>JBAMNC010000816.1:0-542500 GCA_037902135.1 Cetoscarus ocellatus
GCTCAAACATGACTTTTTGGGTGTAAAACAGGCCGAAAAACATGCTAGTGCAGAGGGTTTGGTCATATTTTGCTTAAAAATGGATATTTTAGCCTTTTTCTCTCAGCTCAGGATTTGAAAAAACACTAAGGCTAACACATGACTTTTTTCCATGTCAGACTCCGACAAAAAATATACTCAAACATGACTTATTGGGTGTTAAATAGGCCGAAAAACATGCTAGAGCAGAGGGTTTGGTCATATTTTGCTTAAAAATGGACTTATACGCCATTTTCTCTCAGCTCAGGATTTGAAAAAACACTAAGGCTAACATATGACTTTTTTCCATGTCGGACGCCGACAAAAAATATGCTCAAACATGACTTTTTGGGTGTAAAACAGGCTGAAAAACATGCTAGTGCAGAGGGTTTGGTCATATTTTGCTTAAAAATGGATTTATAAGCCTTTTTCTCTCAGCCCAGGATCTGAAAAAACACTAAGGCTAACATATGACTTTTTTCCATGTCGGACGCCGACAAAAAATATGCTCAAACATGACTTTTTGGATGTAAAACAGGCCGAAAAACATGCTAGTGCAGAGGGTTTGGTCATATTTTGCATAAAAATGGATATTTTAGCCTTTTTCTCTCAGCTCAGGATTTGAAAAAACACTAAGGCTAACATATGACTTTTTTCCATGTCGGACGCCGACAAAAAATATGCTCAAACATGACTTTTTGGGTGTAAAACAGGCCGAAAAACATGCTAGTGCAGAGGGTTTGGTCATATTTTGCTTAAAAATGGATTCATAAGCCTTTTTCTCTCAGCTCAGGATTTGAAAAAACACTAAGGCTAACATATGACTTTTTTCCATGTCGGACTCCGACAAAAAATATGCTCAAACATAACTTTTTGGGTGTAAAACAGGCCGAAAATTATGCTAGTGCAGAGGGTTTGGTCATATTTTGCTTAAAAATGGATATCTTAGCCTTTTTCTCTCAGCCCAGGATTTGAAAAAACACTAAGACTAACATATGACTTTTTTCCATGTCAGACTCCGACAAAAAATATGCTCAAACATGACTTTTTGGGTGTAAAACAGGCCGAAAAACATGCTAGTGCAGAGGGTTTGGTCATATTTTGCTTAAAAATGGATTTATAAGCCTTTTTCTCTCAGCTCAGGATTTGAAAAAACACTAAGGCTAACATATGACTTTTTTCCATGTCGGACTCCGACAAAAAATATGCTCAAACATGACTCTTTGGATGTAAAACAGGCCAAAAAACTTGCTAGTGCAGAGGGTTTGGTCATATCTTGCTTAAAAATCGATATTTTTGCCTTTTTCTCTCAGCCCAGGACTTGAAAAAACACTAAGGCTAACAAATGACTTTTTTCCAGGTGGGACTCCGACAAAAAATATGCTCAAACATGACTTTTTGGATGTAAAACAGGCCGAAAACCATGCTAGTGCAGAGGGTTTGGTCATATTTTGCTTAAAAATGGATTCATAAGCCTTTTTCTCTCAGACCAGGATTTGAAAAAACACTATGGCTAACATATGACTTTTTTCCA
This sequence comes from Cetoscarus ocellatus, assembly GCA_037902135.1. Classification (NCBI taxonomy): domain Eukaryota; kingdom Metazoa; phylum Chordata; class Actinopteri; order Labriformes; family Labridae; genus Cetoscarus; species Cetoscarus ocellatus. Next base: position 1,553 of record JBAMNC010000816.1, read on the forward strand.
TGTCGGACGCCGACAAGAAATATGCTCAAACATGACCTTTTGGGTGTAAAACAGGCCGAAAAACATGCTAGTGCAAAGGTTTGGTCATATTTTGCTTAAAAATGGATATTTTAGCCTTTTTCTCTCAGCCCAGGATTTGAAAAAACACTAAGGCTAACATATGACTTTTTTCCATGTCGGGACGCCGACAAAAAATATGCTCAAACATGACTTTTTGGGTGTAAAACAGGCCAAAAAACATGCTAGTGCAGGGGGTTTGGTCATATTTTGCTTAAAAATTGATTCGTAAGCCTTTTTCTCTCAGCTCAGGATTTGAAAAAACACTAAGGCTAACATATGACTTTTTTCCATGTCGGACTCCGACAAAAAATATGCTCAAACATAACTTTTTGGGTGTAAAACAGGCCGAAAATTATGCTAGTGCAGAGGGTTTGGTCATATTTTGCTTAAAAATGGATATTTTAGCCTTTTTCTCTCAGCCCAGGATTTCAAAAAGCACTAAGGCTAACATATGACTTTTTTCCATGTCAGACTCCGACAAAAAATATGCTCAAACATGACTTTTTGGGTGTAAAACAGTCCGAAAATTATGCTAGTGCAGAGGGTTTGGTCATATTTTGCTTAAAAATGGATTTATAAGCCTTTTTCTCTCAGCTCAGGATTTGAAAAAACACTGAGGCTAACGTGACTTTTTTCCATGTCGGACTCCGACGAAAAATATGCTCAAACATGACTTTTTGGATGTAAAACAGGCCAAAAAACATGCTAGTGCAGAGGGTTTGGTCATATTTTGCTTAAAAATGGATTTATAAGCCTTTTTCTCTCAGCTCAGGATTTGAAAAAACACTAAGGCTAACATATGACTTTTTTCCATGTCGGACGCCGACAAAAAATATGCTCAAACATGACTTTTTGGGTGTAAAACAGTCCAAAAATTATGCTAGTGCAGACAGTTTGGTCATATTTTGCTTAAAAATGGATTCATAAGCCTTTTTCTCTCAGCCCAGGATTTGAAAAACACTAAGGCTAACATATGACTTTTTTCCATGTGGGACTCCGACAAAAAATATGCTAAAACATGACTTTTTGGATGTAAAACAGGCCAAAAATTATGCTAGTGCAGACGACTTGGTCATATTTTGCTTAAAAATTGACATATAAGACATTTTCTCTCAGCCCAGGATTTGAAAAAACACTAAGGCTAACATATGACTTTTTGTCCATGTCGGACTCCGACAAAAAATATGCTCAAACATGACTTTTTGGATGTAAAACAGGCCCAAAATTGTGCTAGTGCAGAGGGTTTGGTCATATTTTGCTGAAAAATGGATTTATAAGCCTTTTTCTCTCAGCTCAGGATTTGAAAAAACACTAAGGCTAACATATGACTTTTTTTCATGTCGGACTCCGACAAAAAATATGCTCAAACATGACTATTTGGATGTAAAACAGGCCGAAAATTATGCTAGTGCAGAGGGTTTGGTCATATTTTGCTTAAAATGGATTTATAAGCCTATTTCTCTCAGCCCAGGATTTGAAAAAACACTAAGGCTAACATATGACTTTTTTCCAGGTGGGACTCCGACAAAAAATATTCTCAAACATGACTTTTTGGATGTAAAACAGGCCGAAAATTATGCTAGTGCAGAGGGTTTGGTCATATTTTGCTTAAAAATTGATTTATAAGCCTTTTTCTCTCAGCTCAGGATTTGAAAAAACACTAAGGCTAACATATGACTTTTTTCCATGTCGGACTCCGACAAAAAATATGCTCAAACATGACTTTTTGGATGTAAAACAGGCCAAAAAACATGCTAGTGCAGAGGGTTTGGTCATATTTTGCTTAAAAATGGATATTTTAGCCTTTTTCTCTCAGCCCAGGATTTGAAAAAAACACTAAGGCTAACATATGACTTTTTTCCATGTCAGAACCCGGACAAAAAATATGCTCAAACATGCCTCTTTGGATGTAAAACAGGCCGAAAAACATGCTAGTGCAGAGGGTTTGGTCATATCTTGCTTAAAAATGGATATTTTAGCCTTTTTCTCTCAGCCCAGGACTTGAAAAAACACTAAGGCTAACATATGACTTTTTTCCAGGTGGGACGCCGACAAAAAATATGCTCAAACATGACTTTTTGGATGTAAAACAGGCCGAAAAACATGCTAGTGCAGAGGGGTTTGGTCATATTTTGCTTAAAAATGGATTCATAAGCCTTTTTCTCTCAGCTCAGGATTTGAAAAAACACTAAGGCTAAAATATGACTTTTTTCCATGTCGGCCGACGACAACAAATATGCTCAAACATGACTTTTTGGATGTAAAACAGGCCAAAAAACATGCTAGTGCAGAGGGTTTGGTCATATTTTGCTTAAAATGGACTTATAGGGCTTTTTCTCTCAGCTCAGGATTTGAAAAAACACTAAGGCTAACATATGACTTTCTTCCATGTCGGACTCCGACAAATAATATGCTCAAACATGACTTTTTTGGTGTAAAACAGTCCGAAAAACATGCTAGTGCAGACGGTTTGGTCATATTTTGCTTTAAAATGGACTTATATGGCTTTGTCTCTCAGCCCAGGATTTGAAAAAACACTAAGGCTAACATATGACTTTTTTCCAGGTCGGACTCCGAAAAAAAAATATGCTCAAACATGACTTTTTGGGTTTAAAACAGGCTGAAAAACATGCTAGTGCAGAGGGTTTGGTCATATTTTGCTTAAAAATGGACTTATATGCCAGTTTTTCTCAGCTTAGGTTTTGAAAAAACACTAAGGCTAACATATGACTTTTTTCCATGTGGGACTCCGACAAAAAATATGCTCAAACATGACTTTTTGGATGTAAAACTGACCAAAAAACATGCTAGTGCAGAGGGTTTGGTCATATTTTGCTTAAAAATTGACATATAAGACTTTTTCTCTCAGCTCAGGATTTGAAAAAACACTAAGGCTAACATATGACTTTTTTCCAACTCGGATGCCGACAAAACATATGCTCAAACATGACTTTTTGGGTTTAAAACAGGCTGAAAAACATGCTAGTGCAGACGGTTTGGTCATATTTTGCTTAAAAGTGGACCCAATGCCAGTTTTTCTCAGCTTAGGTTTTGAAAAAACACTAAGGCTAACATATGACTTTTTTCCATGTGGGACTCCGACAAAAAATATGCTAAAACATGACTTTTTGGATGTAAAACAGGCCAAAAATTATGCTAGTGCAGACGACTTGGTCATATTTTGCTTAAAATTTGACATATAAGACATTTTCTCTCAGCCCTGGATTTGAAAAAACACTAAGGCTAACATATGACTTTTTGTCCATGTCAGACTCCGAGAAAAAGTATGCTCAAACATGACTTTTTGGGTGTTAAACAGGTCGAAAAACATGCGAGTGCAGACAGTTTGGTCATATTTTGCTTTAAAATTGACTTATATGCCAATTTCTCTCAGCTCAGGATTTGAAAAAACACTAAGGCTAACATATGACTTTTTTCCATGTCAGACGCCGACAAAAAATATGCTCAAACATGACTTTTTGGGTGTAAAACAGGCTGACAAACATGCTAGTGCAGAGGGTTTGGTCATATTTGCTTCAAAATGGATATTTTAGCCTTTTTCTCTCAGCCCAGGATTTGAAAAAACACTAAGGCTAACATATGACTTTTTTCCATGTCGGACTCCGACAAAAAATATGCTCAAACATGACTTTTTGGATGTAAAACAGGCCAACAAACATGCTAGTGCAGAGGGTTTGGTCATATTTTGCTTAAAAATGGATATTTTAGCCTTTTTCTCTCAGCCCAGGATTTGAAAAAACACTAAGGCTAACATATGACTTTTTTCCATGTCGGACTCCGACAAAAAATATGCTCAAACATGACTTTTTGGATGTAAAACAGGCCAACAAACATGCTAGTGCAGAGGGTTTGGTCATATTTTGCTTAAAAATGGATATTTTAGCCTTTTTCTCTCAGCTCAGGATTTGAAAAAACACTAAGGCTAACACATGACTTTTTTCCATGTCAGACTCCGACAAAAAATATACTCAAACATGACTTATTGGGTGTTAAATAGGCCGAAAAACATGCTAGAGCAGAGGGTTTGGTCATATTTTGCTTAAAAATGGACTTATACGCCATTTTCTCTCAGGTCAGGCTTTGAAAAAACACTAAGGCTAACATATGACTTTTTTCCATTTCGGACTCTGTCAAAATATGCTTAAACATTACTTTTTGGGTGTAAAACAGGCCGAAAAACATGCTAGTGCAGATGATTCGGTCATATTTTGCTTCAAAATGGACTTTTAAGCCTTTTTCTTTCAGCTCAGGATTGGAACATACCAACATGCTAACATATGACTTTTCTGTATTTTCAGACTCCAACAAAAAATATGCTCAAACATGAATTTTTGGATGTTAAACAGGCTGTCAAACATATTAGTTCAGATGGTTTGGTTATATTTTGCCTGAAAATGGACTTTGAAGCCTTTTTCCCTCAGGTCAGGCTTTGAAAAACCAACATGCTAACATATGATATTTTGCCGTCTCCGACTCCAAAAAAATACATTCAAACATGACTTTTTGGGTTTTAGAGAGGCCGAAAAACATGCTAGTGCCGACAGTTTGGTTATATTTGGCCTGAAAATGGCTTTTAAACCGTTTCCCCTCAGGTCAGGTTTTGAAAAATCCGACATGCTTGTACATCAGTATTTGCATATTCATAGTGGACAAAAATATGCTCAAACATGACTTTTTGATTTCTTAAGTGGTTCGTTTTTAAACCATGGTATTGCAGACGGTTTGGCCATATTTAACTTAAACATGGACTTCTAAGCATTTTTCCCTGAGGTCAGACTTTGAAAAAAACGACATGCAAACATATGACTTTTTTTGCCATTTCGATCTCAGAAAAAAAATATGCCACACTTGACTTTTTGGGTTCTAAAGAGGCAGGAAACCATGCTTATGGAAATGATTTGGCCAGTTTTGACTTTAAGATGGACTTATTAGCATTTTTCCCTCACATCAGAGTTTGAAAAAGCCAACATGCTAACGTATGACTTTTTTGCAATTTCGATCTCAAAAAAAATCTAAATACTTGACTTTTGGGTTCTAAACCAGGAAGGAAACAATGCTGGTGCAAATGGTTTGGTCATATTTGACTTAAAATGGACTTATAAGCATTTTTCCCATACATCACAAAAAAATGCTATAAAGTGACTTTTTGGGACATTTTCAGGCAGGAAAGCATACAGGTGCACAAGGTTTTTTACGTATTTCACCTAAAAAATTGAGTTATAAGCATTTTTCCATCAGGTCAGATTTTTGAAAAAAACGACATAACTATCATACAACTTTTTGCCATTTCAGATGCTAAAAAAAATATCCTTAAAAGTGACTTTTTGAGACCTTTTCATGCATAAAAAACATACTGGTGCTGAAGGGTTGGTCATATTTGACTTAAAAATGAACTTATGATTTTTTTTTTTTTTTTTACCTCAGGTCAGATTTTACAAAAAACGACCCGCCAACAATATGAATATGTTGCCATTTTATACCCAGAAAAAAAAAATATGCTAAAAAGGGACTTTTTGGGACCTTTCAGGCAGGAGATCATACTGGTGCAGAAGGTTTGGTCATAATTCACCTACAACATAGGTCTTAAAAATGTGTTCTCCTCAGAAGTGGCTGCTAAGTATATAGAAATATATATATGGCTTACAGTTCGTGAAAACTTTTAAAACTTTGAACAATGTGAGAAGAAAAATTTGGGGTTACATATGCCTATCCATCAATGTGTTCCCAACTTCAGCTGCCTTGCTAGCAGTCTGGTCCTCCTGATTCACACCTACAATGCCAAAGGGGCCGATAGTATGAAACAAGGTGAAAATATCTTTCAGATATCTTCTTACTTTAGCCTTTGTCTCAGTTTTTAGTTTTTTGCCTTTTTGTTTTATGCTCCACTGCTCCATTGTTTCTTATCCATTTTGCTCTCCTTCCAGCCTTGGCCCTCATGGTCACCTGAATTGTTGTCATCCCCGCAAAGTGACCAGAAAACTTACATTTCATATCTCTCTCTCTCTCTCTCTCACTCTCTATCTATCTATCTATCTACCTATCTATCTATCTATCTATCTATATACATATATATACATATATATGTATGACTTCTAGTTTTTTACTTTATTTTTTCACTTGCCTATTATTTAATCTCAGTATTCTCCAACATATAGCAGACAAAGCTCTTTCACAATGTTTTTTGAATCTTAAATTTTCAAATCGGCTGTAATTTTTGTCTCTTAGGTAACTTTGCTAGTTTGTATGGTGAGCAGCAGTATTTTATGGAGCCAGGTAAGTGATGAACAAAAGGGTAAATAATCTGGACCAGAAAAATAAAATTGTCTTGTTTGTCTACAAGACTAATGTCAAACTGAAACACCTGGACAGATGAGTGATGATTATAATAATAGATATAATTTTAGAATATTACAAGTTACATGAAACTTTATTTTCAGTCTCCTTCATTGTTATATTTAAATAATTACTTATGTTGTGATATGATACCCTGCTGTGTCACATCAGGCCTAATGTTCCACATTTTAGTAAACTGTCTGTGAACTGATTCGTGTCTAGATTTTGATTCGATGGTCTTGCAAAGGACAGAATCACACCCATAAGAAAAAGCAAAAGATAGACATATGTATTAAAAAGAAAACCTTGATGAATTCCAGACACAAGTTGTGACACTTTCAGTGCTCAACTGTCTGGCAACCTTTTAATGAAGCTTCCCTGCCTGTCAGCCATACTCTTACTGTAAAAATCAGCACTTTATGGTTGGCTGAATAAAGCTTAAGCTGTATGGAAATACATTTCTGATGAATTAGGGTCCCAAAAATAATTTCCATTGAACTCCATGGTGCATTTCTCAACACCCATCTTTATTAAGTAAATAAACATACAACAAAATATATAACCATGCATCAGACAGACACACATTTCAACGTTTAGACAGCTGGCCTGTTGTTTCTAGACAGAGCTGGAGGTAGGACAGGACAGAACCACTTCAGCCTCGTCATTCAGGGTCAAAACATTTGATAAATACATTTTTAACTGACACTTGATTCATAAAGTCATATTACAGTAACATTAGTGTTTGTAGTATGTGGTATATCTCTTTTATACATTATATCCTCTTTAAAAATACCATATATCCTCTTGATCCCTGTACATTACTGAGTTTAAATCTAAACCTTTTAGACTTTTTAGATACATTTTACCAAATAAGAACATGATTGGAGGGTAATGTGGAAAATGTGGCAGTTTCACCTTCAGTAGCACAACTAGGTCAAAGAGTGGTGATACATTTTTAAGATCTTTAAACAGCCTGGGGCCAGGGAACCGATCTGCAGGAATTGGAGAGGTAGAAGCTTTGCCTTCCAGAAAAATCTATTCAGACCTCTCCAGGGTAAAGTGAGTTCTCATTACTTAGCTCATCCTGGTCGCCAGTTCTTTCAGCTTTCTCGCCACGCATGTCGAAAGAAACTCTAGCACAGTGGAGGATGCACAGATGTTAGAAAATAATTATCACAAACAAAAGACAGGATCTTATTGTAGTCGTCAACAGGACAGCATGTCGTTCTATGTATGAATACAAACAGGCTTTCACAGTGTTTCCTCTAATTGAGCATGCTGGTATGAAAACAACTCACTGACTGTACATGTTAGTTTTTAATCTGGTGTTTCTCGATGAACTTTTCCTGCATACTTTGCAGAAGTGCCGGCTCGGCCAAAAGGAGAATATCCCAATTAATCCCTCCAGAAAACTAGAAGATCCAGCACATTTTTGTTTGAGTTTCTCTCAGTGTAAATATTTGGTTCTGCTGTGTGATTTCCAGACAGGGATTAGGCTTTGTTGCCTTCGACTGTATCCAATTTAAATGAAGATTCTCGCTGAAATAGAAGTGTAAAAAACAGATGTGGTTTTTAGTTGATAAGTTGTATGTGTGTCATGCCTGACAGGAAGAACATTTGCTGTAACAGTTGTGTATATTCATAGTAACAATATTGAAGATATTATACATACAATATTTACAGTGTTGTTAAGGCAAGTGTCCTGGTAGGAGGGTAACTACTGTGCAGTACAGGCTGAGATCAAACCATCTCATGATACAAAAATAAGAAAACATCCATTTTGCAAGTCTCTTTATATCTACAGAGTTCAGCTGTTAAGTTGTGCATTACAACTACAAATGTTGTGTATTTAGTATTGTATTCATTTAGGGCCCAATTTTAAACAAACAAAATGAGGACTCAAGTTTCCAGTGACCATCAGGAAGAAACTAAATACTACTGTGCCTCCTGCTACAAACAATTCATGGAATGTAATTATAGTACACTCTCTTAATGACCTCTTCTTCAGCCAATAAATAAAAACACTTGTATTATGTGCTGTTTACAGATATTGTCCCCCTGTGAAACAATTTGGCTGCCAAAATGTGTGTTTTACATCTTATTAATATGCATTATGAAGCATGCTGTTAGTCAGAGAAAGTAAAGGATAAATAAATCTTTCTAACAGATGCAATCAGTGGAGTCCACTATACATAAAGGATAAACTCTCCTCCAAACATGTAATTAAGTCATTCCAGTGCTGGCGCTTTATCTCATCATCTATACTGTTTATTATATCGCAGGAGTAATTGTTGTTCTGCTGGTTTTACTAACAGCACTTGACAGAAGAGCAAATAGCAGAGTAAATTCATAATGCTGATTGTGTGTCTGACAAACTGGTTCTTGAGCCACATTTGTATGAAAACGTTTTCTCTGAAAAAGGAAACCCCTTTGTTTTTACAGTATTTGGTTCACAGTATTTGTGGGTCTTAAATGTAAGGTTTGGATCAGTGGTCACCAACCTTTTCTGACCAAAGATCACCAATGATGCTGGCAGGAGGAGCTTGATCTACCAGCCCTCATACACTGAACAATTTTCACTTTTGACCCACTGTCACTGGACGCTGTTACATTTTACCTAGGATGGGAGATGCAGTCTTCAATCTACTTAAGACTTTTTGAAAAAGAGAAAGAAAAAATAAAATTCACACTGCATTCAACAACTTGTGTATCATTTTAAACAGAACTCACTAGATTTCAAGGCTGAAACAGCACAAGTTAGCCTGTTTAAACACATTTTCAACAGTTCAACCATTTTGCTCATCCTAAACTCTCCAAGTCTACCCTGCAAAGTGGTTGGATTTGCCAGATCCAAGCTTGCCATGGATATGCAGACCTCTTAACAACTGTGTCAGATTTTAACCTAATGCACATCTTGGTTTGAAGATCTACTCCAAATGTCTCCAAGATCTACTGGTAGACATTTCAGATCTACAGGTTGGTGACCTCTGGTTTAGATAATCGATGGAGAACAAACTTTGAAAAACAGCAGGGTTTCCTCTGCAGTCTAAACCGACTATATGTGTAAAATTTGGAAACAAAGACTTGACACACATGTGCATCAAGGATAGCCATGCATGAGTAGATATGGGTACAACAACAGTAGTGGATTATGTAGTTATGTCACTGCAACTTATTCACGATCACAGTTTCTTGAAATGTACCCTTTTTGTAATTTAAGAATTGAAAAATGGCTGCACACTGCAAGGCCCCAAAGTTCAGATCTTTTGTTGCACTGCGTGACGTTTTGAGCTTAAGTCATCAGACTTCAGTGACAAGTACAAGTGACCAGCACTGATCACTAAATCTGATGAAGAACAGGAGCTCAATGTGTTCCTTCTCAAAAACATGGCACAAGCTGCACTGAACTGATCAGTTACCACAGGGTAACCAATCAGAATGGACTGGGCCCACATGGGGAGGGGGCCTTAAAGGGGCATTAGCTCTAACAGAGCTGAGAATCATGCTGGATCAGAGGTAATCCATATGTGAAAGTTAGAGGGTGTTTCAACATTAGTGATTGTGAACATATGCTATGAGTGATTAAAACTAACCGGAGCTAAGACGAACTTTGGACTCTTTACTGTATTTGTACTTCTGGTATAAATATGTCATCAAATCAGAAAAACTAAAAAGAAACAAAAAAGATTTTAATTTTCTTTCAGTTATGTTTATTTGTTAGTTTGTAAACAGGATAACTCTGAAAGTTATCTACGGGTTTTGATGAAATAGTCAGGGAATGTTGGTCATGGCACAAGGAAGAAGTGGTAAGATTTTGGTGGTGATCTGAACCAGGAAGAGGATTCAGGAATTATTTAAAGGATTTCTCAACATGGGAGGAAGGGCAGTTTTCTAAATTTTTGCTAATAATATAATATACTCTCAGTGGATTTTCACAACATTTTCAGGGTGTGTTGGTCATGGCACAAGGAATAAGTGATAAAATGTCGGTGTCGATCGAACCCAAGCAAGTGCAAGGCTGCTTCCACTCCATCGAACCGACCACCCCGGATCCAGTAAATTATTAAAGGATTTCTTAATGATGCAAGATAGGCAGCTTTTCCCATTTTTGCTAATAATTCAATAAGTTCTCAATTAATTTTTGTAAGAATTTCAGGGAATGTTGGTCACGGCACAAGGAAGAAGTGATGAGATTTTGGTGCTGATCTGAATCTGGTTGCGGATCCAGGAGGGCAGTTTTAAACATTTATGACAATAACTCACCTGACAATATTGGTGCTCTCAGAACACTTCTAGTTTTACATTGTTTTTAGTAATCAATGTGAGTGGTGGTTTTGTTTTGTTTTTTAATGAAAATAATTCTAATTTAAAGAAGTCATTTTCAGTGAAACACTTTGGTGTAAATGTGGCCCAAGTAACAGTTATCACTGTAAAACAGGAACATAGTGAATAGCTGGTTTCAGGTAGCTATACCTTTGCATGATGTACAGTACAATTTAAAAGTGATGCAGACTGCATGAAACGTGCCTTGGCAAAGAGATACATAAAACAACAACATCTCAACCCCATAACACCAAGCATGTGTGCTGCAGAAACTCTTGAGACGAACAGTATAGTAAGTTAGGAATCATAGTCATCATGCATAAAATGAACAGCTCACTTTCAGTTCAGTAGCGTACCATACAGCTGTGCCTTGGTCAAACTGTCCTTCCTTGTCAGTCCCGTGCTTCCAAATTTTTGGTATCTTGGGGACGTCTTCTTTGGGAGTGCGGGGCCGATGCTGACCGCAGAGCTGGAGCTGGGGCGAGGTCGTACGCTGGGCCTCGGGCTGGGGTAATGCTGAAGGCTTGAGGCCTCTAGGGAGTTTTCACGTAGAGACTCCGGGGAACTGTCAGCACTCAGATTTACATAGTCCTTCTTGGTGCTGCTTGATGCTGTCGCTCCTCCACCACTCTCCTTCTCCTTTGAGCTCCCTGAGAGGAACAGGCTGCAGTCTGAGTCCTGACTGTCTTCTTTAGCTCGATACAGCATGGCAGTTTTCTCCTGCTTACGAAGCTCCATTGGTTTGGAACTGCGGCTGGGCAAAGGAGAGCCCAAATCAAAGCACTGGTCCAGCACACGACTGTGGAAGACGTCATCTCCTTCTTGGAAGCTGCTGTAGAGGTTTCCCTTGACCTTGCTGGAGGGGCCCATCACAAAGTGGTGCTCAGAGAAGCTGTACGGAGAAGCCCGGCCCGCGATGTTGCGGTAAGAAAATGTGTTGATGTCCTCAACACTGAGCTGTCTCCAGCGGTTGCTTAGGTCATCTTCAGGAGACTGGGCATCACCTTGGCTGTCCAAAGTCCCCCCTCGAGTTTGGCTGAGACCTGTTGTGGACCCCATGCTGTGCGAGGTTGCCAGGCGTGGCGTGCTGGAGTGGTATGGTTCACTGAAGCATGAAGACGTCCTTGTGTATGCTGGTGAAGTGCCTTTCTGTGGGCTCCTGGAGGTCGACATGTGCTGTATGCTCAGGGATTTGGGAAAACTTGGGCTGTCTTTATCATAAGAAGACATACTTTTGCGACCGTAGTCCCCACTGCCCCCATCCCGCCACTCCATGTAAAGACCCTGATGGGATGAGGATAACGTGCTGCTGGCTGTAGGCCCACAACCACCACTCACACCTCCCTTATCATCACTTGCGAGGCTGAAGCTAGAGTAGGTGCTAGAAGCAGGAAGGCTCCCAGCTCCAAAGTCATCCTGATGGTGGAAGGAGGATGGAGGCTCATGGTGGGAGAAGCTTCCAGAGTGGTACGCTTCCTCATCAGGGTTGCTGTCCGTGGAGTTCTGGGCGTGAAGCTGGAGCAGGTTGGTGCCATGGAGGTCAACGCTCTGCCTACGCTCCGTCGTATCCTGCCATCGCTCAGGGCAGTAGAGGGCTGTATCACTGCAGTACAAGTCGGACGTTTTGTATGCGATGCGGCGATTCAGATGGTCGGTGCTTCCTGTACCTGTGAGGAAGTCTCCGTCCTGTGGCTGAGGGCTAGGTGAGCGTGTTGCAGGGCAGCTGTTTCCTGGTTCAGGCTTTTCCAGGACCTTGGCGATTATGGCTGTGGGCACGGCGTCCGGGTAGTTTGAGTGGGAAACCGCCATGGTGGCTCCGCTGCCTCGATTATGTTTCTCCATGTGGGAACTGAGCCGCTCCTGGAAGTCCAGTGGAAGCTAAGACAAGAAGACAAATGAGAAAAAAGACAAAAAGCTAAATAAGGATAGAGATTACAGACAAATATTTTCATACCAGCTTCAAATAAATGCATACACAACATTCCTGCTGGCGTGGCTAACTTTCACTCCCCCTCAGCCAGGGTGAGGATAGAGATGACTGACAAATACTTTCTTAACATGTTATAGGAGGGGTCTTCTCTTTCTTTCCATTTCTCTTTAAGAGTCCCAACTTTTGATCATGTCTTTGCCTGGCTATAGTGAATTTGAAGATGATGTAACTTTAAATAAATTTCAATTTTTAGTCTGTAGTTGTTTAGCAAAGTTATCAGTGAAGAAAATGAAATGATTAAATGTCTAAAAACAGTGATCATCAAATGACAGTCTCGGGGCCACATCAGGCCCACCACAGCTTCCCGTCTGGCCCCTAAAATATGATCATATTCTGAAAATGAGAGAATTAGTTGTGGTCATAAGGATATCTCTTCATCCCTTTTTTCATTCCTCAGTTCTATACCTGTTAACATTATTATAGAGAATGACTTCATATTGTCTGTTTGACAGGAATCCACCTGTCAGCCATATCAGACAACATTTAAGCAGCAAGTTTACTGGAGTCAAGCTACAGCTGATTCAAAACGTCGCAGCGTGACTTTATAACCAGGTCAAGCAGGAGAGAACACATCACACTGGGTTTCAAGTCACTTCGACGGCTCCCAATTCATGTCAAAATTGTTTTAAAATCTTATTTACAACTTTTAAAGCTTGTAGAGGATTAGCCCCTGATTACATTGCTGTCTTTCTGATCCACTACCAGCTCTCATGCAACCTGAGGTCCTCTGGTAGGTCACTGCAAACCATTCCCCTGTCAAACCTGGTTACTAAGGGTGACCAAGCTTTCCTTGCTCGGGCCCCTAAATTATGGTATGACCTGCCTGAGAAGATTTGGGAAGCTAACACACCAACTTCTTTAAATTATTCTTAAAACCTCATTATTTTAGACTTGCTTTTTACTGATTTTAGATTTGATATTCCAATTCTCTCAAGTGGCTGGCAGCAATATGGGTGATAGGGACTGGTCTCACTTTTAAAGGCTAAGAAACATACAGTTTGGAAAAAAAACATTTAACTAATATTATGTTCATTTCATCAGAATGGTAACATTTTTTTCAGTTTATTTTCAACTACAGCCTTCATACCGTATATCAAGAAAAAAAAACTTGGCCTTGTACAAATGTAGGGGATGTAAGGAATCAGCTGCCCTCACATATTAGGACATCATTAAATACCTTATGATTGAACTGAGTAATTTCATTTGGAAGGGTTTAAAATGTATTTAGTCCTCAGAGAATCTGTAATTAAATAGTAAGGGAACAGAAACAGCTCAAATGCCTGCACTCAAAGCTAACACACTGTGTGGCCCATTAAAGATAAATTATAAAGCTTTTAAAATGATGAATGACTCTCTTGGATGGAGAAGTTTAATATTCGGTTTTATTAAGTTGATCGTTTCATAGGAAATAATATTTTATAGACTCCAGAGAAGAAATAAAGTCATGTAGCAGAATTTGTATTGTGCCCACTTTATTCTTCTATTTTCTCTTTTTTTCTATGAATAAAATCAAATTCTTAGTTTCTTACTCCCTCAGTTTCTGCCATAAGTACACCACACACAGAAAGACTGAAAAAATCTCCACTGGTTAATTGAATAATACAAAAAAGAAGAGGTGGACTACAGATGTGCATGAACTGAAAAAATATAGTTAAAATGAGAAAATGTAATCCATCATCATTTCCCCCTGCTCTGCAGTACAGCCTTCTTTGGCAGTCTTTATTGCAATTCTGCTTTTTATTTATTTGTTTGTAGTTTGAGCTTCAAAAAGAGTAGGATCATAAACCAGCCTGTCAAAATGCTGTTCACGGTCCAACACATCAACTAACTCTACAGCAGAACCTTAAAGTAAATTCAGCCCCACTGTTAGTAAGTTTATTTACTTTCACTTTAGAGCGACATCTTTAATCATGTAGATTTCATCCTCACATCCCACACACTGCATGTATGTACTTTGTTTTTTCGGTCAATTATGCTTGACACTGTACCCCTTGTAAAGCACTCCTGTTTACATTTAACATATTGAATAGTACTATTATTTAAGCATCTCTTGGACTCCTGATCCATTACACTACCATCTATGCAGGCTTGTTTACATAAGCTCAAACACCTTACCTTTATGTTGGCTTACATATTTGATTTTTGTTCTCATTTCAACATTTAAGGTAGGGATGTGAATCAAAAGCTAAATCCACTTGACAATCAACAACAGCTCCCTCAACGAATCGATATCATCAGTCTTTTTGCTTAATTCCTTTATCAGTTCATTCCACTTTATTGGTGCATTGGAAATCAAGGCAGTCAGCGGAAATGACAGCAAAGAAGTAAAAAATACAGTAATGCTAGACAGGGGACAGTAATGGTCAAAATTGTGGCTGAATTTGCAACAAAAATACTTATCGTATCGCTTGATTGATGCCACTAACACCTGTGAAGGCCAACTTTTTCCCTTAATTAACAAGAATTGATAAAGGACTTGTTAAAGAACTGGATTTAAAGGCAGAATTGATAATGGCATTGATATCAATAAAATCTTATCAATTCCTTTCCCTATTTTCAGTCTTTTTTTTTTTTTTTTAACAAGTTTGTGATTTAGAAAAGCACCCATCTGCCCTCTCTTTTGCCTATTTGTCTTAACACCTTCACTTCCTAATAAATAAGTAACCGTCTGTTTTTTATGTTTTCTCCCTGCCTAAAAGAGCCAGGCTGTAACATCTTAATAGAGATTTCATCAACCTGCATTATTTATCCCAAAACAAACTTTGCATCTTTTCCTCAATTACATCCTAAGCATTCTGTGTCTGCAGTAAAGGTATTTTTAGAGCCAGTCCTCCAGGACTTGAATCTATAGCTCTGCTTTAGAAAAAAAAAAAATTCCCTCAAAGTTCACACGGTCCAGACCACTTGGTGTGTCTCAGGGGAACTTCACTACCCAACCCGCCTAATGAACTTGTCAAGAGAACTGCTGAACACCAGCTTTATTTACTTGTTTACACTCTTGTCCTCCTGATGCAGCCCTGTTCTTTGACATTTTTCATTAAATTATGTTAATTTGTTTAAAGATTATCAAAAAGAAGGAAGCCCTTAAAAACGATTTGACAGAAATGGTCCTCTCTTCTCTATACCATCTCCTTTCTCTGCTCCTCACACACTCATGCAGACAGACATATAATGTGTTTGATTGGTTCATGTTTTAGGAAAACTGTTCCTGTCAATTACACTCGTGTTCTTTGTGCCAATTAAAGGCGGTCGGGGTCAGTAGGAACTGTTCCTGCCATGCTGATTTCTCTCTTTTTCTTAATCCTTTCATCTGCCTCCTCTTGCCCCACTGCCTTCTCTACCAAAGAGATTTCATTCCCTCTCTCTCTGCATTTTTTTTTCCCACTGTCTCTTTATTCCGTCTACCATCAAACACATATCAGCTCCGCAGGGACTGGCTTAGATTCAAATTAAACCAGTGCTCCAGGTCTCCAGCTGGGAATAGGGAAAAAAAGATAAAATACTGACTTGGCTTTGTTAAGAAATAGAAGCTCGGCTCGGCATAAAATAACCTGCATCTTTTAAGTCGGGGCTATTTTTAGCTGCAGCTGCTTCTCCCAGAGGGAATAGAGATGGAAAGTAGGTGAGGCTATGTGAGGGGGAAAATATACAGTGTGCTCCCAGTAAGCTAGCTCAGCATTAGCGCTATCTCAGGCACATCTTAATTAAGAGTCACACAGTTTAACAGTTTGAGTCCACGTGATGGCAGCTGTGTCGAATGGTCCTGCTCCATTTAAGAAATAAGGTGTCTAATGGCCTACAATTAAACTGCTTCTGATAATTTAATTTTCCAGCTATTTTCATGTTCTCGAAAAACAGTTTCCTCAAAATACTTTGTTGCAGAGATTTTGAATGTTCATGTTTTACAGGCTTTGTTCTGTAACTTGAAGTCATTCAGTGTATTTTATTAAAGATTAAAAATCACAGTCCTTAAAAAAATTGAATGGCTTCACTTAAGAAGAAATGAAAAACCTTAAATGCATTGTCCGTGGTGAGTTCAAGGATTTAAATTCTCTGCTGCTTTAATGTATTATTTTACACTAACATTTTTCTAAGCATATTTTGGTCATTGTGTTGGAGAATTTGACAAGGGAAGGACATAACTGTACAGGCAAACTGCAGTTTTACAGCCAGTCAAATATTTCATACAACTGTTGTCAGTGTGGTACAAGTTAACACTAAAGACTGATTTGGACATCTGAGTTGAAGCTTCCCCAGACAATAAGTGACCAAGCAGCAACCTCAAGGGCTGAAAAAAAAGTCAGTGGGCAAGTTCCAAAAAGTGCACTGCCAGCCTAAGGCTGGCTGCAGGAAACCTCGACGCTATATGATTTTATATGAGGTACGTGCTGTTTTTAAAACCTAACTAAATATCTTCACTGCCTGGTTTAACAAACAGCTCCAGGCTCAATATTTCACATATCTAAAGGGATTTCTGGTTCTGGAAATTAGTGAGAAGATAGACAAGGCTCCTCATGGAGTTGGTATTCATCAGACAGCCTTAAGTCTGACCTCAACACGGTCCTACTGTCTGAGTAGGTGGATCTAAAGTTTGGTTGAGATGGCATGTAACAGAATGGCGGCAAAGCCAAAGCCTCCTCTGATGATCAAATGACTAACATCACTGTTGCAGAAATTTCTTCCAAAAAGCACGAGACAAATCAAGAGTCTGACTACAATCGCAGAGAGAAGCTTTCTGGGTCTTTTTTGCATCTGCGCAGACGGACACACCAACCAAGCAGTGGCAGTGCTGTGGCCTAAATGAGAATGCATCGCGATTGAAAGACAAGTTGCAGTGCCAATTGGTGTCTTCTATCAGATTACTGCAGAGCAACATGGACACACCAACGCACAGGTATAGATGCTCAGGACAGTGTCGGGCACCACAGTTTGGGTACAGAGAAGCATTATGAACTAGAATTTAAACTGAGCTAGCTTCAGTTTAGATTCACACATCATTTGATGAACAAAATCTCAGTGATAGTTCATAATATCAAAATATGAACTAAGTTAATGAAAAAAGACTTTTATCCATGTATCCATGACCTTATGTTGATTATCTGTTAGTTTGCTGATAAATTTAAGCAGCCACTGACTGTGTTGAATCTGCTGTTTCTCTTTGTACAGTCTGTGGTAGTTCCACTTTAACACATCATAAGCGCAGAGATGTTTTGCAGAGAGTTGCAAACCTTTCATACGTTTAGTAGCTCTTAAGGCACAAACCTCAGTTTGTTTATATCTCTGATTGTTACACATGCAGAGCTCTTTGTGCTCTCATTGGTCGGTGTCCATGATGTGGAGGAACAGGTTGTATGAGGCAGGACAAAAATCAAACATGCTAGACTTCCTGTTGCAGAGTTGTATGGAGTCTCATTCTGGTCTGTTGTTGTCAGTCATTATGAAACACTACACAAGACGGAACGACTGAGTTTCATCCCGAAACCCTACCACTGTTGGGTCGGGCCATAATCATGCATAAATCCTATAGTCTGACCCCAGGGGTTTGAGGCGCTCCCTGGCCAAAAGGAGTTTGTAATTCCTCCTACGAGCTCTGGATCTGCCCCAGGGTCTCCTCCCAGTTTGACATGCCTGGAAGACCTCCAAAGGGAGGTGAGCAGGGAGCATTACCACCTTAACTGGCTCCTTTCAGTGCTAAGGAACTCACTCTGAGCCAATTTGTAATTCTGAACTCCTAACTCTATCTCTAAAGCTGTGCAGACCACTCTTCGAAGGAAACTCATCACAGGAGTGAGCTTGTTAGTTTCAGACGCTAACTAACCAGTTGTTACTTTTCTTTAAAACAACTCCTTATTCACCCACACACTGTTGTTAGCCTGTTCTAATAGACACATGTTAACTAAAATGATTATGTCAAATTTACTGAATAGTTTAATAAAATGTCTTATGATAAACTGTAAAATTACATGTTTCCACACCAAAAAAAATCAGTGTCACCTACTGGAATGCATTTTAAATTCTTGTGACGTTAGCCACTTTTTTCTTTGTTTTTGAAAACTCAGTACAAGTATTGCTATGTGAGTATATATACTGCTTTTTTTTTTAAATCAAAAATCTTCTCTTTTGCATGAATGATACACAACATTAAATCTTTACTGTGACTGCACACAGTAATTGAATTTTGAATCAGTCCCTGACGAGTTAGAGAACTTTTCAGCTTCTCTGTGCATCAGGTGTCGTCTCAGGCCAGCCTTTCATTCATTCATTCATTCATTCATGCATTATGCAGCAGCAGGATGCAGACAGATGGCACTTCAGACAGCAGACCTTCATCAATCTGACTGAAAAGGCCATGGGCACTGTGACTCCAACTTATTGTGGAAACCACTCACCGAGGCTTTTAATGTTACACCCACACAGAGCCAAAATCCTTCGTCTACATTACAGGACTAATGCAACAAGATTAGTTAAAAAACTTAATATGTACTCACAATTTCAGAGAGGATGTTGGATATCCATCAGGCTGTACTGAGGCTGAGTTTAAATTACTCCAGAATATTAATTTTACAACCTTCTATTAGTTGTGTTTTTTATATTTATGTACTTCAAATGTAAATTAGGTACATTTTAAGTCAAATCTATTTTCAAAGAAAAGAGCAAAAATACACCAACAATTAATACATTAAAGAAAATTCTGTTGTGGAAATACTGAACTGTTTATACTGACTGTTTTCAGAATATTGCTATTTTCTGAGATCAATAAATAAGGAATGAAATGTGTTCATATTATTAAAAAAGGTGCGATACAGCAGGGATGGGCAACTGAAAGAGCCTTATTAGAAATGTGAAGTAATGCAAGATTCTGTTAAATGTCCTTTTATGAAAAAAAAGCAGGTGAGCTGCATGTGCAAAAATAACAAACAAAGCTTTATTTCTAACAGGGGACATAGCATTATGATTGGTGTTTTTGCAAGTGGAACAGCTTTCTCGTGTGTTGTTTAAAATTTGATATAATATACATGAGTATTTTTATGTGTGTGAAACACTGATAAAGGCATTTCACTAATCAGTTTTCATCAGAAAAAGCTCATAACCAGGATATTTCAGTCCATGTAACCAAACTCACTGAGGTCGTTTTCATACCTGCAGTTTGGCGGACTCGGTTCAGCTCAGGGATGAAGTCATTGTTTCATTTTTCACTCAGTGTGGTTTGCTTTCACATTGCACCAAACCTGTCAAATGATGTGTAGCCTAGCCTCCCACCACTAGTTGGTTCTGTAGCTGAAGTCTTTCTTTCTGCCATCCAGCTCGTTGTTGCATTATGAGCCAGAAATATACAGCTGACTCTAGGTAATAACATTGTTAGGCTTGAATCTGTTTGGAAGTATTCTGTCCCAAAAAACGATAGATAAGTTTAGACTTAGGCTGCATCAGATGGCACTTGCATATTGACTGGAGCGATGTATAAACATATTCCACACGGGTTTGTTGACAGTCACCTGTAAATAGGACTGGAGGCTGGCGGTGCTTGCAGCATTAACGTTAGCTGCTGTATATTGTCAGTGAACGCTACGTTAGCTTTTCTGTTGTTTTTATGTTATTTTTTATTTTATTTTATTTATTTAGACAGAGGACAATGTACATTAATGAACTTAGGCATGTAAATGTGCCAGATTACAGCCACAGGCTAATTTCCAACTGTAGTCCCCGGCAGGTTGATATAATGCATTTGTACAGGTATGTACAATCTTAAAATACATCTAAAAAAAACAATAACAGGTAGCAGCAAGAAGACAGATAAGCAAAACATGAAATTTACATTGAATTACAGGACAAACATACATCACAAAAGATATGCTCAAGACGAACCATAACAAAGAGACCCACAGGATCCAAGCCACAATTTATTCACTTCTGGGTTGCTTGCCTTGTTTAGTCTTTGTTTGTGTTGGATTGCTTTCAGACCCACTGCCAACCAACTTAAAGATAAAAGGAACCAGAGCCTGTTTGGTCTGGACCAAATTTGTTACATGTAAAAGCATCCTGAGTTAAGGGAGGGCTGCCAGTTGCCCATGCCTGCTATATGGTTTTTAATGCCTTCTCTGGTTCTCAACTTATTTCTATTTGTTGCCTACAAGAACCCCCACAATCATAAATTTAGAGTGATCATAAACAGAATCAGTCTTCACTGTAAAACCGTGACCTCAGTGTGCAAAACTGCTCTAACATTTTATTATTTTGAAAACTAAGGAAATTCAAAAATCTTCATATTTGTATTTCAAAACTAACAAAATGTTCCTCATATTAACTTCAGTATGATCAGACAATAAAATAAATGGTACTTCCTGCAAATAGGGCAGATACATTACAAAAGCCATGACTCCTAACACTTTTTAATCGTTATAGCTGTACTTGATAATATTAGAATGATCTTTCTATTTATGGATGTTTTTGCTAATACACCCATTATAATTACATTTACAACCACATAGTGAGGAAGACCTTGAATACTAGATGCCAAATCTCAAGGGCTATCCTATAATAAATTCATATTCAACAGAGAGAAATACGATTAGACTAATTTATGGTCAGAGCGTCCATATATTTATCGCTATCATGAATTCTCATTTTAGTTCCTTTGTTTCTACCCACTTCCCTTTCCTTCTACATCTCTCTATCTAACTAACTAACTAAATAAATAATAAGAAGAGTATGTTCTCTTTTGTAAAGCGTCTTGAAATAACATTTATTATAATTTGGTGCCAAACAAATAAAGATTGATTGATTGATTGACTGATTTATTGACAAAACCCAGCCGTGTTTTCAAACTTTTTCTGAATCCAAAATCACCAAACCTCATTGCATCAGTGTAGTTATAAACCAAATCACTGATGCAGCTCTTGCAGCAGTGTTTTTGGAGAGCTCACCTCAGACATCTTGTGCGCTCTATAGTGAGACTTTGAGCACTGCAGCAGCTGGGCAGCCAGGTTGCAGTCTTTCCTGTACAGGTCCTGGAAAAGGCAGAAGGAAAAATATACTCAGTCATTCAATTCACACCATATGAATCTTATTCTTTTCAAATAGATTGATGATGGTCAAGCCCCGGGGGAAGATCTGTCATATGTTAGATGTCAGCCCTCTAACACTGGTGTAATTATTTTTTAATCATTGGGGAACTTTTTGAGTGAATGATGATAATTTTTTCATTATACATGCGTTAGCAAAGTGCACCAACAAATCTAAAATGTGTCTATCTATCATTATGTGGCACTGACTCATTAATACACTCACGATTAAATTCTTAAGATCAGTTGAAAAATTAATTTGCATTTTGCACTGAGTCACAATTGCTTATGCAGCTTAACAATCCTACCACATTCAAAGACATGACAGTGTGAATACCTGACAGAAAATGATATGGAATCCAAATTTTTGCACAGATTTTGTCTTTTAGAGGCTGTGGTCTTAAACTTTGATCAGCTGAGAAAAGCATGATTGAGTTTAAATGCAGTTTTCAATAAAGTGCGTGCTCAAAATGTTTTGTCTCTCGCTCCTATTTCTTCTTTTTGTTTTTTGAAGCTCTACTTTGAACCTTCTTAGGATCAGTGCAAATTCTTGCAATTTTTCAACTGGTCTGAAGATTTTGATTGGGAGTGTAATGGGGAAAGAGGAAGCCAAACAAGATGTCCTGTATGAGTAGGGTAGAGAGCAGAGTTGTCAGTGGGCTGGAACATTTGAAAGCTGGGAGCAGCCTTTTCATTGATTATACCAGTGATTCCCAACCAGGGGTACACAAGCACATTGCAGAGGGTACGTGGAAACATTTAATAATTTATTTCCAACTTGTAGGTACTGAGATAAGCCTGTCAGTAAAATGGCAATGTGCACTACGACTAGTTTCCCTGGGGAGACAATAACCTGTGACATCACCTTCGAACACATCATGGCACTGGCATTTCCTGTGGCACAGGTTACTGTCTTTTACAAACACTTCCCAAGTGTTTGGTGCTCTGGTGTTGCTGTAAATGGGCTGGCTTCATTGAGTTATTTGCCAGGACTTCACTGCAAAAGAAGCACTGAGGTTGCAGCGGGTCCCCAGATGTAAAAGTAAATCCATAAACCAGGTTGATTACGTTCTACTTTGAAGAATCATCAACACGTATGAGTGAGGGGGTACTCATGGTATGACAAAAAGACTCAGGGGGTACACAAGACAAAAAAGGTTGGGAACCATTGGATTATATGATCTGTCACATCTTAGTGATAACTTCATCAACTGGTGCTTGTAGAGCTTAATAACTATAAGACCCTGTAGTTCTAACGAAAACCTTTCAATTCTAGGGCTGGAAAATATAGACAAAAATATCTCAATATTACACAACTGAATGGAGACACAAAAAGTATTTCTTAAAATGACACTAAAGAAGAAACCAGTTCTTCACTCTTTTAAATTGTTATTAAGGAACAGAAGGCTTATTTTCCAGGGAAGAGTGAATTTTGGCAAATTTTTGGGGGACACTACCCCCATGTTTACCTGTGTTGCTCATTCCACGAATGCACGATCCTTACAAGCTGTACCTCTTTGTAAAGGCGACTAATCAGGATTTCCAGCAATAAAAAACTCAGTACCAGTTGGTATTATTAAAATGGAGAAACAATCGGCCAAAATAACATTTCCCAACTTTTTATGAGGAGTATAGTTCCAACAAGGGTTTAGTGTGGACACCATAACTCAAGGTAGAACTTACTCATAACTGATGCAACAGGCTGTAGTCTATGGAAAACTGAATATTGAGCACATTTTTGTTGTTATCTCTGATCAAACATTGCAGGCAAACTCCTGCACAATGTCCACAGTGTATAAAAACATGGCAACTTTTCCATAAATTAAAGGTTGTCACAATTTTCTTTAAAACTATTTGTTCCAAAATGACATAATCTCAATTTTTCAATGATTGGTATCAAGAAGTAACAGTATGACCCTCATTTTAACCATTTATATATATATATATATATATATGTAGAAAGAGAAAATGTCTGAAATGCAAAAACAAGTTGGCAAAGTTTGATCAATGGCGCAACTAGAAAGGAGGTAGGAGCTATTTTCACACTCTTTTTTTCAAATGTTGCCAATATATATGTACAATTTAGACAATATTTACCCAATATTAGGTGTTTGGGACTTCTAACTATGTTGTAATTGTATCAAACAGGTATAAATTCTGTTATTAATTATTTAATAAATGCTGTTAAATGTCATAAAATAAGGTAAATGCTGATTCTCCTTTTTGAATAAACATTTCAAACAGATTATCTTGAGGTCAGTTATCGTATAAATATCTGTGGTCTTGTGAACAATCTCTCACTGAGCATGAATGTGATGTAAAACCCAGTCCTCACACACCTTAAACCCGCCTTGCTGAGTCCAACATATGTTTTACCATCAGTGTCTAAAGTCCGTGCATCCACTTATCTGCACCTCCAGCTCAGGAACCCACTGCAGCCTACTTCTATGTGCTTTTTTCTACAATGAATGTTTCTGTATTTTTCACTTAAATTTCAGAGCAGAATGAAATATCCACCCCCTCACTCAACAGATGGACGTTTTAATTGTTTTCTGTGTGTCCCTGAATGCATGTGTGTGGGTGGTAAGCTGGTTTAGTCGGCTTTCTCTTCCTTCCTCTCCTCTCTGAAATTCATCCACTTATAAAGGTCAGCTCTCACCGCACTGAGGCCTCCCCGCTCCGCTATCACACTGCTGCCCTGACAACACTTTCCCTCACATCAAAGACCCCTCTCCGACAGTCTGTAGTTAAAAGTGACTGCTTTCTAAATCACTTTATGTCCTCTTGTCATTATGTCTCCGGGGGACATACAGGCTCACTGTATCTTACGGACACTCTTTAAATAGACCTCTGAGACCTTGGTGATGTCTTACTTAATATGAGTTGAGTGGTGTGTTTCTCCTTAGAAAGTTAACCATCAAATAGTGACGAGTTAGGCCTTAACCACCTGCAGTTTTCTTTATATTGTGGTTTAAAATAAACATGGTATTTTTTCAATACAGACTCTTGCAAAAGATGTTATACTTTAGTGACAGTCTCATACAATAATGGCATTCTTACCCTCAAAATATTGATTCAGTGGGTAATTGGATGTACTCACAGAGCATTAAATGTCTTTCCTACACACATGACATCTGTGCCGAGATGAAAACGTCATCAGTCCTGCTCACATTGGATTTTCCAGACTATACTGATGGATTTGTCTGACATAATGCAGATTTATCTAGGGCAGGATAAAGTCAGGGGGAAGTCCTGGGCCCAGTTGTTCAAAAGGTGTAATCTGGATCAAAATTATCCGGATTTTAAAATTCACTTTTTTTGCTGTCCAGGATCACATAATTGGTCATACTTTTATCCCAGTTTTTCAAAGCAAAGTTGGATTGGATCAGTCTGATCCAGATTCAAACTTTTCAAGATGACCAAATCTGGATAATGAGTGCTCTAAATTGGACTTCAAATCACTCCGAAGGCTGCCAGGTGTGTAAAAAAAAAGAAGGTAGAATAGCCAGTATAGGGTCACTCAAAGTGTATTTATTTCAAGAAACAAAAAGAAAGCACAGAAAGTTAGAAATACCCCATTTTCAATATCTTTTGACCAGCCAGACCATATCTGTCCCACAAAAAAATAAAACAGCAAATATATATTCCATGTGCTTCAAATTCAAACTTAAAATTTCAACCTTTAAACATTAAAAAAACCAACAACAAACACATTCAGCTTTTTTCCTCTGAGGAATGACCAAGCTTTGCTTTCAGGAGAAGGATCTCATGGTGAGCTATTGAGCATTTAAGTGGACTTCTGAAGAGGCGCTTTGCCTCAACTACTTGCGAGTGGAACCCCAAGGAGCGTGAAACATAATACTTGCTTGTATTATCCTGCACAATATTTCTACAAAGCAGAATGTCCCTCTCTATGATGAGGTCAATGGTGCACCTGAGCCAGCTGAAAATGAAGACGTACCTCCGACTTTCTCTCAGAATGAGAGAGTGACTGGACATGCAGTAAGGGATGCCATTGTCAGAGACTATTTTTGAACAACGATTTTTGGATGTGTCTGATATTAAGTTTCCAATTAGAGTTAGAATTGAATACTTTATTGTTTGATTTTGACAGCTTTTGAGAGGATTATACTGGTCTTTAGTGTTAAGTAGTCTATAATTCTTCAACTGTGTGGTTTGAAAATCAGTTGAAAAAATGTCAAAAATAAATGTGTATCTACTGCATGATGAATGTTAGTTATTTGACCAGTTAGACTTTGATTTAAATTGCACTTTGTTCCTGAAATCCACCCTGAATCCACCAAACTGCTGGGATCAGAATAATCCTGATCCCAATACTACTAAAAAGTTTTGAACATCACAAACTGAGGGTTTGGTCCAGATTAAAACCACGCTTGGATTATGTGATCTAATCCAACTTCAGAATCTGTTTTTGGTTTTGAACAACAAAATTTCAAGATTTGATCCAATTCATTATCCAAACTCCAATCAGATTACCTTTAACAACTAGGCCCTGGGAGTAAAAATGTGGTAGTTTGTGTTCACACATGCAGATCAACCTCAGCCCAAATATTTTTGATAATTTTCAGGTGTGCTGTGCATGTGATGAAAAACAAGACACTAATGACGCATGTGCACTTCTAGCTTTGTGGTAGTTCCATGTCGTTGCTTTTTTTTGTTGCAATAGTGGTGAGTGTGGTAAATTTATGTCACACGTCGTTCAAAACTTAAAATATAATTAAATTCAATGTTGTATAAAAAGGAAAAGCATGGCAATGACCTACTTTTTTGGAGAGTGTTTTGAGATAACATTTGTTGTGTTTTAGCACTTAACAAATAAAGACTGATTGATTGATTAATGCTTTTGCGAGGGAGACACCATGTCTCTGGATGGATCAAAACTTGTTAGTGTGATATCTCAAGATAACTTTCAGGAATTTTAATCAACTTTGAACAAATGTCCACTTCTTTAAAAGGATGAAGTGAACAGACTTAAAAGGCAATAGGTCAATGGTCAGGGTCATGGCATCTCATGATTATCATTTGCTTTTGAAGCTGATCTTGTTAACAAGTAATGCCTCATGAGATTTTTTTCTAACTTCAAACAAATGTCCATCATGACACAATGATAAACTGATTGGATTTTGAGATCATAGGTCACATAGGCTCATAAGGTCTTTGTTTGCAATATCAAAATAATGCTTAAAGGAATTATCTTCCAACTTTGCTCATATATCCACTCTGATATAAGGATACACTGTTAAGATTTTGGAGGTCAAATGTCAATGTTATGGAGTCCACTGGTTATCCTTTTATTGTGCATGTAATAACTCAAGACAGCTATGAGGAATTCCCATCAGACTTTGCACAAGTGTCCTCTCTGACGTATATAAACTGGTTCAATTTTGGAGGTCAAAAGTCATGGTTGGTGTCATGTTTACACTTGCTTGTAAAGAAGGATTGGGTCAAATGTCCTTTGGTCTCATATTTATCCCCTGCATGTCAAAAACCTTTCTTAAGATCTCTTTGAGAGAGAGAAACTTTTCACCTCTGACTTGATGATAAACTGATCACATTTCAACTGTCAAAAAAAGGCACTGGGCCTCATGTTCATCCCTTACGTATAAGATTTTAATCAATCACACTACCACATAAAACACCTGAGGCCTTCCTGACCCACCAGCGAAATTTTGCAGTCTGGCACCTGAATGCTCTATGGAGGCATAAAACTACCCAGTGGTAGTTTACTGTAAAGGGCACATGGACATCCACTGCACCGTAGCAGTTGTGTCATTAGTTTACATAGTGATTAAAACATGAGAGTCTGCGATGAGCCCTGTTATGGTTGCTTAACTTCAGTCCACTAAAACAGCAAAAGTAATGCACCAATAATGCAGCTAGAATTTGTTGATTTGAACCTTTATCTTACTGCAGTAAGAGTGTCTTGCTGACAGCCTAGTTATTGTTGACACTTGGGTGTCCATTGCAGTCAGTTAAACATGTATTTCATTTAGCTATGGTGGTGAAAATGCAGTTCATTCTTGAGTCTTTGTGTTTCTCTGATACATTTTGTAGGCTCTGGCTCTTCATCCCAGAGCTCTGTGCCTTTTATGTTACGTAATCTATCCATACAAAACTGCTGCAGACTGCATGGCTGTAACAGTTAAAGGGGACATATTATGCAAAAATCACTTTCTGAAGGCTTTTGAACACGTATTGGGTATTTGGCCTTCCTCCCAGCCCACAACAAGTGATAGTAGACAACAAAACCTGTATTTAGCAGGATGCATAAATGCAAACTCATGGTATTTGGCAAGCAGTTGAGTCTGTGGATAAACTGTTACGTAACAAGCATTTTATTTGCATAAGCCTGCCTCTACCTGAGTATCCCCACCCCCCGGCTTGAGAAGTTTCTGTGAAAAGTGCCGCCATTGTTGTTTTCACGGTTAGCGAGAGATCGGCGTACACCATGTCTAGACCCAAAACCTATCACTGCTCGGTTGTTGGCTGTAAACAGCTACATATATCTTCACATATAGGCTACCAGCCTCGGAGAATCAAAGGGCCCAATGGATTCATTTTATTTTTGAAGGGAATGAGCCAGCTACAGTCGGCTAAAACCTGTATGTGTGTGCCAGTCATTTCACGGCCAACTGCTTCTTCAACTTCAGTCAGTTCAACACAGGACTGGCAACTAGACTTTTCCTGAAGCCAGGTTCAGTACCAACAATCCGTCTCCAAACCTGATGATGTAAATGTGAGTATTTTAATGCTGTGTAGTATTTATTTTGCTCATTCCTACAAGCTTATGCTAACAGCAGGGTGAAGTGAACTACAGGTAAATGCACAACATGTGTGTCAATGTTCACGTTACTTGTTGAAAGTCTGAAGGATAAACTTCAATGTATGAGCATTCTTACATTAGTCAAGAAAAGTTTAGCAGGTGGCTGAATATAATCAGTTCTTTACCCACCCCATTACCCCTCTGTTTAATCTAACGTTAGCCCGTAAGGTAGGCTATGTTGCGGCTGTGTCCTACTGCGGTGACTAGGCCCAGGTTAGCATGTTGTGCGTTAGCCTGTGATGTTTGGGGGAAACGAGCTTCACTATTATCTGGTAACCGGCATGAATTTGCAGTTCGTGTGTGTTTAGGACTGTAAGCGGCGCTTGGCTGGAGAGGCAGTGTGCTCCACTTCGCTCGAGATACACTGCTGGACTATTGTTCAGTTCCCGTATGTTACTGTTGGCTGCTGCTCTGCTCTGGCTCATTAACATATGAAGGTGACTGTCCTCAAAACCAGACGTTCTGAACAGAATGGTTATGTGAGCGTAGAAAGAATGCAGCTGTGCTTTATTCATAGGCTTTTGGAACAAAGCACATTACTAACGTTTCATGAAGACATCAAGGATCCATGTTAAACTGCAGAAAAGTAGCAAAATATGGGACCTTTAAGAGTACAACATATATAATAAATCATATTCGGTAAACACATATTTATTTTTCCTGCTAGCATGTGACATATTGGAGAGGTTGTTAACTTGTCCCAGCATTAGAAGCAGTAAATTCAAAGCTTTCCCCCTGGAGTCAAAAGCCTGCTTCTCTGCTGACTCTGATGGGCCAAATTCTCCTCCCACTCAAAATGAACCCTGACTCCAATCATTCTGGCCAAATCTGGGGGGATTCTCAAAATACTCTACAGCTCCAAAGTGCTGAGAACTACCATTGACCCGAGAGAGAGGATCTTACCTAACCTTGTCCCCGGTTGAAATACCAGTCAAATCGCTTGGAAGAAAATGAGGCAGCAGATTGACACATACCCCGAGCTCAGAACCACGCAGCCCCAGAGCTCTGAGTTCTTGCAGACGTGAGGATGCCCATTGATTTCAGCACAATCTCCATGAAACAGCCCCGTGGCTTTGAGTTAAATCTGCTATCTGCGTTTCCTTTACAGGCACAAATATCCAGGACGACTAAGAATACACTGGATATGAGGCTCAGGCTCTAGTTAGTTAACAAAGAAGGTTGCTGATGTGACTGAGAAACAAGAAAGATAAACAATTTTTTGAAGTACTGTCATTTCGGTCTCCCAAGATCACTGCTGCTTTTGGTGCTAACAAGGCTGGATTACGGACCAGTGAAGGAAAGCAAACACCCCCGGGGCCTCAGATCTCCATGGTCTTGAAAGCCTCAGGCTGCTGCTTAATTTGTTGGGCTGCAGGCGAATCATAAATTGCCCAACTGGAGTTTCATGAACCAGAAGCATATGTGTACAATGCTGCTAGAGGTGTCAGTGGGACTCAGGCTATTAGTATGCAGCCCGGGATACTCACATTGTCCTCTCTGAGTTTATTAATGGTGATCTTCGCCTCCATGAGGTGGTTGTTGAGGACGATGATTTCTCTGCTGAGGGCTCTCTTCTCCTCTTCATGGTGATGGGACTGCAGAGAACAGAGGGAGGAAGAAAAAGACAAAGGCTGATAGAGTTAGACAGAATATATGATGATGGGCAGTTAAGCTATTAGGCAAAGGTAAGAGATGCCTGGGGTCTTGTGCTCCAACGGGCCTCATTCAAACCTTTATTTATTCTCGAAAAGACATTGAGGTTTCCCTCATTTTCAATGTTGTTGAGATCACAGACATTATTTGAACAATATACAAACACAATCAATCAATCAATCAATCAATCAATCAACTGCTACAGCAAAGGAATCAATTTAACAGATACAAACAGAGCAACAGTGGTCAGTAATCAAGGTCTTAAACTCTGTAACAGAGGGAACGGCTATTAGGGTTTGTTGAAGGGTATTCCATGAGTGAGGGGCATCAAAGGCAAAAGCTAATTTACCGAGTTCAGTGTAGACTTGAGGAACTTTCAGAGTGAAAGAACCAGAAGAGTGAGTCATTTTGCAAGGTTAGTTGAGCTTATTTGTTGGGCCTTCAGTGTTGGGTTGTGTATTGCCATTTGAGGACCAGAACAAAAGTTAGGATGGCAGAAAATATAGAACAAAAAGTGCTCATGAGGCACAACCCTTTGCCAAGGCATTTCTGGCATTCTTAGTGAAGTTACTGGCAAAAATGTGGAAAACTGCCTAACCATGCAATGTTAACAAATCCTTTGAAAAATCCAGGATCCACATACAGATTCAGATCTCCATCAAAATGCTATTGCTTCTTCCTTAAGCTATGACCAACATTCATTTAAAAAAATCATCAAAATCCACAGAGAATTTATTGAGTTATTGAAATGTGGAAAACTGACCCATCTTGCAATGTTAACAAATCCTTTCAAAAATTCTTGAGTCTGCATCCACATTCAGATCACCCCCAAAATCTAGTTGATTTGGACCTTGACCCATTTCAGTCCTATCCTGAAAATTTCATCAAAATCCATTCATAACCTTTTGAGTCATTCTGTCAACAAACAAACACACACCAACAAAAACATAACCTCTTTGGCAGTGGGAACTAGTTAAAGCAGAGGTCCCCAACCATTTGGCCACTGACAGGTACCTGGTAAAAGTAATGAATCATGTGGTTCTGGGCCGTAGAAAAATAGAAATAATTGATTTTATTACCCTTTTTTGAATAGCAGAGATTGGGGGTTGTATTTTAAAATAAATGCATGGATACCTAAAAACTGTTCAAATGTCCAAATGTGGCAAATGTGAAACAGCTTAGTATGCAGCTTGCTTCAGTTCTTCTTGCTTCAATTTTTTTAATCAAAATGAAATTCATAAATTATTTTTCCTTTTCCACAGTTATTATTTTTATTTTTTTTAAATGTTGCATCGTGTTTGTGTAAATTTAACAGTTCTCTTCTTCTCTTGGTTCAAAATAATGCTGGCAGATAAGTGAGCATTGTTATAGTTTCACACATAGGTTGGCAATATTTGTACAAGTGGGTGAAACTCTGGCATTTAAAACCTTTGCTTCTTCCCAGTTTCATCCACTTGTTTTAACTATGTCAACTTATTTCTGTATTTGTTCAGTGAAATACTGACAAACATTTATAACAAAATGCTATTTTGTTAGACTGCTCAGCTTTTCTCTGTATCACTTTTGTTTATCTAATATTACCAAACAATTTGTGCAGTTTGTGTTTCTCCCTTTTGTTAAAAATTATTGAAGACAAGTTCCTGTGCACAGTTTAATGCTGAGGTCAATGTACACAATAAAAGCACATTTATAGCCTGAACCAACAGTTGGAGGAGGGTGTTGGTTCACCCTGTCTTGTGTGTCATTGTTGTTAACAACAGTAAGGACCCTGTCAGGGACCCCTCAGACTTCCTGACAGAAAGTCTTGCATGTTTGATTTTGTCCTGCTTCCTATTATTTGTCAGAGACATTAATCAATAACAGTTAAAAGCCCTCTGCATGAGCAACAGTCACAGATGTAAACAAAACAAACAGCAAAGCAAAGGAAGGACAATATTGTTGTTCCAAGATGGACTTATGAGACAGAGGAAAAGTTTGTCAAGCTTTGACAACATCTCTGTCTTTATGAGTTGCAGTGACGATAGTTACAGAATGAAAATAGAGAAATGTTACAGAGAAACATCAACCACGTGAGTAACGGCCATTAGCATCAGCATAAAGCTATTTATCAAAGAGTGGTGCAGGAATGACATATTTTTGTTGGCCAACCAGAAAGTTAGCATCGCATTGGTTTCCTCTACTAAAAGCCTGTGGGTTTTTTTTGTCTCTCAGGACCATTGCTGATAATAAAAAAAAATATTCATGAAACCTACATGATTTGTTCATTATTATAATCTTCGTGAACGAATGGAACTTTGACAAGTTTTGGGGCTCAAACCTAAAAGGGGAGAGTAAAAAGCAACTATTAAGCTATAATGGGACTACGACATGGCAGTTGGACTTAACAGCTACCACACTTCCAAAATGAAACCACATTGTAACATCTTGTTTGAGGATTTTCTCTTAATCTAATGACCTTGTCAATTTATTGCCCATGACTGTGACTATTTTGTATGTATTATTGCTTATTAAAAAAGCATTAAAAATGATTGAATTAGGATCACCAGCCATTTTCGTAGTCCTTGTTAGCAGTTCATAAGCAACCATCCTTTTTAAAACAAAATAACGCTTGCTAACATTTGCTCTCTGTCTTTGGTGTCACCCTGATTCTCCCAGCGTCATCAAGTCTGTCGTCATGCGTGGTCAGATACACCAGGGTATCAGTGGAGATGTAGGTGAGGCTAATGAGCTCATCTCATGTTAGTTCAACTCACTTATCCAAATATGATCAAATTATTTGTGCAGTACAATTGTTGTCAGGAGAACAGCTTGAATTTTTGTTTGGTAATTTCTTAGAGATGTAATTATATTTTTACCCCTGCCAAGTAGGTTACGTTTTTGCTGGCATTTGTTAGTTAATTTGTTTTTAGTTAGTTTGTGAACAGGAGGGTTCAAAAAGTTATTTTTAGGGAATAATAGTCATTGCTCAAGAGAGAAGTGAATAGATCTTGGTGGATATCTAAATCTGTATGTGGATTTTTTTTTCAAGTATTTGTGTATTTTGCAATACAGGGCAGTTGTCCACATTTTCCTGAATAACTCAGTTAATTCTCAACGATTGGATGAAGATTTATGTTTTTTTTTTTTAAATGATTTCTCAACAATACCATTGGACAGTTTTCCACATCTTTGTCAATAACTTGCTCAACAATGTTAGAAATGCCTTTGCAGAGTTTTGTGCTTTTGTATGGTCCCAACTGACCACAACAGTATTATCTTTGCAGCTTGTGTTATCGTATTTAATTGTTACATAATTTCTTGATTATAACACACACTCGATTATAACACGCACCCCATATTTTCACAAGTTTTTCCTGGAAAAACACTGTATTCAAATATAACACACACCTAAATTTTGCCCAAACCTTACTCTCTCATACAACTCAAAAATTACCTTTATTCAAAGTTTTAATCAATGAAATGTCAGTATTTTCATAAAAAATACCATACACAATTTTCTCTCTTAAACGGATGCGGAAACACCCTTTGCTTCGCACATGCGCAATTACTCAATTACTGCCAGAGCATGCTCAGTCGTAGTGTCGGCTTCCTCCCGCAGACCAAAAAAATGCTCACTAGGTTGATTGGTGACTCTAAATTGCCCTTAGGTATGAGTGTGAGAGTGAATGGTTGTCTGTCTCTCTATGTGGCCCTGTAATGGGCAGGCAACCGGTTCAGGGTGTACCCCACCTCTTGCCCAATGACAGCTGGGACAGGCTCCAGCACCCTCACTACCCCAAAAAGGGATAAGCAGTATAGAAAATGAATGAATGAATTCCTTGAAAATGTTTTTGTTTCGAGTTCCCTACAGTAAGATACAGATCCCTAAAGACACGAGGAGGGACTTGTATTGTTTTTGCCTGGGGCCTCACTATTGCATAAATGGCTCCTGGATGATAAGATAAAGTGCTGGATGTAGAGGGGTGAGAGGAAGAGGGTCGAGTGTTGAGATAACCAGAGAAATACGAGCGAGTTGGAGGAGCAACAGAAGATGATAGAAGAGGGGGGAGGAAAAATGAGAGGAAGAGGCTCGTAAGTCACTATCAGTGTGAAGCCAGAGCCAGCAGCAGGTCTTAATTAAAAGAAGATTACACTTGCCAGTGCTCGTATCATATCAATTACTCTGGGACAAAGAGAGAGAGAGAGGAGGGAAAATAAAAGGAGTGAGAGCGAGAGGAAGACAAATGAAACATCCATTCTGATCACTGTCAAAGAAATGCAAAAGACAGAGCTGGACTGACCTTTGACCCTCTATCATCTGAGTGTAATTATAAAGACATCAGCTGGTGGGATTGTGCTTCCCTGCGGACAACATTTTTGATTGTCTTATTAATTGTACCAAGGGAATATACATCAAGATTTTGGTGATTAATCTTCTATCATCTGGCTAAAATTTGTGGTTGAATTTAAAGAAACAAGTCACAACAACCTCATTTTTTTTAATTTGTCGTTGAAAATTTGAGATTTTTTGTAGTTTTTTTCTTTTCATGTTGTTTTTCATGTGTTGTGATTTGAATTATGCTGCTACACATTTCACTTTTTTAATGACTTTTCTATTTTCTTTTTGTGTTTTTTAAATGTTGTTTTTTATCATTTATTTTTTTGTTTGTGTCTGTTGTTCTTTACTTAAGGAAGAACATTTTATTTTGTTTTTTTTGGTTTCTTTTTGATTGTTGCTATGTTTTATAATCTGTTGTGTTGATTTTTGTAGTTTATTGTGTAACTTAATTTTAGGGTTGTTTTTAAATTGGCGTTTTCTGTCTAAATTTATTGGTCTTTTTATTGCTTATCCTTTTTTTGTTTTTTGACTTTTGTTGTGTTTTATTTTTTTGTGTTTTGTTGGTTGTGTTTTCTTATTTGTTCTTAAGTTTATATCATTTTAGTCTGTTTTATTGTTTGTTGAAGGGTCCTCAAATTCATAGTTCTGTTTTCTTTAGATTGTTTAATTTTTTTTTTTTTTCATTATGCTGCTGCATCTTCAATTTTCTTGGTTTGGTTTTGTTATTGCTTTCTCTTTTTGTGTATTTTTAGTTGTTGCTTCTATTGTTTTTTTTGTTAGATTGTTTACAATAAACAGAAATACCTTTAACTTAGTTTATTGTTTTTCCACTTTTATCTTGTTATGTTGATTTTCTAGCTTGTTTACTGTTCTATTCCATGATGTATGTTTAAATTTGTGTCAGATATTAATTTTTGCTCTTTTGACTTGATGTCTTCTCGTTTACTTCTAATTTGCTGTCATTGTCTTTCTTTTTTTCTGGTGCTTTTAAAGATGGTGTTGCTTATTTGATGCTCAGTTTCTTTCATTTGTTGTTGTGTTTTATTGTTTGTTGGTGAATTTGTAATTGTGTATCTTGTTTTTGTTGTGTTTTTTACATATATTATATATTATTATATTATATTATACTTATTGATGTGTTTTTCCATTTGTTGTTGTGCCTTTTTAATTGTATTTTTTATCTGCTTCTTTTTTTTATTTAATTTGATTTTTTGTTTTGGAGTTTGTGTTTTTTAATTTGTTGTGATTTTCTATTTGCTGCCATGCTTTTTATTTGTTGTGATTTATCTGTTGGGTTTTCTCCTCATTTATTATGTCTCTTGATTTATTAATGCATTGTTTTGTTTGATAATGCATTTTTAAGTTGTTGCATATTTAAATTGTCATTGTTTTTTTTTTTTTTTTCAATTTGTTGTGTCTATCAATTATTGTGTTTGTGAATTAGTATTTGCTTTGTGTGTGTGTGTTTTCTTATATGTTCTAGTGTCTGTTACTTGTTGCTGTTGTTGACACAAAAGCATAAAAAAAATCCTTACCCAGAGGACAGTCTGATTGTTTTGACTAACTTCATGTTTATGATACACATGTTGGCAGACAAGCTCGCTAACTATTGAGTTGGCTTGGCTACTGTGGCTAGCGGCTAACAAAGAGTAAGAATCTCTATTTCTCAGCAAAGACATTGAAGAAAATGTAAAAGTTTGATGATGAACTATGAGATTTAGAGCTCATTATTTGACTTTTTACTTTCTGAGTTATTAACATACAGTATTTCATCGGTGTGGTTAACAGTGAAGCAGGAGTCGTTTGTTTCAGAAGTATTTTTGTTTTTGTGTTTTTATTTCCTCATTTTTTCTCTGTCTCTCTCTCTCACACACACAAATACAAACGTTCATAATTGTGAGAGCTGCCACACGGCACCAGCTGACAAATGATATGGTTTTAAGCCCTCACTTGGCCTCCCGCCTCTCATGCCTCTAGTCCCTCAATGGAGCTGATTGTTTTAAAATACAGGGGTGTAGAGCCAATAGTAGGTGGCAATTAATGTCAGTTTAAGCAATAGGCAGGCATTGATATTCAAATCAAATTCTGTTAGGGTCTCATTAATCTGCTGTCGAGACATACTGCAGCCTGGCACCTTTTCTCTTTCTCTCATTAATCCAGATTTTTATTCATGATTTGAAACGCTGACGACGAGGATGACTTTACAGGATGACATTAAGGCAGTTTTAAACCGAGGATATTTTATAGCTCCCTCCTCATCTTTGTTAATGTTCTGTTTTAATATAACACAGATCAGTTTGGTCTCAGTCTTTATAATCCTCTAGAAACTCTGAACCACTTGACTCTCTTCGCCTCAGTTAATATTCTGAAGATTAGATCATATTTGTACTATTAATATGTAACTGTCAACCATACAATCCCCCTGACATGAAAACAAAACTTGTGAGGGGATTAAGGGTACAGCGCTAAATTAGTTTCAGCCCTGTTAGACGAATAAGAGCTCCTCTGTTAACTTGTGTGAATAATTCTCATAGATGGCTGCACTTAACAGTGGTGCCCCTCAAGGTTCTGTTTTTGGCTCCATTCTGTTTTCATTGGCAGACATTAAACATATATACTGAATTTGAAAAAGGCAAAAGTCATTGCTTGTGTTTCTTTCGTTCTTTCATTTTCATTCGACAACCAAAATCAAACAAGGAAAAAGCAACTGATTATTTTGTTATTTGTATCTCAATCTGAAAAAAAGCCTTGTGGATTATAGAATAAGTTAAAAAAATATATAAAATGGAAAAATGGGCCCAAGGATCAAATTTGTTTTTAATATTTTTTCGGGTTTATGTGATGTGAAAGTTGTAACGCTGGAGGTTGGATGCCTACAGCTGTAAAACAAGAATAAGGTGAACTGGAAGTTACTCTCAGGTAACATTAAGTGTGGCAAATAAACTTATGTAATGACGGAGTTATTCCACACCGGTATGACACATGCAGACAGTTCCCAATTGTTACAGCAAATAGGTTCCTGGCAATGTTTGGAAATGAGCGTTGAAAGATTTGTTCTCAGTATGAGCTGTAGAGAAGAAATCTCCTTCAGAGTTAGAGGTTTTGTTACCCTGAACAAAACTTTCCATGGCTGATGCTGATGGATCTTGATGGCTAGAGCAATCCAAGCCGTCACCCTGACAGTAACTTCCTGGTCTTTCTTTTTTACAGTGGTTGACATCCAACCTGGTGTGTTACAACTTCCACGTCACATAAATCTGACCAATTAAATATCAAAATCAAATTCTTAAATCTATTACTTTAATAGGAAATGGTATTTTATTCAGTGGGAAAGGCTAATGTGTTTGCAAAATCAGACATAACACATGCAGCTGCCATGTAGCCGCATACATCCACAGATATGTTAAAGTCCTCCTGGTAAAGGGGAGTCCAGTTTTTCTCTTTCCTTAAGCTGGTTTATTCTTCACCAACTCCTGAGGGAAATATCTGACCAGTCGACTCTAAATGCACCACTTTGTCCACTAACTAATCAATAAATGTGTCCATGTACCTTTAGGTGCTGAGCATGTTGTGGACAGTGAGAGTTTTTTCTTTCTTGAAGAAAGCTGCAGTGGAAACAAAGTTGATTACAGACTGAGAGGGAGTGAAAGCAGTCCACTTGTGGCTGTATTGACAGCCCTGGACCTGCCTTAATCTAAATATAGTGACATATTAGAACTGACAAATTTAATTCTGTAAACGGATTATAAAATAAGGTGAGAAATTTTGGCAATATGCCTCAGGCGGCAATCAAACACAAGCTGGCTGAAGTACTTATGGGCGTTGCTGGTTGCTTACCACTCTGCCAATCCAGCACCCCGGTAGGACACAGTTTCAAGTGTGTATTATGTCTAATACATTATTAACATTTTTATATAAAGACATACACTATGGTACATATAAAAAATGACTCACTAATTTCAATGATGATTTCAAGTGAGTTCAAATTTAACTGATTTCGAAACATAAATAACCCAGTTAAGTTTAACAATCAAGAGCCTGTGTCAACAGCCGCCTTGTTCTGCACTGGCGGTGCTAGATATAACTGAAAAACCAGAGTAAAGCAGTGTTATTAGCACTTCGTGCGCTGAGCCTTCAGAGTCAGCTTCTAGCTGTTGCCATATTTTCATTCTCAGTTAAAAACAGTTCAACTTTTGGAAGAGTGAAACCTCCGTCAGCTTCTGATATCTTCTTTGTAAACAGCAACGGCAGAGGAGATGAGAACTGATTGCTTTTTTAGGTTGCTATTGTCAATTTTTAGCTGCTAGGTGGTAAAACTCAATTCCTCGACTTTGAGTTCAGGTTTTGAAAAAAGGCAAGTTGTGGACCCAGACCCTACAATATGCAAGTTTTTTTTTTTCACAAACTGGTCTTTGTTATGCTTTTACCTTGTAATTTGTACTAGGTTCAACTAATGTACTCTACTTCCTCCCTGGATAAACCCTGCTATTTTTTAAGGAGCAAATAAGGGACTTCTAGGGGCAGCAACTTTAGCCTTACTACAAAGGGAAACAAATTGCTAGGAGTCAAAAAGTTAAAAAGCAAAGTCAGAGGAAATGAAAAACTAATGTTTCATACCAGAAGGTGCAAAGAACATTGAGTTGTCCACAAAAATGACTGTGAGTTTCTTTTAACTGGAAGGAAACAACGTACGATGTAGCACTGTCTGCACTTAACAACAGTATGAAAGCTGCGAGCTCAGCATGGCCTATAGTGAAGGTATGTGTGTGTTTGGGGTGGGGTGGGGTTGATCTCTGTTTCAGATGTGTGCTTGGCCAATGTTTTTAAGTTCAGACTGGACCAAGGGTCAAAATTATTCAACGTATGTCTGTGTTAACCACACTTAAAGAAATTAGTGACATTAAAAGTTATTTATGTTAACAACCAAGATACTTAAGAATGCTTATTCAAAATGTATTAGAGTACTGTGGCACTAAACTGCATAGTGGCGGTACAGTTGGTTGCCTTTTGTTTGGGTGCTACAGTCACATGACAGTGTGTTCTTGGGCATGGCGACTAACTCAGTCATTCCCTCTGCTGTGCTTGTTGGTGTGTTGATGTATATAAAAGAGTATGAAGTAGGATTATGACCAAAGTCGACCCCAGATTTATTGACATTTGAGCAGAAATATGAATTGTGTAGCTTTGAAAGCAGTGAAAGCATGAAATGGTGTTTGCCCAATTTGTCCTTGTTACAGTCAATTCTATGTAAAAAAAGAAAATACTGGCTCAAATTCAATCTCTCATCCCTCTCCATCAAACACCCCTCTTAAAGTCTGGAGTAAACAACGTTCAAACTGAGTAATATATATCAAACTATCATCTATTTTGTGGTGAAAAGCATAGAAAAACGGTTGTACAATCTCAAATATAATCTCTTATTTAGCAGCTCATGGTCTTCTCTCCTTCAGTGTAGCTGCTGACTTTGACAACTACAACATATATCTCTAGTGAGTCTCAGATCTTTGACAAACACATACTCCACTTTGGAGTGATTACCTATAAATGGAAAATAAACAGAGAGGAGTCATGATCAGCCTGATGAACATGATGTTGTATTTCAAAGTGAGGAAGTGTGTATTAATTACAGCTTTATGGCCAGCAGAGGAATCAGAGCTGTGCACAGTGAGCTTCTGCGATCTCCTCTAGTCACACTGTTGGATACACAGCCTGTCACCAAGACGCTCTTATCAGTTGGTGCCACACATAGGCGAGCATCAAGTAAATTAATATGCAAATGTGGACTATCATATCTTAAGGAGATTGACCCAGTGGAGGAGGGGGGTATTGTTTCTTACTAAAAGCAGCTCAGAGTTTATTGCCTTCCTCTTTTTTCTCTTTTGAACATTATTACCTCAGCCATGAGTCTGTTTGTCTGTCTGCTTGTCCGTCTGTGAGCAAGATAACTCCAAGTTCTTAATGGATTTTGATGAAATTATCAGGGAAGGTTGTTCATGACACAAGAAAGAAGTGATGAGATTTTAGCGGTGATCTGAATCAGCATCAGGATCCAAGATTTTTTAAGGGATATGCGAGATCTAGCCAACACTTTCACTAATGATAACTTGGCTAACAATGTCAGCAATGCTTTGAAAAAAAACATGCAGCTGTATGTACTGTGGGTCCATGTAAAACCACTGTTAAGTTTGGGCTGACAGATTTGCTGTGTTACATTTAAAAGTAAAAAGTGTCAGTTTTTCTCATACTACCCCTCAATTTTTTTTTACACATTTTTCAAAGGAGACTCCGCCTCTCCTCTGGA
Source organism: Cetoscarus ocellatus (assembly GCA_037902135.1). Lineage (NCBI taxonomy): Eukaryota > Metazoa > Chordata > Actinopteri > Labriformes > Labridae > Cetoscarus > Cetoscarus ocellatus. Next base: position 42,458 of record JBAMNC010000816.1, read on the forward strand.
CAACAAATGAAGACAAAATCTCATGAGAAGCAATTACCAAAGACTGCAGTTCAGGGAAAAGAGCAGAAAAACCCCAGTCCATGTAAATACTCTTATTTTTATGAAGGGGAAAAAAAAAGAAGAGGAACAAATTTGATTTTTTAAGCTCATTAAAGAGGATTTTCAAATGCTGACACCAATGATAACCACCACAGAAAACTACAGTCACTCTTTGGTAAGAAATTTCCACAACAGGGACGTTAGCTCACTTAACTACATGACAAAGACAAGAAGGAGGATATTTTTCAAGTTTACATTCTGATTATCAGGAGCAACAACACCTCAGTTTGTGGCCAATAGAAATAAAAGAGACCTCACATCAAAACCCATTCAGGCAGTTTTACAGATCATACATGTCTTACATTCCCAACAACTTTTTCAAAGCATGTGAAAAGCATTTTTTTTGCTTTGTTTTTTTTCCCTTTCTTCACTGGTGTCAAACAGCACAATGTTCACTTCTGAAGCTATTGGGAAATCAAAAAAGCCAGAACAAATAAGAAAACCCTGTTGCAGTTTGCTGCAGTCACTTAAAAGATAAAGGCTGTTATCCTTTAAAAACAATCAGCAATACCCACGACAATACCAAACTTTACAAGTCTAACAGAAAAAAACTACCTTTTTCTCCTCCAGTCAGACCTGTAGTCTGGTTTCCCTGAAGACTCTACAACTTAAAAAGACCCTAAATATCCCCCTTCAAAATTTGAAAAATTGCCAAAACTGAGCATAACTCCTTCCAGCAGTCTGCTGGTAACAGTCCAGTGTGGCTAATCTGAAAAGTGCAAGCACCTCCAGCTAGCATCCTCACACATGTGGCTATACATTATGCTAAACTATTCTGCCAGACCCCCTTTTGTGCTCCCCTCCCCCTACCTTTACTGTACACATGAAATGCAAAATTAGTCTTGCTGTTTTCTTCTTATGTAGGGAGCTAAATCGTTTGTCTCAAAAACTCCTGCAAACTATCTGCAAATTGATATTGCAATACTAGAACTTTTTCCACTGTTGTTCAGTGCCAAGGGCAAGCCTTTGCGTTTTATTTGAACAATAAAGACTGTTACCATGTTGCAACTGCATTGTCACAAAGAAAAATAGATCACCAAAAGTAAACAAAAATAAATACAAAATAAAGATGTCAAGTGGATTGCCAAACAGTTTCTATTGTTATGTGTACTGTAATAACTGAGGTTTCTGTTTTGAAAAACAGTCTTCACCACATTTGGGGACATCAGCATAATGACCTTATTCCAATGGTTTGTCACCATTATAGCAGATTATGCACCATCATGCCTGTTTTTTCTGCTCCACCAAGAAATAGGAGTAAATAATCACACGTATCACACCTGCTGGTTGACTCTGGTGGTGGCCTCTCATGTGTGATTTTCATATAAGACTTACGCTCTGTGACAGTGGTGTTAATGAAGCTAATTATTGCACTGCAGGCTTCTTTTCTCCTCACGGAAGAGCAGAGCGAACACATACAGAGCAACGCGTTTATACTTGACTCAAAAGGAACTTCACACATGTTCTTCACTCTCCACTACAGCTATTATTCATCAACCACCTTTAATAATGGTTAACAGAGAAAGAAGACATTCATTCTTCTTTGGACACTCTTAGCACCTCTGCTCCCATAATTCTCCTCTGTTCTGTTTATCTTGTTTTACATTAAGTTGTCAGATGTTCAATTAATCACTGATCTGATGTTGCTGTGCATGATAAATGGAGCAACTTTAAAGGATTGATCCTGAATCAGATATTATTGATCATCTTAATGTTTTTTATATGGAGGCTTGGCTGGGTAAGAAGCAATCAAAGACTCCAGAGATTAGACCAACCCCTTGTGTTTTCATGGACAAACATAAATAATTGTGATGGGTTCTGACAGACAATATATAAATGCTGCCAATGAGGGAGATGCTTTGTGTGAACTTAAACCAAATCGTTTTTCATTATTGATTAATGTATTGATTAATCTTTCAGTTAGAATATGATTTATTAAGTCCAAGGAATACTGAAAGAATGCTGACATATGCAAAGTGGCACTGCTGTTTTTAGCTCCTGTGACACTTTGCTCCTGCATGTTAATGTGAGGAAATCTAGAAGAAGTTATGATTGATGTGTTCAAATTTGAATAGATCAGTTATTGATAGTTATCTTTACTCCAACCAGCTCTCTTTCGCTTATGTTTACTTGTACATATTTCTATTCTCAGTTAATAATTAGACAGTGTAACAGTCTAAAGTGTTAATACCTTTTATGAAAAAGGCCTCCACATTGTAACAAGCTTCAATAACAGCTTTTTAATTCTCCTTTCCCCCATTCTAATTAGATGTTAGTATGAACTCAACCCCAAACAGGGTCAGCAGCATAACTTATTGATGGACTTTAGCTATAAATACATTATGTAATGCACTTTTTAGAACGCTAAAGTTGTCATGACAAAAACTAAAACCCCTCTTGGCACTCTTACGCTGAAGCTTATGTGTAAAAGATCATGAATTACAGCTAAACACAAATATATTTTAGGTATCTGAGTAAAAACAGTGAATTGTAAGCAGTGATTTTGAGATGAAGGACTGCAGTGTGCAAAAATAATGATTTTCCACTAGAAGTTACAGCTAAAAATCACATCAATAGTATTTTTTTTTCATTCCTTACACTTATATAGTAAGAAAGATGAAGGTGAGATGTGACTTCATAGTTTCTTGTCTTTGTTTTAGTAGCTGTGACACCTGGTAAAGATTGACAGCCTTAGGTAAGTTTTAAGCATAACACAATTCATTGGTTTCATTTGGTAAAAAACACCATTTTGTGCTGTAATTTTTTTGTTTCTCTTTTACTGTGTATGTTGTGTAAGTGGAGGCCCTCTCTGTTTAGTCTCCTGAGATGATCAGGCAAAACAGTGGTGACACTGAAGGGGGTCCAAAAGAGGGGAAAAAGGGTCCACTGGCTTAATTAACTTAGCTGTGCTAATGCCATCACTGGATCTCTTGTCAGGACTCACTCTAGGACTGTAATCTATGAAATTAAGAAAGCAAGCAATAAAACCCATAGAATTAAAGTCATGTCTGCCATTTTTCTTTTTATTGTTCTGCCTCAGATTTTAGATTGTTCACCTTCATGCTTTATCAGTAAGTTAATTAAAGCTCCTCCTCAGTCATGGGGATCAGTAAGGACTTGAAGCTCAGCATTTCACTGGCAGTGCAAAGGGATTCATTTAAAACCATACATCAATAAGAGCCGTGGCCCCTGGCTTTCATCAGAGCAGAAAGTCATTATTTAGGAGGTTGAGGAGATGGTGAAATAATTAAGAGATTAAGTTTAAATTGACAGTTAAGTGGACTAAAGTGATCACACGAGAGCACAAAATGAACAGAGGAGATCTGTTTTTTTAAAAATGTTCAACCTTGAAGAGCTAAAAGCGGCTCCATTAATTTTAAAAGGGTTGCTAGGTCAATATGGTGTATGATTATTAGGGGAAACTATACATCTTAAAAGCGAAGGCATATTTTTAGTTTGACAGCATGGAGGTTGTGTCACACGGCCTAGAGGACATTGTCCTGGGCTAAAACCTGACCAGTGGCACATAAATACTCTTTTTAACACTTCTTCTCCTGCCTTTTCATTATCAATGATATCAGCATTAAGCCCAAAATTTAATCTCTAAGTAATTTTACAAATAATCGAATAAATATGTAAATTATATTTCTGTTTACACATGATGATCAATAATTGTGCATATTATTTCAATAAACTTCTGCATGATTACTATTACATTACAATTAATTTTGTTAAATATTTTTTACTTTAACCATAATCTTCATAATCTTCAGAGTATGTGCAAATTTAAAAGCACAAAACAGATGAATTACATTTAAAAAAATACAAACTTTCTCCTTTAAATGCAGCGGAAAATTAGAAATCAAATGTACATATTTAAGTACGTCAAACTTACTTTTGAGGTAACATAAAAAGTTTCTTTTCCTCTGCTACTTAACAATCAGAAGTAATCGACTTCAGGACTGTGTTTAGTGTTGAGGCCTCCTGATGAAGTGGACATTACCCCTGTTAGAGGGTCAATCAATGAGCAAGCTTTTGATTTTCTGCCAGATCCAGGGTGCCAGTTCGCAGTTAGTCTGAACCTCACAAAGACTCCTGTGAGGATTAAGAGGAGCGAGGACTTTCAGCACCATGGACAGATCCCTCACTACTGCAGAGCTGCAGTCAAACAGCAGCTCAATAGAGCTGTATCTGTAAACTATTCATCCTTATAGGCCATTACATTTAAATAACATACCTTAGTTCTTGAAGTAATAGCTTGGGCTTTATTTTTCCAAACAAAACTTGGACACAATTAAGATGAGAAAGACCACGAAACTGTGCAAATAAGGAGATAACAAACAAGTTAAGTTATGAATAGAGAATTTGAGTGCTGTGCTTGCCCATAAACCTTCGAAACCTACCACATTATCTTGTTAAAACCATGTGTCATAGCAGTAATTTCTGTTAATAAAGCCAGTACAAGCAGCAGTTGTGCCCCGGGTTTATATTTCTCTAGTCTTTAGCAAGAATGTCAGGCAGGATTTTTTTTGGTCTTGCTCACATTCTGTGAAAACACAGGCACTAACATTCTTCTGCTTATTTTAATATTTCTCTCTCATGATACTTCAGCATGGTTCTGTCTTTCTCATAAAGGGCTTGAACTAAGATTGATATCCTTATTTTAATGATACTTGTTAAAGGGTGCATCAACAGCACTGGCAAAAGAGTTGAGAGGGGCATACTAGCACAGAAGTGAATATGAAGCAGTGTCACCAATTGCATGATGATAACACTGGAGAAAGAAAGCTGCAGTGTTTTATCTCCATATCCAACAACAGAGCAAGACAGCTGTTTGGATGTTGATGAGACCTGGTGTTGATAGTTTTTGAGTCTGTGTACTACAAAACTTTAGTGATGTGCAGTGGAAATAACATTATTGAATGTCCTGGTGCATATTTTACTATGTGTTACTTGTATGTATCTCCTTGCAATCAATATCACCCACAACAACGTCTGTTTTTTATCTTTCCTGTAAAGTCTCCTCGTTCCATTTTTTGCACCACAGAGGATTTTGTGTGGGAAAAGTACTAGCAAGGAGGGGTCAAAGACTAAGGAGGGGACTTTTAAACAGCCATGAAGTCTGCTTGTAATGAGCAGAAAATACATGCAGGTGGTGGAGGCAGTATAACTATTACATCATAAACCCCAGGAAGTAAAAAACTGGGCATTCTAAGGGCCATTTTCTTTAAGTAGGCATGAACTGAGAGTTTAGTAAAAGGTGTAACAACATTAAAATCAAAGTTCTATATTTCAGACATGAGACCTTTAAACTTGAAGATGAGAAAAAACATTCTATAAAAGGAAAAATGCCACTGATAATATTGATACCACTATGTTGATCAGCATTATACTAGCTTTATTTTCACCTGTGTAAAGTTTTGATGAAGAGGGCAACAATCAAGATGTTTCAGTAACGTGAATCAAGGTTAGTCAATGAGAAAGATAAACATTTTGATCCAGATAATTTGCACTACTATCACAGTAAATTGTTGAGTGCTGTATACCTACAGAGGACGTAACTTGTTTTTCTGCCACTTTGACCTGTGTTACTATAAACATTTCCTCCACAATTCTCATATAGTTTAATGCAGTCTATATAACATCTTTTGAGAAACAAAAGGGGTTGCCTGACTAATAATTGTATGCAAATATTTACTTTCTGTATGCAGCAGCAGAGTCTCTGAAGATTTAATTTGAACTCTGACTAAACAGTCTCACAGACATTGGGTTATAACTAGTTCACTGCTGACAGTGCAGAATACATTAAAGCAGCGTGATTATATTTCTGAGGTAAAGACGAATTATGTCTGATTTTATTCATACAAACAGCTTCATCTATAGTATATTCTATCAGCACATCAAACAGCTCCCCCTTTGATGCACTTAGAGTAAGAATACATCAATGTCATCCCAAAGTGAATCTGTGAAGGTGTTCACCGCCTGACTTGCTCTTTATGTAATTGTTTTATTCTTCACAGTTTGAGTCTGACCTTGGTAGTTTTGAGGCTCTTAGAACTTTTAATTACATGTCTCATTTGATTGGAGCTGCCTTTATCGCTGCCTGCCTGTCTGGACTGTCTTCTACAAAGGAATATATTCCCCCTTGAAATGCCATTGCATGACATGACATCAAAAGAAAAGGCAATCCCAATGAGGCCTTCCTCAAAAAAAAAGAATTCCCATACTGTCTCCTGCCATGAAGACCGATTTGCTACACAGAGGCAGCGCGGGAGACAGATCCCTTTGAAAAGCCAACACTTTTCAAAACCACTTTCACATGATGAGAAGGAGTTGATGCAATGCGAGCTGTAATGGAGGAATGATCCATGATGGGGCAGACATTTTTGGCTCCCTGTCTTTTCACGTCACGACAAAGCAAGAAGGATTACACAGGCCCATCACAAATAATAGGCAGCAAATACCGACAGACAGATGCCGTGGTAAATGGTCGTCTTGTGAGTGTACAGTACTACATGTTCATGTCCACGGTGATTTATTTCAATTTCCACGCCTCGGTGGTTCACTCTCTCGCATGAGTTCACCAAAAATTCATCCAGCAAATCTCCATTATCTTCAGCACATCAAGGAAAATATATCTATTCACATAAACGTCTGCCTCCTTTAAAGGGTCAGTTCACACAAATTATGACAGAGCCATGGTGGCACATAGCAGGGATGGATGAAGTAATAAATTATTGATCTCTGCTCAGACACAAACCTTATCTTTGTCTGTCCCTTTTCAGTATTTTCTCCCTCTGTGTATTTAAGTAAATCAACCAATTACTTCATCCCTACCTCTAGGATATGTTCACAATTTATTATGTTCTAAAAATCCTTTTAGTTTTCATAAAGAGAGTACCTCTGATAGATGTGGACCAAGTCTGCTTTGATTGATTGATTGACGGGTCAGCTCTGCGGTAATTGATCAGTTCAGCGCTGCTCTTCATCATGTTGTCAACAACTCTGCATTCATTTCACTGTGTACGCTTTGCAATGGTCTTGCTACTGTGAGCAAATGGGCTTAAACTGACAACCAAACAATGTAAGGATGTCACACAGGTAGGTGTATAAGTGGGAGGGGATGACTGATTGAAAATATATTTTAAGCAGCTGCTGGAACTGCAAAAAAAGGGGAGAGGGAGAGGTCTTAATGCTTCAGACTTTCTGTTTTGTTCAAAGAGGTCTCTAACCTGCATAGGAGACAAAACACACTAAAGGTCATATAAAACTAAAACAAGTATGAGATGACCTCTTTAACCCTGAGGGAGGGAGGACTTTTGAAAATAATTGCATTAAAACCATTTTTGAGGTAAAGCATCACAAGCTAACAGCCTCCTTAACTTGACCTTTGACCTATGACATCTAAACTGTAATCCCTTTGTCCTGGAATCACAGTGGATATTTGTGTAAATCTTAAAGAAAATCTCCCAAAGTATTCTTGGGTTATTACGTTAATAAAATTGTGTTTACATGGAAATCTTGATCATGAGGCCCAGTGATGTTGACTTTTTTTCAAAATCTAATCATTTCATTCTGGAGTTGCAAAGTTTGGACATGTGCAACCATTTATGTTGCAAAGATCTTGTGTCCTCAAGCAAAACATGTTTCATCTTTCACCACTTAACTCAATCATTGAGGAACACTGCAGAATTGAACAAATTATTCTTGTGCACCATGACTCACTACCAAACTTACATAGTGCTATAAGCAGGCAAGCAGGGTGCTTTAAGGGAGAGGGTTACATGCTTTTCTCTCTTTCGAAAGTCACCCTACCATTAGATCAATTTGAAACTGCTATTTCAAGGTGGATAAATTACATATTGATACTTTAAGGTGGCCAGCAGAAGCGAATCCCCTTTTGTCCAAGACGTAACAGTACTTCCCTTCCAAACTGATGCTCCTTGATACCTGTCTTTATGCTAAGCTAATGCAAGCTTCTGCTGACTCTGTGTTTATACTTCACATACAGGTATGAGACTGATATCAATCAATAACCAATAACCTCTCTGTCTTCTCCCATTAGTGTTTGTGTTGGTCACAGAGGCCTCATGTGTCAGTCCCCTGATGGGATTACGATCCACTTTAATCAAGACACTGTAAGTCAGAGGGGCTCATCTTCTGCTCTGATTCTGGCTGATAAATCCTTAAAGCAGGAGGCCATGAGGCGGAATTCGCTGAACCTGATTTGATTGAACAGCTGCTGCTGAGTTGACCAGAACAGCAGTTAGCAGTAATAGTTTTCTAACAGAGTTGCGCGGCAGGTAAGAGCAATTACTTTGGACATTGATTGCGCTCCCCGTTCTTTGATCATGTAATTGCTTTGAGAGAGATGAAAGCGCCTGTGCTGCTAAACAGGTGCACTGGAATCGATGATGGTAGATTTCTCATTTCTAAGACAAGAAGGAGATGGAGCAGAAGGAGTAAATGTCATCATCACTCGTACATTATCTGCCTTCATAAGAGCAAAGTTTAGCATTATATTATTCATCATAATTGCTGTTTGTGGATCTGAAGAGAGCGTTTTGTTTCTCTTCCTGTCTCTTGGCTTTTAACTCTAGTCTTGCTCTGCTCCAGTAATTTTCCTTTTAAAAGAAGTCGAGGGTGGTTTTAGACACTTAATACAATCATTGATCTGTGTTTGGGTACGTGGGAGCAGATTATATTACATTACGCACATTTGGCAGAAGCTTAGTCTGGTGAGAGTGTTTATCTCCAGCGTAAGTGTGCTTTTGAGTCTGCGAGCAAATGTGATGCTACTTTGCCTCGGTTAAGTGAGTGCTAATCTCTTTTAACAGATTCTTCATAAAACTACATATGTGGGGCCTGAATATTCAGCATGAGAAGTGTCCTGCTTTCAGTTTGAATGCCACTTAATCCAAGATGTACTGACCATTTTTTTCATTAGGCTTTTGGTGTCTGCAGGAGAAACAGTCCATACCAAGGGAAACTAGAAAAGCACTCAGAGAGTGCAGACCTCCACCAAACAGCTCACTTCCACCCATGAATTGTGATTTCCACCCAACGTTATAGTCCTATATATATTTTAAACGCACATTGTGGAATGAAAAATATCAATCTGCAAGAAGTGTGATTATTGTTGATACAATAATCATCCAATAGAGTGACCTGGTTATTAGTAGGTCTTGTAACTTGTTGACTGAACCAATTTGCTGCTGCTTGTACAGATACTTCCAGTGGGTGATGTCTCCAGCTAGTCGTTAAGAGCAAAACCACCGTGCTTCGGTGCGCAGCATGTTCGCTCTATGTGGAATTTGGAGGTTGGGTTTTTACTCGCACACACAGACTTCTGCTATGACGGACTATTTCCTATTATCAGCAGCTTTGTTTTGAGTGATTAAGAGGCACGGCTTTAAGGACTGCGAGCGAGCAGAGCTGCCGCGTATGTTTCTATAACGTTAATGAGCTCACAATATTGTTACTAGTAGTTGTCAGTTGTAGAGGACTGGGATGTTTATTACAATTTCAGGAGAGTCTGCTGCCTTAATTTAGTTTAGAAACCAAGGCTCCAGGGACAGTGCCAGGCTTTCTCCATTGGCAAAACGTTTCCTCCTCTTCGTTATGTCTGTGAGTAGAACTGCATGCACAGCTTTCACTGCTGATTGGCTGATCGCTGTGACCTGGCTCTGTGTGTAACCAGAGCGTGTAACCAATCGGATGGTGCTGTGGGTGGGACAAAATACGGTCCAGTGTTAAGTTATGGGACTTCAATATAAACTGCAATGTTTTTTTGTGACGTCAGTCTGGATCGAATCAGCACCAAAATGCAGTGGCTTCTTCCTTGGACCAAATCACATCTCTGGTAAAATTTTCATGTAAATCAATCCAGTAGTTTTTGCGTAATCTTGCTAACAGACAAACAGACAGACTCCGGCGAAAACATAACCTCCTTGGCGGAGGTAAAAAACAGGTGGCACATTATCCACAGGCTGTATGGTGGTTCAGCAGGTTAGTGCTAGTGCAAATTCCTTTAGAGCAACATGTTACTGGTTTGACTCCCCAGTTTGGTCAGAGTCTTTCTGTGGGGTGTTTACATGTTCTCTGGGGGTTTTCTCTAAGTACTGTAGTCTCCAGACCAAAAACATTAACCTGACACACCAGATGGACCGTTCGATATATTTCACTTGTCTATCGGGGCAACAGCTCGTAGAAAGTGTTTGGGATTTGGCAGAACTTTTCAAGTGTGACTGGCAGGTGGTTGGACGATCCCATTCACGAGCCATTCAGATAATGTAGCAGGCAGGTGCTACTGCTGCTGTGAAAAATAAAAAGCATAAACCACTTTGTAGAACAAACTATTGCCAAAACATGTCAGAAATTACTCAAATATATACTTTCTATTGAGAAATGCCTTCATCTTGCTTTTATCTGTTTTTCATTTAATGAAGAAATATGGTACAGATCTGATAAAACTGATACTGAAGCTGTTAGCATCTATGCTAATCTCTGTACGAGCAGTCAGGTTCTGCTGTCAGCTCGCTCTTAGCTCCCACTTTTTCCTGCTCTAAAGGACTCTGATGGGCCATGCAAATTTGGACAAGGAGCTTGGCAAGATGGATCTGTCTGTTTATAGAAATTGAATCAGGTGGATCCAGCTGCTGCTCAAGGTTATGAAAACATGTGTGTTAGATTAACTTGTAATTCTAACTCATGAGTGTGTCTAAATAATTGTCTGTCTTAATGCATCAGCCCAGTGATTGGCTGGTGACCAGTCCATAGTGTACTTTGCTTCAGCGTCACCTGGGAAAAGCTCCAGCTACCTGCGACCCCACTGCTGTTATTCTGATCATGATTTTATTTTCAGATTTTATTTTCAATGCCAACACTCTCTGTCACTGTTTTGGACCCATGTGAATGTATCTTCTGTAACAAATTAATAAGAAAAATATTTTCTAGAAATGTACATAAATTCAATGATAGTCAAAGATTTCAAGGGTTTCCACCGAAAACCTTCAGAGGAAAAATACTGAAGTACTCATTTTGTGCTTCTAAGAGTTTATCCAGAGCTTCACACTCTACATTAATTACTCAAAGTGATGTTTCTTTTCAGTGCCTCTTTGCAAAATTGCCCTAACATGACTTGTTTTCCTCCTTGGAAGAGAAAACCGTCAAGATTTACAAAATACTTCATAACATTCAAAATTTTAAACATAACTGCAAGTAACATTTACTTCCTTAATGCCTTTTCAGATCTGACCTGACCTGACTCTTTTTAAATTGAGTTTTTAGTCTGTTCTTGAATTTAACTTAAAACATTTTGAAGTGAAAGTAAAAATTGTTCACTTTACAAAGAGCAGACTTGAGGTCATAATCACTGTCAAGATATCAGCTTTTCCTTGGCTGATAATGTTCAACAGCTTGACAATCCTATGAAGAAATACAAACTGGAAATGAAGGTTGCTAAGTAACTAAAGGACTTTTCTGGAATAAATGATTCGAGTTCAAACTTCAGGTCACAAGCCGTTAAGCTGTATGTTGGGTGTTTGTTTGTGAGTATGTTGTGTGTTCATGAAAGTTTGTGTCTGGGTTCACAAATCCTCATCACCTTTATACATGTTTTATGAGCATCTCAGTGGGAACTCAGTGGTACATACACCATCAGGATTCTGCTCTTCTGGCTAACATCAATACAAACAACCACACTGTAAAGAAGTGTGCAGCGTGAAATATAGTGAAACTGAGGAGATGGCTGTGTAAGTTAACTATGGCCTGGAGGGGGGAGAAGTTTGAGGAATGATTCTTTAAAACTTCTCTTGAAAAAACATTTACCTCCACAGTGGGAGAAAGAGAAGAAATAACTGTCAAGATATCAGCTTTTCCTTGGCTGATAATGTTCAACAGCTTGACAATCCTATGAAGACACGATAAGAGTCTAACATGTGCTTGAAGTATTAGGGCTCTTTTCTGCAGAGTAACCTGTTAGAAACTTCATATCATAACATATTTTCCTTTAATGTTACAGGAGCAGATTTGCTGTCCGACAAAATGTTTGTGCTTTGGCTCTTTATAGTGCTCATTTAATCTTCTTCTGAAATACTGATGGAGAGTTTGATGCATCAAAATACTTTACACCATGTCATCATGTATTTACAAAAACCTATTCTCTACAATATCTAAGTGTCAGCTAAATGTGGTGAAGGCCTTGATACACATTCTTCAGTTATCCCCACAGTGCAGAGTTTATGTACAGAACAATAGAAAGACTCTATTTTAGCATTAGAAGCCATGCATAAGATACATTTCAGTAGAGCTGTGTGTAACTGAATATTCATGAGTCACATTTTCATTGTATGTTTAGAATTTTAGTTCTTTCTTATGTTAAAGATACAGTATGTAAAATTTGTCCACCAGGGGGCTCGCAAGTGAACAAAACGAATGCAAATGAATCAAGATGTAGTGACTCAGTCACCCCCACCCACCCGTTCTGTTTATTGTTCTTTAAATTGAGGACTCTGTTTAAGAAAGTATCACACTATGAGGCGTGTATACTAAACAGAAAACCAGCGTTTCAGTTTTGTTATGAAAAACTTTAATAATGAGAGCGAAAAACATTTAAAAAAACAACTTCCAGGTCATAGCCTGCATGCAGCATGCTTTGCAGGGATCAGAAGCCTCATTTATCCATGAAACATGAACGTGGGTTTGCTGTTTAGTGTGATGTTTTTAACAACCAGAGTCCTCAAAAAAGACTCTGAAGGCATATATCTCTGTGTGTGAGTGTGTGTGTGTGTGTGTGTGTGCAATATCATTAACTTAAATATGGGGGGTAAAAATACTACAGCTCAAAAAGTAAATGAAAATACTGTAGCTAAATGCACAGCATCCTGTGTAATTTAAAACAAGGGTAAAAACACCAGCAACTTGCTGAACATTTCTTTTAGCAGAATGGCAATGAACATTAGAGGAGCCATGTCTTTGGTGTTGTTGATTCTGAAAATCTGTAAACCTGCTTTTTTTGCCAAGGGAATTGTTAAAGAATTGAATTGATATGCAGAATTGATAAAGGCATGTGTGGCATCAATGGCATTAAATCTTTTCAGTTCCCATCCCTACATGACGCCATGTCCTAATGGAACAAGTTGTGCATGTTGTTAGCAATAAAATTGGGCTAATTACATGGAATCATATGATCGTGACCTAAAGGGGAGCTTTTGACAAAGTGCTGGAGGGATTTTTGGGGTTATTTCTGGCTTTCCTCACTCAGCAGATCTCGTTTATCTGTTTTACATAGTGGAAATAGTATTGATGAGCCTTTGAGAGCGGCCCTCGTCAAAGCAAAGCACTACAAGTCCATTTGTCCAGCTGAACAGTAAAGCACTTGATGTTCAGTTTACAAAGGGAAACACTGGGCATGGAAAAACATTTCTAATGGATGCAGTGTGGACAGCAGGCGTGTAACACTCCACGATGGGACACAACATCTGACGTTCACCTCCAGTTAGGACACAGTGTAAAACCATCTTTTTTATCATTTCTGAATGCCATTCACACTGTCACTGATGCACCACTTGATGCATGATTTTCTGAATTATGGACTGAGAAGAAAGTCAAAATACATTACGTGTTTGTGTAAATTGCATTTCATTGGTCATCATTGTTGTGGAAGCTTTGACAGCACTGCTTTTAAATGTAACATCATAATGTATTTGTACTGCACCTTCCACCTCCCTCCTGTTCTGTTCCATGCTGTACTGTGTCTAACCACACGTATCACATTGCGGGTTATCCTGCAAGTTCCAACACCATACATGACTGATTAACACCACAGAAGGACTTACACCAGTCACTGAGAAAGTCAAAGTCAGATAAAGTTGCTCAATTTTAAAAAAGTAAACATGTTAATATCAAGGTTTTCTCGGATCATCAGTTAAGCTCTTTTGTTATTGACATTCTGGTTATGACTGTAAAACCCTCAGCAGGAGTTTCTTACCGTCCTCTGCATTTTGTCCTCCAAATCCTGGTTGATCCTCTGTAGAGCTGCATAGCTGCTCTGGATCCTGAAACAACAGGAAGAGAATTAGGGCCTGTTAAAATGCAAATCACACAATATGATTAATAAAGAATATTATACTTAAACAAGCAGTAGTAATCTCCACATCATTTTAGACAGAGAAATAAATAAATGATAAGATAGGGGCACCCACAGAGGGATCTCAAAGGGGATTTGTGGGATATTTTTTGGGTTCTGACTTGGATTTGAAGATCACTCAGGATGAAACTTTGCTCTGTGAAAACATATACAAAAAAGGGTTGATGATGTGTTAGCACCACAGGAGGAGACACTAAAGAAAAAATGTGTGATCATAAAAAACTTAAAATCCTTGAATATTTCATGATAAGAAATCAGTAAACATAAACAACAAGCAGACATGGAGCAGCAACTCTGAAAGTGAGCTTCTTTATCTTCTGTAACTTTATATCTTTATAACCTTGTCCTCCTTTCCTCTCCTTTCATCTCGCACGTCTTTATTGATGTTTGGTAGACTTTCAGTGCATTAGTGAGCATAATGGAACAAGGCCCTGACTCTCCATTTGTTAACGTGTTTTATCATGTCACCTCTCAGCTCAGTAACACATTCACACATTAGCTCTCAGGCCTCACACTGTGTGAATAAAGCTGCAGTTATGTCTCCATTAAGCGGACAGACATGGAGAGGGCTGACACTGGAGACAAAAAGCAAAGACAAATCATAAACCCTGAAAAAGATTTAAGAGGGTAAAGCAGTACTGGAAGAAAGATGAAGGAAGAAATATCGGTCCTTTTTAGAGATGTGACTCATTAAAGGTGCAATATGTACATTATTTGCACTGAAAGGTCCAAGGGTGTTTTCAAACCCAGCTTAAATGTTCTACTGCTCCTCCCTCCCAGCTCACCCTCTGGCTTGCTTTCACACAGGGAATATGAGGTATGGCTACTGAATAATGAGAGTGGGCTCATGAAGATATAACCAAGTGGTTCACAGTCACACCGAGTGTTACATACTAAAGGTTGAGTTTATGCACAACTGCTGTAAGTTTCCAGTAGTGACGTCTTTAGTTCTCTGCTAGCTACTGATTGGAGAGCGTGTGTTTTTGCTAAGACATTGAAAAGTGATTAGTTTAAAAGTTGAGCAACACATTAACTTTAAATTTTCAGCGAAATTGATCAAAACAGCAGCCGTATCTTTTCTTTCATGAGGTGTACGGGGAACACTGCATGCCATGTGCCACGTTTGTTTGAATGGCACAAAAAAGTTCATTAGGGCAGAGAGGATGTCCAATGTGATGAATGTGCTGGGAGCTCATGCAAATCAAAAACTTTCAAAAAATTAAACAAATAGAACAAATCTTTTGAAATGGCCAATGACTCATTGTAAGAATGATAACAGAAATGGTTTCCACTGATAGAGAGTTCAGCAAATTTTGCATGAAAATCTGAACATGACAAAAGAGTGTGCCAAAGTCATACCAAAAGACAAAATGGAAGTGAATTTATGGAGACATTTTGGAACAAACTGAAGGAACCCTTACTTTTTAAGAAGGTCAAAAAGCAGAGAGATGAAGAAGCAACCATACCTCCACTTTATATTGTTTTTGTAAGGTCAACAATGACCCACCTTCTACTTTTACTTTTACTGTGCAGCTTAGAGGAAGAATTAAGCCACTGCTCCACAGACGTGATGGTATGTGAAACACATAGGTGTTCATAAAATTGCCTCATGGATTATATCCACACACATTCATGTACTGAAGCTCTTGCTTGGTCTGGGCAGCCCTGGTTTGATTCCAGCCTGCAGCCTCTTCCCCACTTGCCCTGTAGCTAAAACCATCCACTGTCTCTCCTTACTGATGAGGCAAAAGCCCAAAAATAGTCTAAAAAAAGAACAAAGAAATGTGTTTGCACACTGACAAGTGTCCATAAACTGCAAGCAAGTAACTCTTAGTTAACCATGATTAATTACACTTGAATCATGATGGGACCACCTGGACTGGGCAATTATGGTGTGATGCTTTAGTACAGTATGTGTGTATTCATGCTTATAAAGTAAGTCTTTAAATGAACAGTGTACTCCCATCCAGGCTTAATTTATAAATAATGACAGATCCTGTACATGATTTCTTTATTTTTCCAGTTGGAACCAGTAATAATTTCAACAAAAACAGACTAAGTGTTTATTATCCACCTTCAAACAAGGTGGGCTGTCTAATAACTGTATAATATTTTAGCAGTTTTGACCAGAAATATATTAATTTATCCAGTTATTTACACTACTGTGCAAAGGTTTTAAGCAATTGTGGTAAAATGCTGTAAAATAAGAATGCTTTTATATAAAATGCCCCAAAAATACCTTTTAAAAGGATTACAAGCTTTAATACAGATTAGCACATTATATTTGATTCATCATTTACCTCAACACAAAATAACTTATTTTCTTAATTTTAAGGATTTTTTCTCACAGCTTAGATTCATCAGTCGAACCCAAAACTCAAAAATTCAGGACAGACTGTTACCTTTTGAGTTTTGGAAGCTTTGTTGTTTTTTTTTTTTTTGTTGTTGTTGTTTTGTTTTTATCTCTACAGTGTGTGTGTTGATGATCAAGTTTAACCTTTGTGCTCTCTCCCAACTAATCATTCATATGGTTGCTCTAAGCACAGTTTGTTTGGACTTAATTTGCCAATCATGATTAAAAATAATAATTTCCTGACCAGACAGGTGGCTGTACTGTCTGTTCTTCAAATTTTCAAGTTCCTTGCCAGTAGAAGTTTCTTAAAGAGTCACTTTAATCATTGATCATTAATAATAATCTTGTAAAAAGACGGAACTTCAAGCCATCTATCTGAGGATGACAGAGACTGGGCTCATTTAGTGATTCTGACATCTTTGAAAAAAGATAAACACAAGTTTGGTGAATAAGTCCAGAGGTCTAGTCTGCAGACTGCATTGATGAGAAATCAATGACCTACAAACACTTGAGTATATTATGTCTAACGTCAACATTAACAACACATTTAGTTCAAGACTAGTATTGTTGCCAGTATTAACCACCAATCCTAACACTGCCAACATATGAGTCCAGCACATTTCCAGTACAAGCCCTAATCATTTGAAGATGTATAGACCATTTGCAGACATGTGACTAACATGTGACTAACAATATACATATAATATATTTTACACAAAAAGTACTGCAGAGATGAATTTTGAGCCAATAAATTAATAGAGTATCATTATATAGACCAAAGATGTCACTGAGTCTGCCATGAGTCTGATCGCCTTAAGAAGACTCACAAACAGAAAAATGGACATAGACTGGACTAAAATAGCTGCGGCACAGCAGTCAGGCAGTGTGTGGAGGGGCTGTTTACAGTGAGGCTTAACAAAGAAAACAACCACTGCCCAGCAAGATAATTTGACAATCTTTCTAGCGGTAATGACTGCTGTTTGTTTTGGATACATGAGAAGACTTGTACGAACAATGAGAACTGAAGGACATGAGACCATCCAGGGGACCTATGGATGCAGATGTATAAATATTTGGCATATGTGGTTAAATTTGATGAAATACCAGTGAGGCTTTATAGAAAATTCAGGATGTTTCAGGATCAGGATCAGGATCAACATTCATACTGATTGTTTATTGGATAAAGACACAGTTTTGTTTTATATGATAAGTTTTCTTGATGATTGCTAGCATTGGCAAAAAACTGACATCTAAAGCCTCATCAGAATGGTCCAATACACAACAGTAGATAATTATGCTTGGATATGTAGTTTGATTTCATCTTGAGACATTTATATTCACTTAGCGCAAATGTTCATCAAGTTACATACTGGACGGCATAATTTTTGCTGTCCAGCTGAGTGTGATGTAACATGCAAATGGTCAATAGCTCATATATGATGCATCTCCAAGGACTATGACTATGTTTACACACTGCATAATAAATACAGATCAACATCCTTCGTGGGCATCTCAGACCACCTCTGAATCTGCGTGAGGTATTGCATATCAAGTTGTTTTTAATACACATTAAAAATTTCACATGAAGCATTAAGGGTTATCATTTAATATTCCAAACATCCAGAACTGATGGTCGTGCATTGTATAAACAGGGTCCTAACTTGGGGCTTCTTGGACCGCATTGTCTACCTTTGCCTGATGCTAAACTCTCTACAGTGAGAACAAACTTTAAATTAGGTTGTTTGGTTTAGTTTTATTCCAAACTTTGCTTCCCATGAGAACCACTGTCACAATGAACTCTTTAAGGCATTGCTCATGTTTCAGACAAATTAAATTTCTCTTTGTCCCTACTTCAGCAGGTCTGCCTGGTGGAGAATTGACACTTAATGCATACTAAAAACAGGAAAGGTGCGCACATACACACCTGCGTAGTTTCTCTGTAAATTTTTCCAGCTCCTCCTGGGCCCGCCGCAGCTCCGTCTCCAGGTACTGACGGGTGGAATCGAACTCCGTCTCCACCATCTCTAGTTTGTGGGTGGTGTACGACAGGCGCTTACGGAGGTCATCTTTGTGGTCGTGGAAGGAGCTGGGGAAGGAGCAGAGAGCGTTTAGAGAGGAAACAATCACAAAGAAGATGTTTGTCAAAGATTTTCAGTGGAAGACGAGAGAGAAAGCGGGAGGGAGGGGAGGTAATGGAGTAAAAGTAAAGTGTGTTTGTGTGAGAGGAGAGGATGAAGTGAAGCAGAAGTATAATTCATTTGGAGAGAGAGAGTGAGAGAGAGAGAGAGAGGTCCAGGGCAGGGCAAGCACGGTGAGGCCAATAGGGAGGAGGAGATGGATGGAGGAGGAATACTAATTATTTCCCATTCACATCCAGGGAGCAAAGCTGGGAAAAAGGCGCTCCCCTAGGTGTAATGGTGAATTCCATTACACAACTCCCTCATCAAATCTCTAGGAGAACGGTGAAGGATTTTTAGCCTCCAGACAAAGACCATGTGTGATTCATGGACAAGGAGGTGAACCTATAAAGTGAATCATGGCTTTGTGTGTTGGTAGGCTTGAAAATGGGGTGAAAGAGGCAGAGAGGGTGAAGAAGAAGCGTGTAAAGCCCTGAATTTGGCTTTTTCAGCAGCAGGGCAGGCAGGGGGGTAATAATTTGGTTTATCTTGGTCGATGAAAACACACAGACAGGAGCGGCCGAGGGAATGGATGTGGTAATGAAAGGCTGGAGATGGGGGAGCGAGCATGGTGCATGTGCACTACGGGGGATTTAGCATTTTGCCAGACTGATGGATACTTGGCTCACAGAGAGGTTTGATGGCTCAGCGCTGCCAACCAGCAGGCACACTGAGAGCACCTCCAAGACGACCTCGGCCCAGAGCCTCTGAGAGGAAGCTGGCAGAGATGGAGGAGAGGATGGTGTCCACACAAAGACTTACTGACTGTGCTGTGTCATGAAAGGGTGGGAAAATTGACTATCTCTGATGTTCCAGTGATTTGTGGGAAAAATTGCAGGCACTGCCGTCAAACATGAACCCAAAAACTTAGACCCTATCATAAGGTGGCTGCTTAACTTCACTGACAAATGCACTGAGCTAAGGATATATCATCCTTCCACCTACAGTATCAACATTTTAAGATATACTGTACTTTGACTTTTTAAGTTTTAGTTTCTTACCTCTAGTTTGTTTTTTACAATCAAATTAGAAGTTGTAGTAGTATCTTTATCGAAATGTAAAAAAAGACTGCATTCAAAGGCCTCTTCAACTTACTGTGTCATGTGTTTTATTTTACATTCAATCTGCACAGTAACAGTTTTTTAAAGCCTGTTTCCACAAAGACTGGCTACATGCTGGACAATTTTATGCCAGATTTTGGACTTATTTTGTCCCTCTCAGTAGTCAGGAGGCAGGACCCTATTCTAGGCCTGTTGCACATAATTTGTCCAAACAATCCTGAAGTTTGTGTCATCATTACAGCTATTTGACTGATCTCAATCAAGTTTCCAATCTCAATTGTTAATGATTCCAGGTTGGGCTGCCTATGGTGTAATACCAGTGATTGGCAGTAACATCGCTACAAATAGCATTATGAGGAGCTTAATTATATTTTCCAGTAGCTTTGTGGTAGCATCCTTTTTTCTGTGTCAAAAAACCTTTCAGTAACTTGGATATTTTAAAATTAAATACATGGTCGTTCCTGCAAATACCACACATATATTTCTATAGCCGTGGCTACCAGCTTGGATGACCTGCTGCTGTGGACCTGCTTGAACTCCTAGTGATTTATACTACATCAACCATCAACAGAAACATCATTTAACACAAATTCCAATTTTAACTAAATTAAACCCAATTTGATTGCAGTTCAACTGGATGCTGCCATATTAATCATCATCAGTCCTCTCCACCTTATTGTCGTTACAGTTGCTAATGTTGATATTCAAACAATCTCTCTTAGATTATACAACCATAATAACTACCTTCACAGCCATATAGAGAGGAGGACCCTCTTGAAAACAGAATCCCACATCTCAAGGGGCTATCCTCCAAAAAAGTTCAGTTTAAAAGAAACAAAAGGCAAGTTACTGATTCAGCATCCTTAAATTCGAGGTTATCATGAATTCTCATTTTAGTCCCTCTGTCTCGGCTCACCTACCTCCACCCATTCACACCATCAACATGGCTTTGGCGGATGGCTGTTCAATATGAGTCCTGCTCTTCTCAAGATTTCCTGCTTAACAGAGGTTATTTCTTGCCATTGAAACTGTTGCTGATTGTGGCAAAGTGTTGTTCTCATGGTGGATTAATAATGGATTTGGAATTTAAAAAAAAAAAAAAAAAAAAAGTAAAAATAAGTCAACAGAAAATATTAATAAATGAAAAATATGGTATCGACATGCTCTTGAGACAACATTTGTTTGTATTTGGTGTCTACAAATAAAGATTGATTGATTGTTGATTAATTGATTGATTTTCTATTAATCATGTAGTGCGGTAGCATCCTAACAAGCTACTTCACCCACAGCAACGACAGAGAGCAGCAGAGTGATCTGTTACAGCCCAAAATCACACTTCAGAGATGAGTAAAGGATGCGAGCGAACACGCAGAGACAGTGACTTTAGTAGATAGTGACTGAGTATTTCTTCATGATGTTGGTGCAGCCTGATCCTTAGAGACTCATCCATGCTACTGCCAAACTGCCCAAACCGACCGGCAGACATGCACGAGCGCACACACTCTGAACAGACACAGAGGCATTTATGGAATAAAACATCATGAAATCATTTTAAGTTACTATCACCAGAAAACGACAGCTTATGTCCTATCAGTTGCTACCTGTGAGATGCTCAGTACAAGAGGAGACAATAAACTGCTGGGTTATCAGAGAAGGGGAGACAGGGGACGTGTCAGCCACTGAGGTAAGCCAATTGACCTAATGTATAAGGCATCGTAGGTCATATTTTTGTTTTGATGTCAGCATAAGGGACTGATTATTTTACTTTTTACTTCCAAAACATGAGTTTGAATGTCAAATAAATATTTAGCAGATTAGGGAGACAAACTTAGGAAAACAAACTGAAATGGGTTTAATAAAACAGTCATTTAAATACCTATATTATGTGTAAATGTGTTAATTTCAGTAGTTTATTAGAAATTATTTTATTAAAATTCATGCAAAAAATTTGACTTAATAAGAAAGTAGAGAATGGTTATTTTTAAAAGCAGACATCACGTACTGCTGCACAGTTTGAAGCATTATAAAAGACAGCAATGCAACACATGAAAGGTATATTTATTAAAAGAAGAAAGGTTAAAAAAAAACACAAAACAACAATAGCAAGTCCAGCTAACTATAAAAATAAGGTTTAAAAAGAAAAAAAATGATTGTGGTTAACGTTAGTTTATTATGACTAATAATAACACTTATACTACTTCTAATAATAATAATAGTAATAACAATAATAATATAGAAGTAAAAATATTGAAATAATTAAGAGTGTAACAAGAATGACTACAACATCATCATTATCATTATTATCATCATGAATACTTTAAATCTTTTTATCACTATTATTATTACCATCATTTGTATGTATATATACACTTAATAAATGAATATAGCTTGAATGTGAGCTACTTTTGTCCTCTTGCTGTAACTTAGGTTGCTACTTTTTCCAGGATGCATCTTTAGTGTATTAAGGCTGATATTTTCATGGTTAACTAGAAACTTTTCTTTCAACATTTTACCAGTAGTTTTGCCCATCACTACATAATACCTGAAAAGCTGATGCGTGTGAGCAGGTTAGATGTCATCTAGGCCTTTTGCACCTCATTACCTAAGAGGCTGCATCAGAGTGCCAGTGCACCAGTGGGCACCTCTGTCCATACACTGTTCACACTTGTTTTTGATGCACCCTTGTCTTCTGTTTGTTCACATGTATGTATGATCTGGTAGACTGCAAAGCTTTGTGACACTCATTAAGTCGCCTTAATCTGAATCCAAACATGATAAACTTTTGTTGAAGAAAATAAAAGACATTTCTGGAGAGCAGCAGAGAAGCTGTAATCTAAGGCTGTGCCTCAAAAGTGCTCACATGGTACATTGTTTCAATTACCATACTATGACTGTTACAAGTTAAAACAAACATGGTTTCTTGGAGAGCTGTAGAGACATTAATGAGAACAATTACATGCATTTGGAGGAACCAGGTGTCTAACTTCCCTTTACAGTAAGGTCCAGGGTTATTGTTTGTCTCAGCTAATACCCTCCAAATGCTCCAAAAATCAGTGCAAAATTCTGTTTATTGTAACATAATGCAGATCGGCCAAACTGAAGATTAAGTGTGGCCTCAAAAATAGAAGAATGTGTCGACCAACACATCCAAAGCCAGCTAATTTCACATATTGGTTGCTAATAGTTTGACTACATATTTAAAAAAGTAAATAGGTAAATAAATAGTAAATACTTTTTAAGACTTGTGAATTATAAGTTGCCAGTTTTGGTTACTTACTCTCACCCAACAAAGACGTAAACCAAACCATGTTCTAACAATCCTTATCTGGCAACCTTGGCTGTAATCAGATACTAACACTGATGTATTCCAGTGGTATGAGTCAAAGCTCATGGCTCACTCTTGCCCTGAAAGCAAGCAAGCATATTTCCCTCAGTGCTGAATTATTCGTTATCAAATATTTGCTGGACAGATAGATGAGTCATTGAAGAGTCTTGTATTCATTCTGCTGAGGCTTGCAGGTTCAGCCCACTCTGCTCGTAGGGTGATACAACAAAACAAAATCTTTACAACCTCTTGGCTGCCTAACAGCTGTGAGTGATGTTGTAAAATCACATGGCAGAGAGCCAGAGAGCTATTGTAAGTACATGTGAAAATGGCTCAGGGCCCTTATCACTATGTAATGCCAGTTTAATTAACTCTGGGTTCACAGTCATTGATTATTTTTTAGGGTAACATTCCTTTTCCTAAACAACCAGATGGCTTTTGTTGGTAAAATGTAGCTTTAACTTTGGATGTAGATGTCTGCCCCGACATGACAGGAGTGTGAAGATGAACGATGGCAAAGAATAGATGCCACATTATGTTTTTTAATGGCTTTTTAATGGTCGTGATCTACAGGAGAGAATCCATTTCCATTAGTGGGATGAATGAAATGGATTCTATGATTATGAGTCTGATGTTAAAAGTTTAAAATCACTCTCTGGGTGACTCATCTTACCTTCTTTTCTGATGTTTGCAACCATTTCTCTGTGTTTTCAGGGCAGTTTTGCCAATATATATCTTTTTCATATTTTTCTCTCTGCCCTGGCTTTCATGTGTGAGTAGTAGTTTTTTGCCGCCGCCGCCTCCTCTTTCTGCTGCTGTTCGTCGGCTGAGTGTTGGAGCCAAGTTTGAACTCTAACCACAAACCAACAGTCAAAGCTCTAAGTCTTGCCTGGGGAGGCAGATAGGAGCTGGCTATCTGTGATGACCCTGGCAAGAGAGCAGAGAAAAAACAGCTTTTGAAGTCCCACAAATTCATGCAGCACATTTAGTTCTGTTGACTCCGTAGAGAAAAACACAGATTTTGTGCGCATTCAGAATCGAGCCACTTTGGTATACAGCTGGAATTTCAATTAGCAAAGTTCAGTAAACGATCTTAAAAAGTGTACAACACTTTAAACAACTTCAGTGAAACTTTGCACTTTAAATTAAAAGATCAATGCACACAAACTATTTATTTTTTCCTCTAAGTCTATAATCCACAGCCCTGTTTGAATTCCCATTTAAACCAACAACAAGGCTGTTTGAGGAAGTGGCAACACTGCCTGAAGAAAAATAATCAAGGCCTCTATACCTCTATCAACATTACCTTCTCTCTATTGTCAGAAAATTGAACACAGCCACCACAAAGTGCAGGGTCGTATGGAGTCGAGAGTTATTGACTGGCTGGCCTCAGAGGTTATTCTTCAATAAATCATTGTTAAGATGAATGCCTGTGTTATTCTATCTCCATCCATTGGCATTGTTCTTTGGTGCTACGGGTTTGAACTCTGGTGTCCTGCTCAGTGAGAACCAAATAATTGTCCACTAACAAGAACTCAACATCCCAAAATTGATATTACTTATTTTTTATGCAACATCAGATGAGTGCCATTTCACTTTAATGCAAAACTATAAATTATAGATGAACTAACATTACAGCAAATCAAACCAGTTATACTGACAACCAAAGGCATTGGTTTTATATGAACAGTTGCAGCAAAGATTAATCTTGCTATATAACTGGATTTAGTAAAAAAACAAAAAAAACAAAAACACTACGAAGACTCCATTTTGAAGATGGAATGTCCACGTCCAATACAGACACACCCATTAACATGTTTCTTAGGATATTCCCAGACTAAGTGGAGTGCTTCAGTCATAAGTCCTGCAACATGGAAGCAAATAAGTGAGTATTTTAGCACTTCCAGCCCCCCTGGCCTTGGAGTCTGGCATATGGTTGACACATAAATCAGTAGAAATAAGGGAAGAAATTTTCACTTCATGCCAAATCACTTTGTGCCTCGCATACAGTAAGGCCAATACTGATTGTATGAAAGCCTATTAAAGGTTTAAGTAACATGTGACCTTCAACTTTTATAAAATAAACAGTGCCTATGAGCAGTTTGACAAGCCTTGAGTAGAGCTGTGACAGAATGTTTATAGGGCATGTATAACTGCACATCATCTGCATAAGGATGTGAAGCAACCCTTAAAATGGCAAGATCGGACCCAATGGTGCAAAGTAGAGTAATAACAAAAATGGACCCAGCGCAGGCCCTTGTAGGACCCCAGAGTCAAAGAGCATTGTTTAGTAAAATTGGTTCGGATCTTTCTGACACTTAAATTCTCATCCTATAGAAACCTTGACTTAAGGCTATAAAATTATGTTAAGTCTGTCAAATAATAGCCGTGGTTCACTTTATCAAAAGAGACTCTAAGATCCACAAAAATCCTGTCTAATAAGAACTATGTGGAATCCCATGACAGCAGGTGGTCTGAGGGTTTACAAACTTCAAACCACAGCAGTGGCTAAAAAGTGTGCAACGTTTTTAATAACAGAAGGAAATCTCCCTGATGGGGTAAAGCCAATATTTCCCATGTAAACTGGAGTATTAGCTGTTGAAAAATGGAAAGATTTACATGTATAGCAGAAGGGCCTGTTCAGCTATAAATATATCTATAAACTGAAGTCAAAACATTTCACTAAGTCCAGATTTTCCTCTAACACCCTCCATATTTTGCTCTTACAAGCAGAGTAGGCATAAGTGCATAAGTAGAGACCAGGGGAAGCCAGCAGCATAACTTTATCACTCCCTGCAGAGAGGCTGGGTAGTTCAACCACTGACCAAAATGAATCTTTAGACGCCTGCCGCCATTCGCAATGGCAACAACACTTATTATTTTTAATCTCCCTCAAACACCGGCTCAGGAAACAATGCTGGTGTCTGGAAATACTGTCACTATAGCTGTTCTCTTATCGGCTAGTCACAGAGGGACAGTGTGAGACATGGCGGACAGAAATAGTTGCTGAATTGGTAAGAATGTGCAATTGAACAGAACACATCCTGGCATACACAAACATAAACACATACCTGCCCGCAGTGCTTAAGGAGCACTGTACCCTCACACTGTCTCACAACACCCCCCACAGGGGGATAAACAGCAGACCTGGGCGCCTCAGGTGTTGTTTGGCAACGTAAACAGCATCCACATGAAGAAACGCATCTAAGTCCTCAGAGAACCTCATGATGGCTTACTGCTGCTTTTTCTCCACTGCAAAAACTCAAACAGCAAAAGATATGCAAATCAAGCACACCATCCTCTATTCAGTGCTCCCCAGTAGGGAAAAAGATAGGCATACAGTGAGAACAGAAACACACGAAAATCCTGTTTACCTGAAAACTTTCCTCATGTTTTACAACTTGTCATGATGATCAGACAATCCACAAAGCAGGGAGACGAATAAATGGCTTTTGTGATGCTGCAGACTTCCTCAGTTTACACCTCCCACTCGGTCTGCACACTTTCTCCATTTCATAAGATTGTCTGCAACAGCTTCGGTTTAATTTAACAGACAAAACACACCAAAGGTCACAACACACCAGCCTGCATCCATCTTAGATTTACACTGTGGAGCTCTCATGGTGCCCGTGGGTTGATTTACTAATAATGAGTCACAGGAGGTGAGCGAGGTAAAGCTACTGTCTGCCAGATACACTATTCATGGTGACCAAATGAGGACATTAAAGTTTAATGGACATGGGGCCATCCCTCCTGTTGTCTGAGCGGCTTGTCTCCTTGTATACTGTAAACATTGAAGCTCTATGTGCCAGCTCAGAGGATGACTCCACAGGTGTTTGTTTTGTTGCTGTGGACATGATGCTTACTAGTTGTGATGGCTAGCTGAGGAGAGTGCTGGGATTTGGGAGGAACGCTGCAAGACTCAAGAAAAATTTGATATGATAAAACCATACTGTGTGATTTCAGGCAGATGCATATTCTTCTTGTGGAAGCTCACACAGTGAACTCCATGGTTTACGCAGCATGCCCAGTGTGAACAATTTATGTGTTAACACTGTATGGTCAGATGGTTGGACATGACATGAGTGTTTACACAAGGGCTGTCACCTTTTTCTCAATATTTGAATATCTGATCGAGCATGGGGGTAAAAATTTATACTCAGACTGTAAGTAAACATTGAAATTGATAATATATAGTTCTCAAGCACATTGAGGCACTTGGAGCAGTGAACCACCCGATCCAATCAATCAATCAATCAATAAATCAATCAATCAAAACTTTATTTATAAAGCGCTTTTCATACAAAGACTGTAACTCAAAGTGCTTTACATAAAAAACAAACAAAAGCATTCCCTCAAACCGACCTACCCACCCCAATTTTACATAAGTCTCTACTTTCACGTATGCGTGCAACATTTTACTCATGCACAAATCAAGCCCCCAGAGCAACCTGACTGTCCATAGATTTGTCCAAGTCATTAGGCAGCAATTGAAGTACAACTCAAGAAAATGGAGGCTGTGTGTTAATAATGTGCAAAGCAGCTAGCTTACTCCTCATCCACAACAAATCCACAGGCCAATTTGTCGGC
The DNA here is from genome assembly GCA_037902135.1 of Cetoscarus ocellatus. NCBI lineage: Eukaryota > Metazoa > Chordata > Actinopteri > Labriformes > Labridae > Cetoscarus > Cetoscarus ocellatus. The sequence goes on from JBAMNC010000816.1 coordinate 70,212, forward strand.
CTTCCACCCATGTTTGGAGATGAAGGAGTGCTCAACCTTTGTGATTGCATCCTCCGAAACAGGCCCCCCACCAGAGGCATGGAAAGAGGTTGTCACTGACAAGATTGGATGGTTTATATGCAAGGCCACGCAGCCCACCGGTGTAACTTCAGGAGAGGTGAATAGCAAAATGATTTGATAGAAATGCCACGTGTCTGTGTTGCAGTCAGGCCAGTGGGGGTTGAGGAGTTTAGACAATCTTTGGTTGTTAGTGTGAATCAAGTTTTTGTTTTTTGGGAAAGTGACAGCCCTAGCTCACACTGTGTAGAGTACTTACAAAGTTCATAACGTTTCACCTTTTTTTTTTATCTTGGATGGGGTACCGTTCTAAATTTCCAAGATTCAAGGGTTAGGTGAGGGATGTAGGTTTTGGCTCAACTTTTCAGTTCCTAACAGGAGCATAGATCTTTTGTTAATGATTAAACCTCAGGGAGAATACTGCCATTCATTTAAGTTTTATGTATATTAGGGACCTGTGTGTTGTTGTAGCATTACATCATATATGACGTTGGGCATACAAAAACGTTTTGAAAGGAGGATCATTACTCAATGCAGCAGCCAAAAGTTTGGCTAAAACACACACAAATTTAATCATAGCTTGTGCTTTAGACATTTTGAACAGGCAATACAGTAAAAATGACATGACAAAGCATTTCCATCAACATGTGAGGACATGCACCGTGTTCACTATGTTAAGATCTCGAGTCCACTTGAGTCATTATATTCCAGCAACAGGTAGCAGTAGCTGCTGTTCAACAATATGTTCAATCTGCAACTTCTACCCAAGATCCACTTGTATTCTCAGTCTGTCTGAGACACACTGTTAGAGCTCCTGTCACTTCAAGGCCCCTTTCCCCACATAGTCCCTGATCCCTCTGACTGATTTACTGGTCTACTCTGTTGTAATTGGTCAGTTTGATGCCATGTTGTCAACAACTCTGCATTCATTCAATAGTCCATGCTATGCACTGGGATTGCTACCTCTAGCCAGAGGGCTTAAACTGCTGATGGAGCAATGTTAAGACATCACTCTGGTAGGTCTGTTAAGGGGGGGGTGGAGGAACAAGCCGTTCTAATCAGCTTCTGGTGCTGGGGGAGAGTGAGAAGTCCAGATGCTGTGGACAGCACAGAGACATACTTTATCATGTAGAGGAGACACCTTGAACACTAAAGGGCATATGAGACTCAAAACAAGCATTATACAGGCTCCTCAACATGTTGTAATCGATTAAATTTTATTTCCAAGTCATAGAGACATGTTGCTCAGCTCCGCCTACCTCCCCTGCGTAGAGTGACACCAGAGGCAAGTAGATTTAGGCTATAAAGGTGTAGGCTGAACAGTACCATTTATACCTGATGCGTTAGACAAAATAAAATTACAAAGTGCTCAATTAGAAGGGCAGTAAAAATGCAGTGACAAAAAAATCAATAACAACTATGAGAAGGAAAACAAAGACCATCAAAACAGCATTTATTAAAGTTTTTAGAGACTTTACATAAGGCTTCTCCCCAAAAAGCTTTCTGTTGCCAAAAACATCATATTTTGTCCCCCTAATCTGAGCCGGAGAAACAACAGCTATTCATTATTTAAAAACAATAAAGCTTCTTTGAGTTGCCTTACAAATAAGTTGAGCTTACATGAAAGACTGTAGCACATTATGACTGACCATGTTTGGGACTCATTTGACTTTTTCTTGAAAAATAACAGTGAGATGAGAATATTTACTTACACAAATGATGGTCATAACAACAAAATTAGACCCAAGTTGTAAAAATCCAAATCAGTTCCACCAAATGTATCATAACTAAAACTGACAAAACAGCCTTAAAGCCAAAAGAGACCTAACTGGGGCACAAGTGTTGAGAATTAGCAGTATAATTCAGCATCATCTCAAGTTTTCTCCATGGTATGATCTACCACAGTGGGTGAAGCTTTATTTGAGAGCAATGCGTCATTTTTTTTTTTACTTCTGATGCAAGACTCCAGAAATCCGACAGTCTCTTGTGCACGCTCCAGTACCAGCGGCCAAAAAACTGCTCTGTGGATTAAGCCACCAGAGCAATCATGATGACTAGTCAACACAGCTCCCTGCCCCAAGACACGAACTGCAACTGAGGAGCGATCCGGGCAATGTTTATATCTGCTTTAATTTCCATCTGCATATCAAAGAGAATCAACCTTCAGAGGGTGAAAGGGAAGAACGTATTGGCCTCCAAACTAGTAAAACTTCAGCTCAAACTTTTTATTAATAAACATCTTAAAGGTATACATGTTGAATTTTAGCTTTGAAATGCCTACATTAGTTTAAAATAACTAATCCTATGTCTTACATTTTTGAAGTTGAAGATTTACATTTCTTTAGTTATAACAGTTTTCAAACCCTGATAAATGCTTTTTATAGCTCTAAAGCTTAGACACATACATAGTTGACATGGAAAAAAGACTAAGGCAGAGGGAAGTGGTAAGAGTGGTAGAAGCTCCTGCTCTGCATCTATCTCTCATCCATGCTTTCTGCTGCTTACTTGTATAATGGATTATGATTACAATCTGCCATTGGCTGTGTGTTTTGTCAACCAAGCCCACCACCTCTGGAACATGCAACTCCAACCACTTAACCCCACCAGCCCTGAACCTGTGTCAGCGTAGCCCCTCTAGACATGGTCACAGATACAAGATGGAATTTTTTTTTTTTTACAAGTGCTGAATATATTCTTTGTTGGTTTTGACCCAAATTCCCTTACTGATACTTCTTTACGGACAAGCTTTTATTGATATCAATATCAGTACATTTTGAATCTATATATATATTTATCAAGCTCATTTTGGACTTAATTGCTGACAAAACAACCATATTTTATTATAAAAACAACTGATATATAATGTAGTTTGAATGCATTTTGATTTAAGTTCTCGATTCAAAACAACAGGTATTCAGCAGAGATGGGTGGAGCTGAACTGCATCTCTGTTACCATTTTAATTGTGAGCTCTCTGACATAGAGTGCATTTAAGGATTTTTTTTTAAAATGCCAGATCCTCATAAAAACATTTCCTGATATTAAAATAAACATCTCAATAGCACATTCTGGTGCTGTCAGTCAGAGCTTAAACAGCTAAGTTCCAGAGTATATATATTTATATTTTTATTTACTAAATCAGCCTGAGACTATGCACCCATCTTTTCTTTTTTTCCTCTGCAAAATGCTCTTTGGGATAAACGATCAGATAATAAATAAATTCCTCCTGCTGCGCTATGACTCATCAATCCCTCCCTCTGGCTCCTTCACGTCTCCTTGGCCCTTTGAACGGCGTGTCTGTCACGGCTATAAAGTTTCATTCGTGTGAGAATGTTCCAAATGTCTGTGTGTGAGCACACGAACAAGCTTCAGAGGAAGCAGAGAGCGTTCAATCAATTTTGACAATTTGTAGGCACATTTCACACCATTCCTGATCAGATCACATCACATCAGGGGAGCACAGTGGGGGATGTTTCACACATCGTGCTGCGGGGTGTTTGTGTGTGTGCTTGTTGTGCTGCTCAAGGCTGATGATGTGCACATTTGTGAGTTTGTCCTGAAAAGTAGGGTACATTTTTTTTTGGTAAATATAGCTACACAAAGGCTTCAACTTGCATTCATTTGGCAATTCAGGGATGGAAAGCCTCTATACAGCCTCAGCTAAGCTTTCAAATAGGCATTTTTAGTCTGAAATAGGAGTATCCTCATTTCTTTGCTGTATAAGAAGACCCTAGAAAAAGGAAGTGTGGATTGTGATAGAAAAAAAGACTCAGTTTAAAAAAGGGCATCAACAGTTGCAGGTCTTGTAGCAAGAATGGGCAACTTTGGTAACCATGAGGGCTGTATATGTTTCATCTTCAATGCCAGAGGGTTTGCCATCTCAACCAAAGTTTAGCTCAACTTATAGCACCATGTCAATCATGACCCTGAGTTTTAAACCCAGAAATTTTCAATAAAAAGAAATACAATAGGCATAGTTAAAAAATCATGCCAGTACAGTGAGAGCATTTAGATGTAATTACATATTTAGTCCAAAGCCTGTTTTTCTAAAAGGCTGTACATGTGTTTATTTTTTGTAGCCATGAAAACACACAATCACGTCATTTCTAGAGTTCCTGCAGCCAGCCTCAAGCAGAGATTGGAGGAGCTACAGCTCTCTTTGACCCCAGAGGTTGCTGCTTGGTTTACACACACATATTGTAGGCTTAAAATCATGCCAATGCGAACAGGGTCCTATCGGAATGTATTTGTCTGATGTGTTAGAGCAGGAGAAGTGCACTAATCGAGCCTTGCTCAGTTGCATCTCTGAAAGGCAGAAGAGCGAAAAGTAAAAAGTAATGTAAAAGTAAACTTACTGCTAAAGTTTGTTCTCTTGGTTTTAAAAGGGGGAGTATATCAATATGTCTTATAAACTCAATATTGGCCTGCCTTTTGTGGGAGTTAATACACCAATAAAACGAATTATTACAGTTCTTCAGTCGGCAGTCTCCATGATCACACATTAGTGAGTCAGTACCATTTCACAGCAAAGTGTGTTTAAGCAAAGTGACATAAAACTGTTCTGCCTCGATTGTAAAGCTTCACCCGGCTCTATAGATCTAAACGATGGAGGATTTTTAAAGACACATCCTGCACTTCAAACAGGAGTTAAATTACAGCCCCATCTGTAAGATACTGCTGCCAAAGCACACCGACTACGCCATGTGATATTGGCAGCTCATAGCTCCTCATAGTCCAATAAAAACATACTTTATTATGCTGCCCGCTCCAATATATCTCCGCTATGTCTGGATCATCGTCTGTCACAGCACTACACTCAGTGAGGGAGTGGATTTGAGCAGTCCATCATGATAGCTGAGCAACAGGTTTAATGGTCAGCTTGGTGTGGTAAATCCAATAACAAATATACTTCATGTTCACCGGGGGGAAGTCAATTTAATCATCAATGTAAGAGCAACACTACTTTTTTAACAATTTGGAAATCTCTTTTGTAGCTCTTGAGAGATTTCTCAAAATGTCATCACAACAGTGGTGGCCTCAGGCTTTGCGAAGAGCTGAAATGAAGTGGGTCACCTACAGTGTGTAGTCTTAAAGCATTTCAGTTGAACTTCAAGAAGCTTCCGCGCCACTGAAAATGTTTAGTAGAGACATTCATGTGGGTGGTACATAAGGTCAAAGTATTTGATTTATGTCCCTATTTAGTGGCTGCACTCTTTTGATGGTGCATCCAAAGAATTACATTATAAAAGGGCTAAAAGTCTGAGCCATTTTGTAGGGAAACAAATACATAAGTCTTACCCAAATCTTATGCAAATCTTGATTTGAAAAACTAGACTTGTGTCCCAATTTAGAAGCTGTGTCCTTTGGAGGATGCTTTTGGAGACTACTGTGTGACAGAAGTGCACCAAAAGCTGTCTAATTTTTCTTGTCCCAGTCAACAAAGCATGTTATTCTGTTGCTTTATGACAGGGAACTTTATAAATTTATAGGGGTATGAGAGAGAAAACTGATAGTGGGGAACCCTTCATGGACCAAATTACATCATTTGGTATAAAGGCTCTTTCAAAGGGTGCTACTCAAAAATTGGGATACAGCCACAGAGGACCTCCTTGGTGGGGCTTATGGGCAAAGGAAGGTAGCTACGGATGCATTATAAGGGGACTAACTTAGGTTGTCAAACCTGCCTCTCACAAGTCACCTATCTTTGTAGATGCTCAATATGCTTGGTAGGAAGTCAGTTTGTTACATAATTTACAACAGTTTAAAGGTGGACTTTAAAAATGGGGAACAGGAGAAGTTATTGTATGGTTAAACAGGTCGGACAACATAGAACCAAACTGAATAATTTCTTACAAAGTTCTTTATTCTGTGCGGGAGCACCCTGGTTGATCTGCCTGATGTAATCACTCTGTAACTGACTGAGGGCAGTCCACTGCATACATGTTCAGCCTAAAACGTGAAAGAGTAAAACCTTGTGGGGGTAATCTGAAATATATTCAAGTTGCATTCAATTCATGTTGAATCTTTTAGTGGTTAATTCCTGACTAGTACAAGGTTTTTCATTCTTCATTCATTCTTTTTATTCATTCTTGGAATTGACTTTGTAAACTGTGTCCTTGTTAAATTTGGGTTCGTGTGTTTAACTGCTCCAGTCACCCTTTAGAGTTTTCTATTCCTCACCAGTTAGAAGAAAAAGCTATTCTCTCTTATCAATGAAATAAAGAAAAATATTGCCTCAAATTGCAGATTATGTTTTGGTCTCCAAAATGACAGAACTCATATTGTTCAACTCGCTGTGGTCTTGAGTTATAGGCCAATTAAAAACTCTAGTCACTGCACATACAAGGGCTTTTCAGCCAGCATGAGATTGGCCTTGGGCGAGGAACACCAACTCCATCTTTTTTTCCTGTGCTGCTCAAAAAGGCTGTCAGAGAGGCTCATAAATTAATGTGAAAGAATAAAATAAACTGTACCAGAAATGTCCTCTGGAGAGAGCATAAGCCCTGAAGAAAGAGCTTTAAATCACTATTCCCTTTCATTTCAATGAGCTTTTAAAGAATTCCTCCTCTGAATAATGTGCAAAAGGCCATTGAAATGATATTACATACATGGGAGGATTTTAAAGCATGGACCAAGATGGCACCACTGAGCCACTTGGTTGGTTTGTTTTAGCTGAAATCAATGGCATTTCTTCATGGGTAAAGACAGATCATAATTTTTGAATGTCTTCTTAAAAATCAAAAACCTCAAAGAAAAAAATCAAAGAAAAATATCTGTATTAGTTGGTTAAAACTGGACTTTTAAGATGCTTGAACACATTTAAGTCCAAGTAAAACTACTACAACTAAAGGTTAGATTTTATTACTGGTAAATATGGTACACTTTTATCCCTCTTAAGAAAAAATCAGCTTTTATTGAAAAATAAAGAGGATGTAGACACAATATTAGCTGAACCGTCAAAAAGAATTTACAACAGATTGAGAGTGTAGATTAATAAAAAGGTGAAGATGTATTGGTGCTGACTCAAGGTGACTAAATCTATCAAAAAAAAAATTAAATTAGTGTTTGTGCTAAAAATGCATCTTTTTCCGATCAAATGATTTTCTATAGTAACTGATACTATGGTGGTTCCTATATTGAGAATTCGTTTCACTTCTGCCATAGAGTTTATGTTTTTGCCAGCATTTTTCAGGTTTTTTTGTTAGTTTGTGAAGAAGACAAAGCAAAACACTACAAACATATTTTGATGAAATTTTCAGGGAATGTTGATCACTGCACAAGGTAGAAGTGATAAGATTTAGGTGGTGATCCAAATCCTAAAGGGATCTTGTTTTTTTAATGATTTGTTAACAGTGTGACGTAGGGCATTTTTCCATATTTTGGCAATAACTTGCTGAACAATGTTGGAAATACCTTGGTGGAGGGTTCGTAGGTTTCTAGACTCTAATGATCTGATTTTTTTAGGTCACTCAGAGGCATCGGAGTAGTTTCAGTTCGTTTTATAACCAGCTGAAATTCCTCATGGGAGCTTGAAGATATCAGGTGAAATAAAGTTGATAGGTTTTTCCTACCTCATCAAGTAAAACAACCCTGCCCTTATCTGAAATTCAATTTTGTTTTTAGCCAGAGGCAACAGTGTAAGCACTCTTTAAATATGAACTCTTTTTTTACAGCCATAGCTCGTAAGATCTGCAGTCAGATTAATAAACGCTATGAAATTTTTATGTTTCATATTGCTGCACATGACCCTAACTGTGTCCATTATCTCTCTTTTGGTCTGTTTTTTTCCTGACATAAAGAGAAAATGTTGCGTCTGCAGAGCTGCACAGTGCTGCGGGACAGGACTGCACTTCATCGTGTTCTTCACCCCTTTATAACCTTCTCAGCTAACAACAATAGTCAGACAGGGTGAATGGAGAGAATAAAAAGAGATGGTGAGGTGTATATATGTGTGCTAAGACCACGGGCTGAGTTGAGATTTCTTCATTGTTAAAATTCTGTGAAAGAGAGCGAGTTCAGACCTCGGTCAGGTTGCCACGACAACACAGTCGTGACATACCTAAGCTCCCAGCCTGGTGGGAACAAGGGCAGATCACCACATGGACACTACAACACTGGACACAGTGACATAAAGACTGTAACTATAAGGAGCTTATATTTCAGGCAATGTTAGTTATGGTACAAGTATGAAGTGATATGATTTAAGTGGTGATCTGAATCCAGGAATCTTTTCATAACATTGAGTAAATACTGTCAGAAATATCTTGGCGGAGGCTTTTGCTCTTGAAATACTTTTTTTTTGTTGCTGTATCTGTGAACTTCTCAAGTATCAAACAGAAGAGGCATCATCACAAAGAGATACTCTACTTGCATGACAGTGCTTGCTTGACACTGCCTCTAGTACAATTTTTTTTTCAATCACATGGCTTTGATTGATAACTTTAATGTGACGGCTTTATACAGTAAAGAAGTTTAACATCTAAGCTGGAAATGACATGTTTTAAAGGGATAGTTTGGGATTTTTTAAGTGGGGTTGTATAAGGTTCATAGCACTATCCTGAACATTACCCACATTAGCTGCATTAATCTGTAAGTCATTCAGCTTGATACATAAGACATAATCACTGTGCCTCACTTCTCAGACTAGATAATTATGAAACCAAACAAAATGGACGTACATAAAACTGTCCATACATCTGCAGATTTCTATCAATAGTGTAAGAGGAAGGTTTTTAAGTCTTATAGATATAAACATACCTGAAGTTATGTTCCGGCAAAGACTGTGTTAATTTAGGCCTGCATCAACAGCCACTTTTTTTTTTTTTAGCTGGCAGCACTCATTTTCTATTAAAGACAAGTCTCATGAAGTGTGTAACACTAGGCATCCTGAAAAGAAAATCGCTCTCCTTGTCAAGTAGTTGCTGTCACGCTCCCAGCTCTCTCAGTTGAAAAGCTGTTAAACTTTTAGGACAACAGCATTATTGGCAATGTCAGTGCTTGCTCCCTGATCAATTAAAATCAAGAAATGGTAGGACTGTTGATCTCCATTGAGTAAACAACAATAACAGAGGAGAAAACAATCTGGCTTGTATTCTCCAGGATCCTATATTCTGGTCTTTAGTTGCCATCAGTGGTGGGACCATAGACTGTAAGAAGAACTGGACAAAACCATGTGACGTCAGCCATTTAATATTCAAAGGATCTTCCGGAAAGTTGTGGATGTGTTGTAATGGACGCTGCCATCTCAAACGAATTTGAGCTCAACCTACTCACAGATGAAGAGGTTGTGTTGAGCCACGTCAATCAAGTCCTTACTAAAACCAAATCCTCAATATATAAAAATCTGCACGATTAAAAAAAAATCAGCCCCTGTACAGTGAGAGCACATAGACAAAAGCCGTTTTCCAAGCCAGGCTGTAAATGTGTTTTTTTAACCTTAAAAACCATCTGTTTCCTGCACACAATCATAACATCATAACCTCCAGGGTTCCTGCTGACAGTCTCAAGTGGACACTTCAGGAGCTACAGCTTTTGGCACTTCTGCATGGGCCTTCATTTTTCTAACCCAGAGGTTTGATGGAGGATGATCATGTGTTCTGAGTGATATGCTCATGACTAAGAGCAAACATGAACCACATGGAGAGATGTCAAATGGCATTACAGATAGTACAGTGTTAAGTGGTTGTCACCTCTCATGACCTCGCAACAATAACTTCAGGTGAGGAGTCCTCTGAAACTAATGTTGAGAGCTCTGCCAGCACAAAAAAGTCAGATGATTGCTTATTATCATAAATACAGTTTGCTGTGCATTTTAAGAGATGCAAGCTGTGCTTATTTGCAGATACTTGGCCTCTTTGATAGCATTGCTCCAAATCAAAATGTGTTATGTGTGTGCCGTATAAAGTGCACACATAACTTGTGTGGTTCCATTAAGAGAGAACAGTTTCCAGGAGCTTGTTCCTCAACAGGGTGTTACACGTTGACTCAGCTCAGCACTGCAGAGTACAAAGAGCTACAAAGGGCCATGACGACCACATCTCGCCTTTGAAAAAGAAATCCTGGGCTTTTCACCTCCAAGCCTTTTCTCTTTATCATCACAGCACAGATTGTACATCTGGAAATCCACCATGCATTAAGGGCTCCAGCGATTGTGTGAGGATGAACTTACAGTGGTGGTGTATGGCTCTCCTGGGTGTCATGATGTATTTATTAGGATGTAATGGGTGCAGGAGATGCCCAGTTGTTCAACATGAAGCACTTAAGGGGTGCTATGTGTTTGTTTAGTATGTGTAAAAGCTTAATGTCTTGTAAAACAGCATGTTTTATTGCAGGCACAACAGAGGCTGCATCAACCAATGATTGTTGATAAAACAGCTGCAGAGTTTGAAGGGTGACCCTGAACGAGAGAAGCTGATGCATCAATAAACTACAACAGAGAGGAAATAATTCATCAGGGCTAAGAAAGCTTCAGTGAGATCAAGTTAAAACCTACACACTGAAGAGCTCTATCCTCATTTTTTATATGTGACATTAAAATGTCACACATCCTACTCTTATGACAAACACTACATTGACTGGGACACTTAAAGCCCACGATATGTGTGCTCCAGAGGCTTATGTTGCTCAGCTGAGCCTGTCCTGATGGCTTTGATGGAGCCTTAGAAATGCTGTGTGGCAGATAGGCGTATCTTCAATAGTCCAGGGAGCAACGAGGGTGGTGAAGTGGGAAGTCAAAGGAGCCTTAAGACTTGGACATGTGATTCACAGCAGTTTAAATCCAAGAATACAGATACGCGATCACACTCAAGACAAAGCCGACCCCTTGGGTGCGCTCCGAGGCAGATCCCTCATCAACCTCTTCCAGATGCTCGCAGTCCACCCTCACAAATGGCTCCTGCATGAATCTGTGATCTCATCATCTCTGAGATAATTAAACAGAAGAATGAGAGAGAGTAGAGGGGTAAAATGCTGCAGGCTAACCTGAAGGGAGCGTTCGTGAAGCATCTGCTTTTGAATACTACGTGCTCAGTTTAGAGAAAGAACAAACAAAGCCTCTTCAGGCGTATTCCTCAAAGTCAGAGGGAAGCCCAGTGGGCTGCTGATGTCTCCTTAGGGCCAGCCCAGGAGGCAAAGTGTAGATAAAGCTGATGAAGGTGGGCTGGAACATTTGGAGGGAGCTAATTAAAAGTCACAGCAAGTCTTTTAAAGCCGATACAACTTTATCTTTATCATTAGATTGTTTTGGTATGTTTTGAAATATATACATTCTGGTTCTAACACAATCCAAAAACAGTTGGGACGGCAGTATGTTTACCACGTTACCTCACCTTTTCTACTCACACCACTCTGTAAGCACTTTGGGACCAAGGACACCTCATCAATCAATCAATCTTTGTTTGTATAGCACCAATTCATAACAAGTGTTATCTCAAGGCACAACCAGAAATGTATCCATCCAGGCAAAGACAAAGGGACTTAAATAAAAATTTATGATAGCGACAAACTCATGGATGTCCAGATCATATATCTGTCCTCATTATATTTGTGTTTGCTGAATGTAATTTTTTTGGAAGTTATCCCCTTGAGACGTAGCATCCCATTTTCAAGAGGGTCCTCATGTCTATATGGTTGTAAAGATATAAAATATGGGGGTATAATCAATAACAACCACGGATAGAGAGGTCATTCTAATATTAACATTAACATCTATAATAAGTTTAAGCTGGAGAAGAATAATGCTGATTAATATAGCAGCATCTGGCTGAACAGCCATTAAAATGGGTTTAACTGGTCTAAAAAGTATGAATTTATGTAAAATGATGTGATCTCTGTTGGTGGTTGATGCAGGATAGAGCACATGGAGACAAGCGGGTCCACAGCAGCAGGTCATTTGTGATTGTTAGTAATGGCCACACTAATATATGTGCGCTGTTAGCAGGAACTACCATGTATTTAATTTTGATGTCTCTGAAGTTAATATTAGGAACTGTAATGATAATGGAATTAGGCTTTCTATCCTTGCTTAATGTGCATTTTCATTTGTGTAATATAGTTTATTTTAAGTTGTTGCATTTTGGGTTTCATATTGCCCCACATATTTTCATATGGAGACAGGTGTAGGCTGCATGCAGGCCAGTCGAGTACCAATACTCTGAGCCAATGCACTGTACCTACAACCCTGTGCCCTCTGCCATCTTGAACATTTATATTTGTGTGTCAGTGTCTTTGTCACTCTGTAATACTCTGTCAAAACTCTAGTCAGAAGAGCAAGTTGTTTTGATTAGTATATGCAATGAGCAGCGGTTGACTACAATGCAATCATCATAAAAAAGGAAACACCAAAGGAGTGTATATTCTCATCTGCTGAATCATTTTAGGCAGAGGACTGGGATTTCCTTAGGGCTCATATGGCCACTGATTGAGACTAAAATGAGGAAATATACCTTTTGATGGATCATTAAGTAAGTTATTACATTAGTTCAACCTCTGCAGCCATTATGCCAAAATATAGGTCTCAAAATCATACCTAAGATGTACGTAAAGACTGACAATCACCTGGTGCTGTGCAATAGATGAACCATAGCGCTCTCAGCCTGTGCCATTCAAACATGTTTCATTTTTGAGGAGGTACACATCTGGCTATACCAGCACAGCTCTCTGCGTCAGATCAGGGCTACACTGAGGTATGAATCCAGCTAACCCTTAAACAGCAAAGCCATGTTATTGTTACTTGTGTAGAATGAAGCACTGCATTGCTTTATCGAAATGAGCAGACACGTTCAGTGTTGTATTCAAAGTTGGTTTTTGGCCTTAGACATACAGAGAATTTTTCAAATTCTATAAATCTTTTAATTATGATATGTACTACTTTCCCTGTCTTTTTTAAAACTGAAACCTGTACCGATACATCCTCCAAATGGATAAGTCCATCTAGGCAACATCCCATAGAAAGTGATTGGGAAGGAAAAGAACCTTTAAACAATTGACGTTAATTGAATGAATGTTCTGTCTCTTTCTTTATAAGCCAGCCAGAAGTTTGCAGTCACTTCTTGCTTTCAGCGCAGCTAGCCCTCACTTGTAGATTCTGCCATAAAAGGTCAATGATAAGCCTGGTCATTTTCTGACCAAGAGCAATCGTTTTGGCTTAAAGCACTACACGATGGAACCTAGCAAATCCAACTGCTTTGCAGTGTTGACATATTGAATACAGTTGTACAAACATATTTTTACCATATGCCCTTTCAGGTAATACACATGAAGAACCCTGTTGTGATGTGTTCTGGAAAACATGCTTCACAGCATCAAAAGAGGGCCTAGAAACTTTTGAAATCCTTCCCCTCTCCAAATTATCTGACAAATGGAGTTGAGAGTTAAACTTAAAGTGAAAAAAACCTTCTTTTCTGTATGTGTGCAGGTTTTTCAGGGGCACAGTGTCCCTTTTAAAGAACATAATGTGGGCACAATTTAGGTTTTCACTCCCAGTTTGACAGAAACTTTTCTATTTCATGACCTCTCTCTGACAGGTATAACTAGGCAGGCTCCAATATTCCTTAAGCTGACACTAAAGACCAAAATTCAGAGAAGAGGTGATTTTGAAGCCATTACAGGCTTACCGTAAAGTCTCTATTTCTCATGTCAAATTTAAAGTTGTCAATCTCAGCAAAATGTATTTGAAGAACTCAAATTCTTAATGTTTTTTTTCTTCAAAAAGTATACTTTGGATGTGAATACAGAGAGAGTTTCTAATGTTTCTTTTTCTTTGGTGCACAGTGATCCTAATATATATATATATATATATATATATATACATATATATATATATATTTATATGTGATGGCAGTTACTTGTACATGTACAAGGTCTTCCAGAGGTGGCGTCTGCATTCTTAAAACGTCGTTGTTCAGTTGTTTTCCCAGAATAATTAAGCTCTTCCATGTGACAGGAAGCCTGAAACTCACTTCAAAGTTTCCCTGAGGACAGCGCCTTATCCGAGCTGCTGTTTGCTTTAATTATGCTACAGGAAGCAAGTATCATCTATAAAAAATCAATGCCCGCTCACTTGCTGCAGGTGAAAGCTGGAGGTGAAAGCAATTAACTCTTAGATGTTATGATCACACTGTGCTGACGTGTAGATTTTAAGGCATAATTGGGCAACACAGAATAAGACTTCATTGTGATCACTCTGTAAGAGTGGCTCTCAAGTGGTGGGTCCGAACCCAGAAGCGGGTCTGGGAGCTAGATTAGGTTGATTGCAGATGTGTGCTTGAAAAAAAGGAATGTCAAGTAGTCCAGTGTTTTCTGTACCATGAATTTGGAGTAGTTGGGGCCCATCACCCTTACACATGAGAGAAGTACAAAATACTTCTATTGTATGTGTTCCCCCATCCAGCTTGGTAAATTGAGACCCATGTTTTTGCAATTTGAGCACTGTTTTCAACTGCTGCTTGGGATGGCAGCATACATCCAGCACCCCAGTCAACACCCCTAATAGACTGCCTTGGGGGAAACAGTGCAGTCCATCATGTACAGAAGCCCCAAGCAGACATCTGCATAATTATTTTTTCTTTACTCAGTTCTGTCGTGATAATGAGTACATATGAGTTTTTTTCTTTTCATCTTGACTTCTTAATCTTATTATCTAAGGTCACAAAGCTTGTTTTACCACAATCATGCATTATCTTCTTGATATGCTCTGATCAGAGCAATATCGGTATTTGCAGATAATTTCCTAGAAAGCTGATCATCGATATTGGCAAATGTGTTGTTTTTTTTTTTTTGCTAATATTCACAGTCAATATTTTGCAGTCTCAAATTGACAGAATAAATGCATCATGATGGCTTACCTCACTGTCAATGAAAGTCTACATTTATAAATCTTAAGTATCATTAAAGGAAAAGGTCAATTTCAGGTAAGTAAAGGCTTTTGAAAAAAAAAGTGAGTATTAATAGCAGTATCGGCAATAATTCATCTATCAATTATCCGATCACCAGCCAATCACAAGGCCATATACAGAGACAGACAACCATTCACACTTGCCCACACCTAAGGGCAACTTGGAGTCACCAATAAACCTAATGAGCATGTTTTTGGACTGTGGGAGGAAGCCAGAGTCTCCAGAGAGAACCCACACATGCACAGGAAGAACATACAAACTGTCAGACCCTTACACGTGTTTGAACCAGCAACCTTCTTGCTGTGAGGCACGTGCACTATACCTGCTGTGCCACCGTGCCACCCAATATCCAGGATAATGAGTTTGGAAAAACTAGCACATTGGATATCAGCAAAAATCCAATACTGTGCATCCTTAATCAGATATTTTGTTACAGTTAGTGCTAAGTATGCCACATTTTCTCTAAATAAATTTGAATGTAGAAACTTTTTGGACATCTGGTCTGAAGTTTCTCATTTAGAGGAGCATAACAGGTCCTGAGGCTTCACAAGTTGACAAGCATGCTATTAAATGAAGTGTAACCACTTGTTTTTCCTCATGGCTTATGCAAAGTATAGAACTTCATAAATGAACCTTTTTTATTTCTCCATTATTTAATTCATACAGGTAAGTTTTTCTGCATGATAGCAACTTTCTCTCTCATGGTGTGCTTGTCCATAATAATTGCCTCTCTGTTCTATCACCCTGCCTGCTGAATGAGTATGAGAGTTAATTGAGGGCTGTAAAAACATTTGTTGCCACATTATTCTCATGCCATTAATAATCTGAATGACAGCTGAATTGACGGAGCAAAAAAAAGCAAAAACATCTCACAGGACTCCAACTAAATCAAACAGTCTTTAATAGACTCTCCCTGCCTTTACTGCAGAGAATACAGTAACAAAAAGCATCAGATAACTCGAACACGCTGCACTACATGCATTCAAATCTCCCCAACATGCTGCACTGTTGAATGCACAAATCGCTGTACCAGACCCTTCCGTGAAAGCGCTCTCACTATGCAACACATGGACAGAACAGCACTACAATCATAATTTTCGTAAGTGTAGAAAAGCAACTATTCACTTATCTAAGAGCAGCTAATAAAAGCAGGCACAGGCATGCACTTATTCTGTTTTTTTGTCTTACCGTTTATGTGCTTTTCGCCTCATTTTCAGCAGATAAGATCACAATATTCATGTGCCTGTGCATCCCCTCGGCTCAGAGCGGCATGCATTGAGAAAAAGCCTTCTCTAATTCTGACTGGAGACAGGCTGGTAGGCAGAGAGAGAGAGAGAGAGAGAGAGAGGAGGAGAGAGACGGGGAGCTGAATGGAGCAGGAGGAGGTGTGTGGGAGGAGCAGGGGTTATGGGAGTGATGGAGAAGAGGAAGGGGGAGAGAGAGGTGTAGTGTTGGTGTTGGTGACACTGCTGGGAGTTGAGAGTGAAAGTGGCTAACCTCATGTCATGCTGCGCTTCTCTGTCAGATTCCTGGTAGGAGGAGAGAAAGAAAAAGAGGGTAGAATGATTAGATTTATTTATCAAGCACATTTGTTCAACAACACTGCTGCAATGCACGCTGCGGAGAGCCTCTTATCTGCTGTTTAATGAGCTCCCACAGTATCTGTCTCCGCAAACAAATATATCCATTATTCCTCAGTCTGCAGCATACACACCATGTCAGTATTGAGAGCATTTTAGTGAACGAAGGAGGGAAAGGGGGGAGACAGAGCAAGAAATGACAGATTAACAGTGCTAAAGAAAAATGCTGTGTGCTGCAGAAAAGGAGAAGAAGTGCCCAAGGCTGAGAGGCAGACGTACTGTAGCCAGTCGCTGAAAGGAGTGGAGAAAAACACAAAAGATGAGTGATAGACAATGGAAAGTTCTGGAAGAAGAAACAAACAAACAGAAGAATTTGTGAGGACCATTTATGGTTCACATCTTAGAGAAACAAACTTCTTTCCATTTTTGTTGAGGACAGGGTGAGAAGATTTCAGCTCCTAGACGCTGTAAATATGTAGCTAGCACCAGCAATGAGCTAATTAGCATTTAGCCTAAATAGACCCATTGGTTTGTTTGAGCTTTCCCAAAGCTAATTGGTTCATCTACCATTATTTGGCATTGTCTGAATATTGATAGCTTTTAGTCATCCAGTGTGCAAGGCAAGGGGGCAAAAAGAGTATCCCCCAACACTGATCAATGAGTGAAGTTGAAGCACGCTATTTAGGTTGCACCTAAAATTTAGCAGGCTTGGTTCAGTTTGAGGGTGAAGTTGCAACATTGTTCAATTTTTTGCTTGGTTTGGCACACTGCATGCTGCATAATATAGACACTCGCCACAAGTTGAGGCTGTAGCAGTGGTCTGCTACATCCAACCCATCGTTGCACTATGATCTGGATATACACAATCAGCTTTGAGCAATAAAAGCAGTTCAGAAATATTCTGTGTCATAAAAAACTGCACTTAGGCTTTGGCAGATGGCACTAGCATAATGACTGGAACTCTGTGAAGAGGACTAGGGGCTGGCTGTGTGCTAACAATGCTAACATTAGCTAAACTCTGCTTAATATAGTCATTGAACACCACGGTAGCTTGCCTACTGTTGTGATATTTGTCCAAATTCACACCACAATTCACTGCTTTTTGGTCAACTTTCCTTGTTGGTTTTGTTTGGCTGCATACTTACCACAAACTGAACTTGTGGAAGCAACCAAGACCGCCTATTTTCAGGGGGACCAAGGTTCTGTTCTATGGTCCACACCGGAAATTGTGTGAGCATTGACACCACCCCAAATCAACCAGACTTTACAAAAAAATGAACCAAAGTTTGTTTAGTCCAGACCAAAGTTATTAGATGTGAAAGAACCCTCAATTTTCATCTCTGTATAACAGCACATGTTTAAATCCCACAAAAGCTGCATAAAAACAAAGAAATAAAAAACCTTGATGAATAATAAGCTAACATAAGCTTGTTTGTGTTTGCATTTTCATCAAGGGAATTAATCTATGATCTAGTTGGTAAAAAAAAAATAATGTCAGGCTTAGAAGAGGTCGGTTCAGTGCTACTGTCTTATAATTACAGACACAGTGGAGAGTCTGATAGCATTAAACTCCGACTTGCTCCTCTTTGGGTTTACTTTCTGTGGTTGGGCCTATAGGAGTTTAATATGGGCTTCTTCAGGAGTTAAAAAAATATGTCTTTCACTCATAGAAATCAAATCATTGGTTGTAATATTTAATAAGGACAAACTTAATCTTAATGTAGATGGCAATCTCCATTCTCTGATGGATGTTTATAGTTGTTCCTGGACACAATTAAAGGGACTGAAAGCTGGTAAGATGTTTTCGGTAGCAGGGCAGACGTGTTTCTCTCATTATGCCTCACACTCTATGTACTGCTCTTGTTAGGCAAATAAATGTCCTCTTAGACTATTGTACTCGATCAATCTCTGCTCCCCATTTGTAATTGACAAATACTGCTTTTCAGGCTATATTATCGACATAAATAGTTTAAATTACTGACTGTTCTAACAGACAAGGATGATGAGAAAAAACAGAAAATAATACTTACATAATATATATATATATATATATAAACACACACACATATATATATAAACACATATATATAAACATATATATATACACACACACACATATATACATATATACACATATAAATATATACATATATACACATATATACACATATATATGTGCGTATATATATATATATATATATATACATATATAATATATATATACACACACACATGTATATATATACATATATACACACACACATATTTATATATACATATATATATATATATATATATATATATATACATATATATATATATATGAAGTTTTCCTACAAGAAATACAGTTTGAGATATCAAACTAGATAGAGGTGACACTGTAGTCTTCTAATTTATGCTGCATCACATCTTCATATGTGAAAATAGCAATGAATTCAGGAACAGGCCCTTGTTTGCATAGGTTTGTATTTGTGGCATATGAATAATGCATGACAGGAATTTCACAAGAGCGTTTAACATATACATTTTCATTTGAGCTTAATTCTTTGGTGCAGAACCAATTTCTCTATGCAATCCCTTGGACCACAGTTGAAATAGCAGGGAATATGTGTGCAGTCAAGGTCCAAAACAAATGAAAGATCATTTGATGCTGCATTCATTTCAGTGATGAAAACCTCTTTGAATCATGCTCATGATTTAAGTCAGAATTTAAAAAAGCTTGGAAAGTCAGATGTTGTGGCAGTATGCTGCTCTTACCACAGCAAATTACCATGTTTGCAGGTGTTTGTGGGTCTAGATTTCACTGTAAATCAATTCAGCTTCTTGGTTTTTAATAGTGAACTACTCATGTGTAGCCAGTGTAACAGGTATACAGCCTTAACATATGCAATATGCAGTATGTGCGAAGGTGTATGCTGTGCCCCTCGGAGTTATGTAGGTGTTACAAACAGTGTGAGTGATACAGCAGGATGACTCATGCAGCTTCTGAATGAGACAACGTGCAGTAATCTGCTCTGTCCATCCCTCTACCCAGTATCCTTCACAGAGGGGAGGGCAAGCCTGGAGAGGGAGGAGGAGGAGTGGACTGGCATTCCTGAAGGGTGTCACTATATGAAATCTGAAGCTAGAGCTACTACCAATGTGCCCACTATATCAGAGATAAAAGTAAAATATATTTTGATATTTCAAAAGTTACTGGTCTACCGTAAATGTTATAGGGATGAAAGCACCATCACCATCAATTACTGCTTGTCTTTCGTTTACAGCAGTATTAGCCACTGCCATAAACATGCTTCCAATCGTTTATTAACCTACTTATTACAGTTAAATATCCCAGAATTTTCATTGAAAATTAAATCAAGTAATTTCAGTGACTAACATTATTATACAATAATGATCTAATGTTCTACCAAATATATACAATGTAGTTTTTGCCCCTGAGTAAAATTTGGATGGCATGGCGCTGCAGTTGGCCCATCACTGCAGAGAGCTGGTACCAGAAAAAAGTCTCTGCAACCTGCTGATCCAAAGGCTTCTCCCAACACATAAACTGGCCTGGAGACCACCAGGACCACAGGAACCACCCAATACAACCAAACCAGACTCAGGACCCCAACACCTTACAAATTAGACCAAATCAAGTTATGAACCAACAGAGAGACATTTATGTAAAACAGTGGGAAGAAATAACTCAAAAGCAAAATATATTAAAATGGCATTTGACACTAAACAGAGAATACAGACAGAGATTTCCCGAGCTCTGTTAAAGATCCTTCACTGAGGAAAGTCCTGACGTGGTACAGACTCAGTTACCACAGGTAAGCTATGGAGACAAGTCGTCACAAAAACAGCTGGCTCCCAGAGGAGGACAGACTCTGTGCCCACAGTGATACCCAACAGGTAGTTAGAGAGCTCCACTTCCTCTCATCTTGCCCCAGATATTATGCTGTGAGTGAGGAATTCTATCCCCAAATGACACACATACAAACATAAACACACAAAGAATTTTCATTTACAAAAGATTTTCAGAAAGTCCAATTTCACTGGGGGCAATGCAAAACTGTGAGATTATTGCAGCAAAATTATGTCAAAGTGGACTAGGACCTGAGGACTACCAGTAGAACCTAAACACACAACCACTGCACACATATTTCTTTACACTTTTGAATCTTTTTTTTTTTTCAAATATTTTGATTAGAAACATTTTTTTAACCTCCAATTTCTTTCCAACCTTTTACATCACAATAAAACTGATGTTATCATTATATTTGACTTTTCCCTTTTTCTTTATTTTACTTTATGTTTTTATTTGTAATAAAATGCTTTGGCAATAATGCCCCACATTCGTGCCAATAAAAATCTTGAATTGTGACTGACCTGTGTTTGTGAAGGCTTTTTGCTGATAAGGTAAAATGTTACTATTTTCATGGTGCAGTACAGGGGTGCCACATAACACTTAAAGCAAAAATCTGCAGAAAAAAGTGGAGATTAAGCTTACTTTGGGTTGTGCTAGGTTTTACTCACATAATAACAACTCAACCAAAGTGGTTTGTAACCACATTCAGCTATGGTTGTTAAACTGAAAGGGAGGCCAAAGAGCAGCACTGGCTGCAGCCCATTCTGCAAAACAACCTGCCAAAGTTTAACAGACTATACAGTGATCCTGAGATGAGTAAATTATCCTGAGTTTCATCCACCGTTTGCTAGCAGTGCAGCCCTGTTCAATTAGAAATGTGGACTAAAACAGGAAGTACTTGTTCATTTATGGCTAAAAAACTGAGTCGTCTTTGGAAACTTTCAGTTGAGTTGAGTTTAAAATCACACCAGTCAGGATCTGATTTAGTTTTCCTGAATCTGAAATTATTTGCCAGGGGACATCCCTCTCTCCTCCACACTCTGACTCCTCCTTCTCTGTCAAGTGACCTGCTCGTAAGTCAACTTTGTGACCTGTGTGGATAGCCACCACACACAAGTTTTCCTCCCACTCATCAGTTGCTAGGTAGCTGACCCAGAAGCTACGTCCAAACACCTCCTTCCTAGCTGGAATCCGGTCAAGATCCTCATTTAGCTGCAGAGTATTTGTCCAACAGTGCAGCATGGTGTTAGAGGCCACAGGACTGAGTGGCATCATAAGCCTGCAGGCTCCAAAGCACAAAAAGAGACGAAGGAAAGTGTCTAAATTATTAACAAATAAGCTACCTTCACGCAGGCAGCAAAGCAAAAAAAGTTCAATTTGTTGAAGCTTGTGCAGTAAATAAGAGTGGGTGAATTTTTTAATGTTGCATGCCAGAGGGACCAATAGTTTCTTATTTTGCTATCAATTTGTTGGCTGTTTGCAGGGCAGAAAGATGCTAATGCATTTAAATGAGGAGTAATATAGACCTTTACTACAGCACTCCTTTGAGAGCATTTGGGCAAAAAAAAAAACAAAAAACACACATCCAGGAAGAACAGATAAATTCACAAATTAAGAGTCTGGGTAGGAAGAAGTACCATTAAGGCCTCTTCACGTGTGCTGCTTTCCTTTAAAATTAATCTAGATCCCACATTCACAGCATCTGAATGAATGAACGAATCATGTTTGCAGATTTTGTTTTGTACAGCAAGAGAGTGATTAAGCAAAACACAAAATATGAACGGTTCACGTTCGTGAATATGAATATTACCCTTCTAATATGTCTTAGAAGGGTAATATTCAGCTAACAAGGAGAAGTGTGATGCAATACACTAAATCAAAGCCCTGAAACGAGTGAAGGAAATCATCAGAGGCTTGTGTAATTTCATTCATTTGGGGGTTATTTTCAAGTAATCTATGTCAACTCTTGCACAGAGGGGAAACAGGACAAACAGCTGCACAGAGAGGGTCTGTGCCTCCAAGATATAATTTCATAAAAAGATCACAGCAATTAGCCTTAGAATACCCAATATTACATTAACTGAGGGTGATGTAATAACTGCGTATTATGTAATAAAATCCATATTTCTGTAACTTCAGTCCTCGCCATGATCATGTGTGCCTGAGGTTGAAATCAACCCGCAAACAATACTCAAAATGACCAAAGTTTGTCTTCAGCTATATGCCTGGGAAGAACTTAAGTAATTTTTATGAGGATGAATAAGGGATGTATTCAGGCACTTAGAAGTCAGTACTCTTCATTCTGTAGGAAACAGCTTGATGCCTCTTCAGGTTTGTTTTAATGCTTGAGTGCAGCTACAGCTGAGGTCTGGGGTACTGTACTTTTTTAGGTTGTCTGACATGCTGCAGGGGTCAAAGCCTTATGAACTTCAAAGGATTTTCTGTAAAGTTTGACCCAAGTTCACTTACTCTTAAAGGGATACGCCAACAGTTTTTTTTAAGTAGGTCAGCAGAACAAAGCATGTCCACAGTGGTTTGTGCATGCGACCTTTGGTTTAGTTTTGTAAGTATTTCTTTCAAAAATTACATCAAGTGCTAATCTTAGCGTGAAAATGGATAACGTAACATAACACAGTAAAAACAAAAAAAAAAAACGAGTCACAACAAGCACACAGGACCATTTAGAGTTGCTGAAGAGTTTATCTGATGGCAGAGGCAGGCTAACGCTACCCATTGACCCCCAGTGTTTGAGCTAAGCTAATTAGTGGTGGGCAAGCTCTGCCCGTCTCTTCCTTGTTATTGCATGCACAGTCAAAAGAATGGTGTCTATCCGCTTGTCATGGACTCTGGAGTGAGGCAAGACATGAAAACATCTTAAAAGGTCACATGTCAAAAGTCAAGGTTATGGACTCTGGTGATCATGCTTTACTTGCCAGTGTAATATCTCAAGAAAGCTCTGTGTACACAGTGACGTCTGACTTAAGGATGAGCTACTTAGATTTTGGAGGTCAGAAGTCAAAGGTCAAGGTCATAGAGACTCATGTTTATACATTGCTCTTGAAAGCAATTTTGTGAACATGATATCACAAAAATCTTACAAGGACTTTACTGAAAACTTAAATTCACTGTGACTTTAATATGAACTGACTAGATTATGAAGGTCAAAGGGCTATTATCTGAAGAAATTCAAGGGATTTTCATTAAACTTGGTTTTAATTTTCATTTTGACTTCAGAATAAACTGATGGGTCAAAGGTCCAGCTCCTGATTCACTTTCTCTTTTTTTTGCTTGTGAATTCAATTTTGTGAATGGCAAACCACAAAAATTCTTCAGCAATTTCACTTCAACTGTCTGTTATTACCCAAATGATGAACTGCATAGATTTTGGAGGTTAACAGTCAAAGGTCAAGGCCACAGAGCCTCTTGGCCACCCTTTGCTTTAATCTAGTAAATGCAATATCTCAAGGATACTTTAAGTAATTCTCTTTAAACTTTGATCAGGTGTTTTACAGCTCATTCATGATTCAGTAGCAATTTGGAGGTCAGAGGTCAAAAGCCAAGGTAATGCAGCTTTGTGGTCATCGTTTGCTTCTGAAGTTGAAGTTTTCAAATTTTGAAGGTTTAAGAAGTTTTCTGCGGCCTTTGCTTGTGAATACAACATCTCAACATAGCTATAAGAGGTTTCTGGGAAACTTTTCACATTGTCTTCAGGCATTAAAAGATTACCTTATCAAATATCTGATGTCATGGATTATTTGTTCAAATAAGCATCATGATTTGTAATTCCTGGAGGAAGCATGACCTTAACAATGCTTGTCAGCACTGTCTTTAAGTGTTGCACAAATGTCTTCTTTGTCACAAAGGCAAAATGGTAAGATTTTGGAGATTATATGTCCTGCCTTGCTTAATGATCATGCCTTGCTTGTGAATTTGGCATGTAAAGAATTCTTTGAGGGATTTCCGTCAAACTGTGCACAAATGATCACTCTGACTTGACAATGAACTGATCAAATTTGGGGGTAATAAGCTCTGGGGCCAAGTGGCCTGTCACTATCCTCACACTGTCTCACAATGTGCACTTCATGAAGGCATAAAACTGCCATATGGTATGTATCTCTAGTTGATATTTTTATTTGACTGTCAGTATTCTCACTACTGCCTACATGACAACACCTCAGAGATTTTTTTTTTTTTTATTCCTGGTCCTAATCTAAGATGGAAATAAAGCAGCCGGTACCTAAATGTGTAACAAAAGAAAAGTAGCAGATGGTAGTCTACACCTTTCTATTGCCAAATGAGGTGTTAAGAGGAAATCATACAAACCATAAATAGCTAATTTGGCCAACAATAATGCTTCCAACAATTAGGCTGTGATACGTTCAGATTTCTACATTACAAAGAAGGCATTTGACTATTTGGAAGTAAACCAAAATGGCATTAACATCAGCCAAGAACATTAAAAAGACTTATGATTGTGAAG
The DNA here is from genome assembly GCA_037902135.1 of Cetoscarus ocellatus. Lineage (NCBI taxonomy): Eukaryota > Metazoa > Chordata > Actinopteri > Labriformes > Labridae > Cetoscarus > Cetoscarus ocellatus. The sequence goes on from JBAMNC010000816.1 coordinate 95,077, forward strand.
TGCTTCATTTGGAAAAGATTGAACATTTCTGTATGCTCTTGTAGTTTTTTTAAGACTTAGCTTAAAGCTCTTTAAAAGCTTTTCAATTGATGGAACTTGATACAAAACAATATTTCCTTCCTTGTAAATAACACAGTGCATAAGGTGCTCATTATTACCTTCTCTTAGTCACAGCTTTACCACAACTTTAATTTTAAGGTCTTTATGCCAAACTTTTTAGAACACTGTCAAAGACATTTTCTGTATGATTCAACAATGAACTGATTACATTTTGGAGATGCAAGGTCAGAAGCTAGGGTCATTGGGCCTCATCTCATGAGTTGATCAAGATAAGATTTTAAGAGCTATACACCCACATAAACGGCAGAACAATCTGAGATGCGTTACAATTTGCACAGTTTCAAAAATGCTGAAAGCCTATCCAGGGAAAACAGCTTTGAGCACTTTGCAGTGTGGCTGTGTAAACATACGGAAATTCTAATAAAATATGTTTGAGAAAAAAATTGATTTGAGGAAAGACTGAGCTCTAACTGTTGCTTTGCTCAAAGACAAGGTGTTGGGGGGGTATTTTGGGTGCATGAAATGAAAAAATAAAGGCAACAGTATAGTAAGAGGAGCCACTGAAGAAGACTGCAGCAGTAGTTGTGGAGCTCTTTGAACATAAACACAGCAAGATTTTTTATTTGTCAGTATTTGCCATTAGAAACCTCCCCTGCAACAATACTGGGGTGTAGTGATTTGATTGGCTGATTTGTCTGAGAGTTTCATTGATTGTCATTGTAACTATGCTTCTAGCATTTTAGAGATTTATTTTTTAAAATTTATTTGATTTATATTTATTTTGATTTAGAAAAAAAAATAGACAGCACTCAGAGCACAAACCACCACCAGGGTACCTGACATATTGCTTTATACATTAGTTCCATTATGAAGTAACAATATTAGTATGATTAATGTTGTGATTCCTTGACCAAGAAAACCTTCCCTAGCACTTGGAATCATGTTGATATCATTATTACTTTGACAATTATTGAGTGAAAATGATGATTCACTAACGGCCATTACCAACATCTCCCAAAATTTTCAACACAATTCATCCAGCAGTTTTTGCAAAAAAAAAACCAAACAAGCTATACAGGCTACTGCAGGCAAAACACAACCTCCTTGGCAGAGGTAATTAAGCTTGGATCAGGGAAGAGCTAATTCTGAGAGTAAAAGTAACAAATAAACACCAATAATTAATATAACCAAATATTTGTTGACAACTGATGACTTGTGGTCAGACCTCCCCATCAGCTTTGTCTGCACTCAATTTCTTTAAATTTCCTCCATCAATGTACTAACTGTCCTGGTGTTATGGTCTAATGGGTGACCGTACTAACTGATAATTTGCGGCAGATTACACAGATAGATGCTATAATCAAAGCACTGCAAAAAATAGAGGGTTTACAATCCAATGCTGTATTGAAAAGGGTTTTAATCATTGCAACAAAAACACTAATCAGTAGTTTATAAGTGTGAAAGTGCAGCCAAAGAGATTACGCTAACAGAAACACACCCCCAGACAATGTAAACCATGGTGTCAACTCAAAGTCAACAATTTATGGTCACTAGTTGAATTAATACACCAAACTCATTTCCCTGGTTCTCGACTTCTAAGAGATTTTTTTTTCTGTCATCAGCTGGATGAACAGACATGTTCGTGTCCATAAAGTCTCATACATTAGATGCTGATGATTAAGGTCTTGATTTAGCAATTTATCTTCTAAACTTTCTGCTATTGTTGTTCCTGCTGCTGTGTTAACTCTGTCATTTCTCCTCTGCCTCTGCACTGATCCTACCAGTCATGTATGGACAGCAGTTCACTTCTGGGTCGCATTTATTCTGCATTAAGTGCACAACAGACGTGCTGAATTGATGCAGGGGATGTATGGCGGCCATCATGTGTCTGTGTTCACATAGCATATCTCTGGCTTTAGTGTCCTTTCACAGATTTGCACCGGTATACCTTGCAGAAGCACTAAATGACCAGGCAGCTGTTTTTACCTCAGCCAAGAAGGTTATGTTTTTGCAGGTTATGTTTGTTTGTGTGTTTGTTTGTTTATTCGCAAATTCGCAAGATTACGCAAAAACTACTGGACGTATTTTGCTGAAATTTTCAGGTGATGTTGGTAATGGCCCAATTTGGAAATGATTAGATTTTGGTGGGGATCCAGATAACATAAGCGAATGATCGTTTTTGCTCAATAATTGTCTAACTAATAATGATATCAACATGATTCTGAGTGCAAGGTGTGGGTTTTTAGGGTCAAGGAATCATATTATGATTGTAACTTCATCGTGGAACTATTGCTGATAAATGTAACAGCAATATGTGAGCTACCTTGGCAGAGGTTTGCGCTCTCCGACTGCTTTCTAGTTCTTATCAACATTCAACATTCGGCTCCATCTGATATGAAATTTTAGCCAAGTTTTAGACACTCGTTGTATAGTGGCACTTACATTGACATTTACAGGCCTGGGCAAGGAGGTAGACCTGTAAGACATCCTGGGAAATCCCTCTGGCCAGCTGAAGACAGGGCATGGGTTACTCCGTCCACTGGAAGATAATGGAGGAAGAGAGGGCTCAAATCTATTTTGCTTCTCCTTAACTCTCCCTCTTTCAGTTCTTCTGTCTTTCTCCCAGCAAGGTCTTTCATTTCCTTTATCCTTCGCGTTTCCTTCCTCTGACCCCCTGTCCCTCTCTCTTTCCCAGGGGCTCACTTTCCTCCTTTCCCTTTCTTTCTTTTTCTCCATCCCCAGGCCTCCATTTTTCTCCCATGGTATCCTGCTTCCACTCTCCTTCCCTCTTTCCACACCTTTCTCAACCCTCTCTTTTCCCTGGGGGCCATTAGCCACCAATTCATCAAGCCGACGTACTCGGTCAATGTCAGTCTCTAGATAAAGTCTCCCAGTCGAGGGTTGCGCCTGGATCTTCGAACATCGCTCCAGGTCTTGCTCGGGGTATGGAGGACTTTCCCCTTTAATTCTCCTCAGCACGTCCGCTGGCTCTAGGATCTTACAGGTGGGTAAGGTCTTGGTCCAAAGGTTCATGGGGCTCACAATATTCTTTAAATCATACTCCTTTATGGTGTTGAGGTTGGAGTTGGCTAGGTTGTACCACATATTTGCTGATGCTGATGGAGTCTGTTGTGGATTTGTCGTTGAATGCATTGTTGAAGTTAAAGATGGATGAGAGGAGCTAGACGGGGTTGACGGAGGGGGTGGCGGAGGCGAGTGGTGGCGATGTCGAAGGGTGAACTGCTGCTGAGGAGGACCACCGTTGGATTTCAACACTCTGCCAGTCACCTCGTTCAAAAATTGCGAGAACTTGCGCTTGTCGTCCGCCTTCTCATCTCGTTGATGGGGCGAAGGAGAAGCAGCGGTCTTGCTCAGGCTGGATGTGTTCAGACTTTCTTTCCTTGGCAGTGAAGGAGTTCTGGGAGCACAGACTCCTTTACTTTCAGGATGGGGGAGGATAAGGTTTTGGTAAATGATTTCTGGCTTAGCAATCGCAGAAGCAGATGCCTGGTCAGAGGAGGTGAGAGACTTCCCACTTGATTCCTGTGATTCTTCCTTGCAATCTTGCTTGACAGGAGTCCGCAGGAGGCAGGTTGCCCCAGAGCTCCAGCTGTTAGTGTCCCAGCTGCCGTCATCATCACTGGAACTGATGTTTCCGCTCTGCAGGCTGGGACTGATACTCCTCTCGCTTAGGATGGGGCTTGAGTTCTCCAGGCTGCCCAGTGACCGCCTCTTCAATTTGGAGATTGACCCCTTCAGGCCCTGGAAACTGGGCAAAGAACCTCTGAGACGTGGGAGTGATTCCTGAAGGCTCGCAAGTGACCCATCAAGGCTTGTGAGGGATCCTTTGGGGCTTGGGTTGGTGGAGTTAGGTAGACTAGAAATAGAACCTTGGAGTAATGGAGAGGACTGGCGGCGTAGGGGTGGGTCTTCTTCCTGGTCACTGTATGGTCCAGAGAAGACAGGGCAGGATGCTGTAGAAGAGCAGGAGCCACGATCCTGCCTTGTTGATGATGTTCTGGATCTTGGTTGGCGCCGCAGGGTAGCCATATCACTTGCCTTCTTTCCCTTAGAGCGTGGAGTCTTTGGTGATCCTTTTTGTACAGACTCGAGCCTGAGACCATCGTTTGAAATGGACACACACAAATGAACCATGTCAGGCTCAGCAGAACTGATTCCTAATGGTTCCCTCTCCCCTGGCTGTGTCCAGCTTCAATTGTCTGCCCTAGTTGTCCAGACCACCAAGCCGCTGCAGTGTGACATACTTTCACATCTCCAGCTCAACACACAATGAGACCCAAATGGGGTTAGACTGTGATGGTCATTCGGAAGTCAACCAACCTACTTTCAATACCATTCATATGCCGACACCATCAATTCTATTCAAATAGCGTAATAGATAATAGCAGCAGCATCAATGCATTGTCTTTGGGCATCATCATTGGGCCTAATGAATCTGTGTATCGACTAAAATGGTGTTGGAAAGCAGCTGGATATCTAGGTCAGAGATATTGACCTCGGCCTCCACGTGGAATCTGCTTTGTGCACAGCAGGCAACAAAGAGGCAAAAAGATCAATAGGCCACACATGGTATAATCAGTGTTGTGGCTGATTATTATTGTTATGCTGTGATGCTGAGATGAACCTACAAGACTGCATTCATTAAGATCAACTCATCCCTCCAGACACACATCATATCGTTAAATTGTCACTCCTACTGCCTTTTTTATCAGAGGACTGAACATTTCTATCCAGGTGCTATGGTGCGAGGGCAGCATCTGGCGCCTCCGCACAGATGAAAAGGAGCCTCCCCAGCAGATGTCAACTCGTCCAGACACCTGGCCTTTAAAGATGCAGCTCCTTTCACAAGCATCAGCGCATCAGCTCAAAGGTTAATACATGCTGGTACTACTACCAAGCAATCACCATGAACCTATCACTGTGTGAAGTACAGATCCAGGTTTGAGTTTAAGGAACTTATGAACACCTAAAAACTTATTTTAAATCTGTTTTCATGCTTTAACGATGCGTTGGTTTGTTTCATTTGGTACAGCAGACTGTCTTGTACAGACTTTGGCCCTCGCACTGATTGGTTTGATTCATGAACCTGACATTAGTTGGTGCATAGTCAGTCCCCACTTTTTAACTCTCCCAAAGTTTTTTGTCCTCAAATAGCAGGGATTAACCTTTTTTTTTTTTTTTTACCAACAGGGACACACAAAAATATTCTTACTTCCAAATCTTACTGCAAAAGGGCCACAATGTTATAAATTACAGGAAACTCTTAATAAGACATTTATAGTATAATCTCAAAGAGGGTCAGTTAGATAGCTGTCATCAAAATTCATAATACTATCATTTAAAGTGTATAGAAAAGGGCTAAAGGAACTCAGAGAGATTAATTTGCCAACATGTTTCAGTCATTAAGGCCTTCATCAGGGCAGGGAAGGAGAAATACAGATGTCTATCAGTCACTCAGTCAATCAAACAACACCAATTTAATCAATCAAGCTCAAGTAATACAAGTCAACTTTCAATGCACTGGCCAAAGTATTCGGTATATCTAAATATTTTTTTTTTAATCAAAAGCCCTCAGTAATTAATCATAGAAAAAGTTTTACAGATACAACTGCAGTCTTTTTATTTAACTGAAAGGACAAGTCATTTAGAACCATTAAAAATAATAACAGACATCGTTAAAATTTTCATGAAGTTGAAATGAAAACTCAAAATGAATACTTTAATGTCAGACTTTGTCATGGTTTTCATCTATTTACATTTTCTTAATACTTGAAACTGACTTGTAGGCCACATTATGTTAGAAGAGGGGCCATGAAGCTCATGTTACAACTTTTGAAGAAGCTAAACACTATAAAGCACTTGCTCAGCATTGATAAATACTAAACTCACGATCACAGAGTATCAAGAATCAATTAACATATAATTAATGAATGATTTATAGTTGTGGTAACCTCTCAACTGCACCAATGTTTCACTAATGCTAAACTGTTGTAAGTTTATTACATTAAAAATGTCTTAATCATAATTGAAATATCTTGCAGCCAACCTCAAAACCTATCCACAAGACAAGAACAGTATGACAGTTTAGGTAAACTATGATGTGCTGAAAGAAAGACAGGACTGCATATAACAAAGCTTTACAAGTGAATATTTCACAGATTAGTCCTCTTTTATCTATGCTTTAATGTTATGTGTTATGTTCAATGTGTCCATGTAGGTATGGCAGTGGGACTTTCAATAGCTGCAGAAGTGGGCCACAGTCCTGCTTAATTTAACAGCCTTTGAGAGACATCGAATGCATTTTCTTACTTTTACACATTTGAAAGTGACAGACACTTTTGTTTGATTATGCATCAACGTTTCTTCAGACCAAATGGTCATTTTTTGTAACTGGGTAGAACTGATTAACTCATTGATTCCACCTCCTGCTGTACGACGATTAATATCTGATAAAATGTGTTAGTCTGAACAACTGAGTAAACACACATTATTGGTCACGATTCAACTGACTTGTTAGGACTGAGAATATAGAAATACTCTGTAATGCATACGTGTACAATATTACTATAAAAATCCCCATCAATCCTAATGCTAACCCAGACAGTAATATCAATGCCTGTATGATGTGTAAAATAAGGGTTTGGGTTTTGCTGCTGCACTGGATTTGACTGGTTTGTGCAGGTACAAGTTACACAGTGACAGAAGTGAATCCGGACTTCAAAAAGAGAGGTTGATTTCAGCACTTAATCCACTCAGTCATATTTCTTGAACCGACCAAGCATTGGTGGAGAAACCTTGCCAAGCACCAACCACCTTTGGGCCATACTTTTGAAGGATTTTCTACACAACTCAAATGTTTACCTTCTCAGTGTTCATAAACAGACTGCTCTTATACGTGAGAAAGGAAAAACATCAGCAGAAATATTACTGATGTCTTTGCTGTGCTTTGTTTAATGTATCCCTGGGTAAAATTTCCCACAAACTGTGCAGGACTGATTACTTCACAGAGGAAGGTACTCAACCAAAGCAGGAGGAAGACTGCCTCGCAGCGAGCAAACAGTGTGAAGCTGCTTCACATGACAGATGGTGGAACCATTGAGAAAAAACACTGCAGAGCAACAGCTGTACCTGCTTTAATAAAATGTAAAAAGGAGAGTTTGAAGAAGGAGGCACATTGAGGGAGATGGAGACCTGGGAGATTCAAATAAATTCTTGAAGAATAGATCTGAAAAATTAAGATCCTCAGCACATGGATCTTAATAGATAATAATATAATGATAACCAAATAACTCAGAGACTGTTATAAAGCACAATTTCAAATTTCAGGGATGAAAAAAATCTTCACGTCTATGAATTTGTTTAGAAATCACAGCTTTGTGAAAAAATTACTACAACCCAATGATGGAGGTTCTTCAGTCTGATAAGATGGACCTGTCAGCTCTACACGTTTGAGACACCAGTGTCATGACTGGCAGATAGTTTTCTGCAAATAATTTAAGGTTTTCAGGGATGCTGACAGCCTAATGTGTTGTGGGCCCCACCTCCATGTACTGAAGCGCTGACCTCTAAATGGGTTGATTCCTGCCTGTGGCCTGTTATCCTCCCGGTATCTTCAATACCAATAAACGGAAAAAGTCTAAAAAAAAAAAAAAAGTTGAATTTAAAAATCATGCTCTCGTAAACACACTTTCAGGCCCTTAAAACTGTAGTATCAGTGTGTATATAGCAGCTTTAAAAACAGATGTTGACAAAGTGCTTTTAGGGAACAATAAAATACCCAAACATCAACAATCAGCCCAAAAAGAAACAATCAAGAGAAGTCACACAAGAGGGCAAGAACAAAATGAAAACATAGGAGATCACCGAAAGCTAAAGTAAAGAGAGAAATAAAAACAGACCAGCAGATCAAGAAAAGTACTATATAGATTGTACTATATGAACGAAGCACAGGAAGTGAAAATGTCATAAACAAGTAGACAGAAGAAGAAGACGACATAACAAGAAAAACAAGTGAGCCAGTAAAAAAAACAAAAACAGGATTATAAAAACAGGACTAAAGGTTATGATACAGGTAAAAAGAGTGAAGGCAGCAGGGACTTTAAAACAATGACTATAAGAAAAATAAGTAATACATAAAAAAATAAAGAATTATAAATATATAAGCATATAAAACAATTAAGTCAGAATCATGCAAAAGTGTTTTTAAAAGTGAGTATTAGGAAGTTATTTTAAAGATGTCATTGACCCTGCATGCTTTAGCTCATCAGGCAGATTGTTCTAGAGTTGAGGAGCTCTGATGAAAAAGCCCCCGTCCCTTTAAGACTCAACTTTGGAATAACCAGAGGCCCTTGCCTGTAGATCTACGGCTGCATGCTGGCTGATAAAGGACCAGCATTTCAGAAATATAAATCAGGGCAAGACACATATGTGCTTTAAAAGTAAAATCTTAAAATCAATTCTAAAATTAAAAGGGAGCCAGTCAAGGGAGGCAAGGATAGAAGTGATCTGATATTATCTGTTAAAACCAGATAAAAGCCTAGCTGCTGCACTATGGACTAGTGGGGGGCAGTACAGAGGTTTTTGTGTGATACCTGAAAGAAGTGAATAGCAATAGGGATTGGAATAGCAATGAATAGCAACTTGATGATTTTTCCTTTTAAATTTGTGTTCCACACATCTAGCATGTACCTTGAAAACAAATGTTTTGTATGAACAGAGAAAGTGAGAACTTTGAATGTTTCAACTTTGTCAATAGCAGAACCTGTCTGTAAAATTACAAACTAACCACAAATGTCCACAAAGTGCCCCTGTAAAGCATCCTGTCCATGCCCCGTGATAACAGAAGGAGCAAAATGTAAACAACAGGAGTATCAAAGCTGCCTGTTTTGATATCATTTCCACTATTTCCGCTGTATTTTAAAATTACCGGGAAACTCAATAGATAGATAAATAGATGGATAGATTGATAGATCATTGATTCTAAAGAAAGTCAGTGGATCATTTTGACCCTAGTTTGGCCCCATCCCCCAAAAATCCTTAATTTTGACAGATTTGATTCCTATCTATCTATCTATCTATCTATCTATCTATCTATCTATCTAAAGATACTATTATTATTATTATTAAACTTAAGGAAATCAGGGTAATTATCAGAGTCAAGAATCTCTCCTAAAATCCACTGGTAAATCTTACTTTTTTGACCCTTAGCATATAGTAAATAGCATAGTTTATAATGCTGATCTTTTGTCAGCAGCCTATAAATAGCAGCATGATTTCACCTTTGCTCCAACAATGCAATTAGTTGCTCTGTGGTTACGCAAGACTGGAGCACTGCTTAGGATGCTATTGACGTCCGGCTTCCAATTCTCTCACGTGGTCACACTGTGTTCACAGAGAGTCAGAAAGGCCACAGTTGGACGACTTCTGTCTGCTCTGTTTATAACGCTCCCCCAATATACCTCCAATGCAGACATCCATGGAGTTTGTGGAGCTGTCAGGATTAAATGCGTTTTTTTTCCCCCTATTGGGTGACTTCGTAGTGCTAAGTAGATAAAAGTTCAAGCCTGTCACTGTGACTCCAGTGCTTTAAAAACAACCTCTGAGGGGCTCTGCTTGGGATCAAATTTACAATTCAACTGGTCGCAGCTTTAATTACAATTCGCTCATAAGCCAAGAGGCAGTTATTCATCAGCGATATGCAGAGCAGCTCCTCTGTGATCCATCATGTCAGTGTTAATCCTCAGACCTACAGAGCTACAACTTCTGCAGAAGGTGGAGGCTGAGGATGGGTCATTTTACTCATGGCTACAAACATATTAAGAGGCTTTAAACCAGGTGATGCTGATAGATAGGTCTATTGTTTTTAAAGATAAATTTAAACCAACACTAAGTAGTTTTTTCCATCCTAATATATTATTTCTAGAGTCATTGCGATGGTACATCACCTTACAACAGGTTGAATGACACCTCTGTCATGGTCTGAGGGGTCTGTATCACCTTCATTGGCACAATGTAACTTCGATGTGGATGGTAGGAACACTTCCACACTAAAAAACTACACATTTTTACTGCTTTGACTGCTTTATGGCATACGTCACTTCCCCCTCTAGGCTAAAGCTAAACATTGGGAAAAGTAGAATATAAAGCATTTTTTTAGGTGGCGGTAATGCTCCTCTGACGTTGGATGCCACCCGCCGTTAAACAAGAAGAAGAAGAAGAAGAAGAAGAAGAAGAAGAAAGCTAAATGTAGAGTTGTTATCATGGTGGAAGCAGCGAAAAACCTGAAGAAAAGAAATGTTTTAGGAGGAGGAGACTAAAAAAGAAAGCAGGAGAGTAACAAGCTAAATGCCTGGACAGGAATAAACACTGGCCCGGCGTTCACTCGCTGGCGTGAGCTGAAAGATGAGGAGGGATGCCTATTATTGTTGGACTTGTAAGTACATGATGATTTATTCAAAAAGAAACATGATCAGACTGTACCTTATCAGTCCACATGTTTTTTTTGTCTCTTGGGACATCCTGTCGGCTCGCTTCTCCTCCCTCTGTATGTCAACAAATGCATGTTTGTGTGAGGCGCTCTGTTTTACAACAGTGCAGTTACACTCAATGACCATAGAGGCCCCTAGAGAGCTGAAAGCCGGAATCTTACATAGTGCGGCTTTAAAGGTAAAGTAATGCAGCATTATTAGAAAAAATGTTGATTGGTCAGTGTACTTGAAAGAACTTGATCGTGTCAAGAGCTTGTCAACTGGCTGGGCCTAAGGGCACACCAGCACCAACTTGAAAAGAAATTGTCACAGCAATGTTTAATACTTTTCATTCACTAAAATGTAATAGATGTAAAATATTGCAGCTTTAAAGTTAGATGACAGAAAAATTGACACCCAATAAAACTGGTGACCATTTAATGTGGCATTTTATGTCTTTAGAATAATCAGGCAAATCATTTCAAATCCAGCTGAACATAAATTAAAAATGATGTTTTACCATCAGGTATGATGGAAATAAAGCCTTCTAACCTGACATATTAGATAGACTGCCCAATACGTTTCATCCGTCCATCTGGGCAACAGCCCATGGAAAGCTGATTGGATGATCATTTTGTCAATCACATTCATTATGGGCCAATCATATAATGAAGTTGGTGGGCTCTACAGCTGCAATGTAAAGTTCAAAATGGAAGTCACTTCATAGAAATAACACCAAGACATGTCAAGTGGGGGAGTGGGGGGATGCCTTTTCTATCCAGAAATGCTCTCAGTGTTTGTTTTTGTTTATCAATCAATAAAGAAATGCAGTCCAGATCTGATAAAACTGCTACTGAAGCTGTTAGCATCTGTGCTAATTCTAATTTCTGTCTTGCTGTGGTCTCACTCATAGCTTCCACCTCTTCCTGCTCTAAAAGACACTGACTGAGCCGTGCCGCTATCGGCCGAGCACAATCCTTAAAGACTGGATCTTGGCAAGATGGATCTGTCTAATTACAGACATTGAAACAGGCAGCTACAGCTGCTCCACAGCGATAGAAGCCCTCAACAAATTGTAAAAATTGAGAGCTCTTTTCTACCAAATTACCTTGCATCAGCAAGCTAAAAATATGAAGTTGGTTCTCAGAGTGAAATGTGATGAATGCTAATGTAGCAATTGGGAATTGTTAACTGTATTTTTATGAAACTTAAATGTACAATTTTTAAAGAATAAACTTAAATAAACCAAACACTTTAATTAAAAAACAACATTTGTGCAAAACTTTTCAACTTAGGTCCAGTTCAGAAACTTAAATTCATTTAAAAGGGAAAGTAAAATTTAACAAAGCAATTATTTTCGGTTAAGGTAACTCATATTTAGTTTAACTTCTAGTTATGTTCAATTAAATTCAATAACACTTCTAGTTAAGTTACAATTTTACTTAAATCTTTAGTTAAAATAAATTCAATTCAATTCAATTCAAAAAACATGGTTTAATTCAGAAAAATAAAATATGGTTTTAAGGGGAAAATATTCAATTAAATAAACTTAGGTTTGACTCAGGAAGTTCAAAATGAATGTATAAAATCAGAAACTGAGACAGAAATGAGTTCAAAAAATAAATTATATTATAATTCAACAATGGAACAAATGCTACTAGTTTGTTCATTCACTCGTATTTGTTTACATCCAGGTTCAAGGGCATTTCAGTGGTGAGGCAGCAGCCATCAACTAAAACTACATTGAGCACTAATGGTCAGTAGTTGCAGACACAGCATTAAACAGGGACTTTGGGCCCATGTTGATAAATAATCATTGAAAAAATAGCTCAATCAACTTGAAAATCTGGTCTTATCTATTTGTTATCTAAATTCAGCCATCTAAATTTAGCCCACTGCTTTCAACCCAACATCAGAGAGTGAATGTGGTGTGATTTGCTTTCACTTATCCAACAACAAATGCAAGCTCAAGTCTGTACTTACAGAACCTCTCTATGGACATGCATGCGTGTACAGAATTTTGTTATGTACATGTACACACTCTGCAGTGACAGTAATAAAGCAGTGACCACATTCTGATGGCAGCCATGTTTCTGTGATGTCATGCTAGGTTGGGAAACTCTAGTGTTATTGGGTTTTTTTGTTATATTCTCCTTGTTTGGTCACATAAACCTTGCAGTTCTAAAGCTTACCTGATTAAAAATGCAAAACATGAGAACAACTTTAGAGTTTCCAACCCCTGAGTGTGGTGTCACAGGAACATGGCTGCCATGGGAAAACTGTGCTGTTAAATTGTACTGGAACATTGAAGTAGCTACATGGGAACATGGCTGCTCCGCAACAACACCAAAAGATCAGTTTTCCTCCCTCTGGCTTCACAATGGAAAAGCCAAAATTGCACTGAACAAGACATTAAGGAACAAGAGACAAGATGGCAGAGGTGAAGGTCTGTTTACACTTGCTGTCACTTGTAGTCCTGTTATGGTTCACTTATGATGTTGTGAATGTCAAAAAAGGGATGTTTTCAAAGTCTCTTCTTCTTAACACAGTAGAAACTTCAAATTTAAAGGCACAGTATTCTGTTCTGTTCTATTCTACTCAAATTTTAACTACTAATTCTGCTTTAATAGAGCAGAAGCATTTTAAAACCATGTAGTTGAAGCATATTTTCATGTTAAACATCCATGAAGTCAAGTCCTGCAGTCGTCAGAACTCAAATCAAATTCAACAAGATGATAATAATTTCAACAGATACAGAATTGAAGCATCCCCTCAGCTCTTTGAATAATACACTCCAGTTGTGCTAATAAGATCTCTGCCGACTCATCATATCCTCTGAGCGCCGTCTGATTCACAAAAGCCTGCACAGCTGAAACAAAAAGATCAGATGCCTCATTTCTCCCCTTCAAGCGCCTGCCTGATGAACTCTTCAGAGAATCACTTTGACATCTTGCTAACACTTGAGCTTCATAAATTGGAAAACACTGCATAGAAATTGGTATTGCTGTGCATTTTAGCCTTGGAGATTACAAGTCCATAAATCAAAGTTATTGACGCAGATGACTCGCCGCCTTCAGGGTGATTAATAGTCAATTTTGCATGATTGTTATATGATGTGTACATAGCTTTAATCAGAGAGGGTTTCTGCTTGTCAAGAGTTTGCTCTCATTTTAGATAAATTGGTATATGTGCTAAAAACAAGCGGTGCTACAGTAGTTTGAAGAGGATATTTTTACTGTATTTCGCATTTAATCCTCTAAGGTACCTGTGGAATTACCTCCACTAAGGAGGTTATATTTTTGCTTGCATTAGTCTGTTTGTTTATTCATTTGTTAGCAAGATTACACAAAACTACTGGATGGATTTTACTGAAATTTTTAGGCGATGTCAGTAATGGCCCAGCTAAAAACATAATTTGATTTTGGTGCTGATCCAGATAATCAACATGAAGCACCAGTAGGTGTCAGACCTGACATCATGCTTAGACACTTCATTCACAGCCAGTGGGCTTGAACTGATGACAAAACAATGGTAGGACATTACTGGTCTATTCAGGGGAACTCGGGAATTAGCTGTTTCAGAGGGTTACTGGCCCAGTAAACAGAGGTAGGGAGAGAAGTCTTGATGCCGCAGACTTTTTGTCCAATCCATAAGAGTACTCTATTATGCACAGGAGACAAATAAAACACACTAACTAGGCATACAAAACTCAAAAGAGGATAATGTGGGCTCTTAAGACTTCTCTGTCCATATTTATGCTTATACTGTCTGTCTGATTTCTCTTTTAAGAGATAAATACATCTCAGTGTACTATTATTAGTTTAGTATTTAGCACCATGGCTTGTTACAATGAGTAGAATAACATTTTTTTTTTTTTTGGGGGAAAAATCTGCATGTTAGTGTGTTGAAGAGGGATGCATTTAATAACCACACCTGAATGTGTTACTGTTTGTTCAGTCATTCAAAAACTTGCAAAATATTTCCCAATTTGTATCTTTAAAATGTTTTAAAACCTTTTGTCTTGATTTGATTTTAAACAGTATTTGTCTTCAACATTAAAATGATGATTCTTGTAAAATTTTAAACAATCCTGGGATGGGCACTCTTATTTCTGTTAACTTAAGGGGCCTCAGCAACCAATGGTTTACAACTGCCTGTGCTTCAGACAGAATAAAGTCTATGCTTTAATCCTTTAAAATGTGTCAGCTCTTTTCAGCATGAAACCATTTCCCCCAAAAGCTTCTGAATAAAAAGAAACATGCTGCAACACTCACTCATTTGACTTTAATATGGTTTCAGCCTCTCATTCACTACAATCACTCTGTTTTGTTTTCTTATTAATCTGCACCACTACTGGCAGACCCCTGTTTCCCCCTGGTGTCAACATTGATGTTGTCATAGAAACAGTGATAGTGATCTGATTCCATCTTTCTTTCTTTTTTTTTATCCAGCCGTGTCTTAGTAAGATCTGTATATCTCTCCCTCTAAATGTCAAGGCAATAACACCTATAGGAAATGTCAGCAGCCCCGTCCGAATGAGGATAAGGAGTCTGACAGCCGTGACAAGCAATTCTTCTCATTTCCACGTCAGGAGGAAGCCTCTGTGGTGGGCTATCTTTTTCATTTAAGGGAAGAACAGACAGTAAGTCGCAGTAAATTGTTACAAATGGCTTTGCATTTCACTGAAAGCTTTTGAAATGGGGTCAGCGTGACATAATTAAAACATATCATGCACACACGTGTATATGCACATGCATGCTCACATGCTTGTAGTAGGTTGTACATGAGGGACTCTCACTTCATTCATCAGAACAGTCACACAGCTTTTGTTTATGTATGCAACAGCGCTCTCCAGTGGTCATATGAAGTAACACAAAGCTCATAGATCATTTCACTCAGTGGTGCAATTTAGGCATCAACGTATGTTTGTAGTTGCTTTTGACTCACAGAGAAGTGTAAAATTATAATTTAATGATACATCTACCCTTCATGTTGAAGTTTTTGGTGATTAGAAACTCAGCAGTCAAGAATGTTGACGTAAAAGGTTCAGCACAGGTTGTTTTTGTTGTTTTTGACCTAGATAAACGGTCTTTTTACAGTCAGAGGGAAGAATGTGAGATTCGTGTGCCTCTACGTCTGCAGTAGTCAGAGCTTATGGCATTATGAATCCTAGTTTTACATCCAAACACAAATTTGTACATAGCTACACATCTTTCCAGTGTCCATCACTGTTCACCCTCACTAAAGGATTAAAATTGAGTTCAAGGTTTCTCTCACTGTAGAGTCAATTCCAACGTAAAAACATACACCTACAGCATTAAAGAAATACTATCTCTCACATTTACATCAAAAAACTATTAAAAATTAAAACTTCTTTACATCCACCACTGTAATTTCACTTTCTGGCAACTGTATACTTCACATAGATATGACTGGAGTGTTTTTTAGGGCAGTGTACTGATTTTTTTTTTCTTATGTTGGTCTTGAACACCCCCAAACATGGATTACAGGATTTAAAATGTATGGTATATGATTTGCAGAACAACATTCAGTTTGCTCTAATATTGTCAGGCAAGTTATTATCAAAAATGTGAAAACTGCCCTATCTCATAGTGTTAACAAATCTTTGAAAATCCCTTGATTTACATCTGGATTCAGATCACCATCAAAATGTAATCACTCGCTCCATGTGCCATGACCAACATTCCCTGAAAAAGTCTGACAATCTGTTCATAGCCTTTTGAACTAAAACACAAACTAGGACAGACAGACAAACAGACAAATACCAGCAAAAACACATCCTCCTTGGCAAATGTAATAATAATAATAAAAAAAAAATGTATGTGACCAGGGGTGCTCATAACAAGTTGGCACCCTCTTTTGGCACCTTTAGTAATGAAGCACATGTGAATTATAAAAATAATAAAAAAATAACGTTCACAGCCTAAGTAAACAGCGGAAAGCTTTAATAATTATCTATGAGCACTGCTAAATTCTAATGGGATAAATTAATAAATAAATATGTCTCTACAAGATGTATGGCACATCACATTGTCAGGCTACATTCAAAGACCACTAATGTAAGCATTACAAGATAAACGACTATGTGTTTGGGCACGAGAACAGGAACATACGACTTATAACAGAAGCTTCTCATTCCAAGTGACTACTACTGATGCTGAAAGACTTAGGATAGTGATTTGTTTAACGTTGTGTCCTAAGCATTATCCACCTGACTCTGCCATTAAGAGCAGAAATCTCTCCAATTATTTTGGAGCAAACCTGTAGAAGCTATTCTTGTCATTTGGAAGAATGGCCTTTAAAGTAATCTGTGTCTGTGTAATTACAGGAGGATCTGAAATTGTCTGCCTGACCCAACTTACAAATGTGCATGTTCAAAAAGGACAGTTTTCCCTATTAATGTTAATTATTAACTGTCAAAGCAATCCAGATCAATTAAGCCGTACAATTTTTGTATTCATTCTTGTATTTTTATGCTTTAATTAAAGTAAATTTAAATATATGAGTGGTCAAAATGACCATTATGGTCGGTCTAGTAGTTCTAGACATTTGGTAGTTTGAGTGTTTACACTAATATGTAAGACCATAATAAAAGCTGTTGATATCAGCATTTTCTTTCTTTAATACGCTTATGCTGATATTATACCAGTACTGTTGTGCATCCTCAAAGAATATTCTGGCAGTTTGCCTTTACACATAACATCCACAAGATGCTGGGGCTGCCCCCTTCTTGCTACATGGGGGCAGGGCTATTTGTTGGACAGAGTAGGATTAACGTAAATGAAACATCGTTAAATCTTTGATGGATACATAAAAAAGCGTAAGTAAGGCCTTCCTGTCAGTGTGAGCACAGAGCTGAAAACAACAAACCTAGAATGGACAGGTAGAGGGGGTGAGGTGACATGATCACTATGCAACAAATGTACCTCACTGGAGGTTGAACATATTTCAAAGTGCATAAATCTGTTAAGCTCTAATATTCATGTAATTAGTTCTTGGACCATGTTAGGTGTTAAAATGTGCCTCAGCGGCTGCGCCAGCATGACAAAACAGACTGTGCATGGGTGAATGAACACAAACTGCGAGGAGATGACTTATCACTGGAAAGTACAACCGAACTACAATGATTCAATAATGACTAATGCAGTTTCACAGTTACAACCTGTCTTCCTGTAGGCGTGAGAAAATGTGTCCCTGCTTATACTAGTGTTGTGAAGGCATTTGTGAGCAAGTGCTGCAAAGTGCAACTCAAATCCTTGACCCTCTTTTGATCTCTTTATAAAGTCCATCCCATTCTATTTTCACTCATTCATTTTACCCATTTACAGGAGGGGTAGCAAAGCTATTATGATTTTTCTTTTTGTTCAATCTCAAGGACAAACACTTTATATCTTCCAGGTAATAAATAGCAGAGTAAAGACAACATCACAGAAGAGTACTGCTCAAAGATGCAGCCTGTAGAAGATGGAAACCAAGATGTGAAGAATGAAGAGAAAAGAGGGGTGTGATACGCATTCAGTGCCCCTCTATGCAGCCAGTAATGCTTCATTAATATGTCTGAACAGGATTCATGAATATCAATAATGAAATCACACACAGTATATTCACAGGAGAGGAATAAGGCTGGCAGAGATGGAAATAATAACGCTGTGATGGGAATCTAAAGAAGACAGATTATTTGTTTTTGCACGGCAACACAGAAGCATGTCAGAGGGATGAGATTAAAGATGTTTCCAGGGGTCTGAACAAACCATCAAGTCCAGTGGGCCCAATTTATAATGGAAACATGACTGCCAAATAGATTCTGTGCAAAATAAAATGTGATTTAAAACATTTGGGGTTTGTAAGGGACTGCACTGGATTCACGATGGAAATGTGAAACAGAAATTTTAAATACAGAGACTCATATCAAATAGGCAACAGACACTGAGTTTTTAAATATAATCTACTATTTTAAGTCATATTTATGTACATCTTTACAACATGGTTTGTCCCGTTTCCTCCGGCACTAAGGTGACTCACACAACACAGGAGAGCAGATGTGAAAGTGTGCTTGTCACTAATTAACTCTTTAATTACAATAACTACCTTCAAGGGTCTCAGTTTCATAATCATTATATGCACTAAAGAGACTGTGCGGCTAACATCAGGGAACGTCATGACTGTTATAAAGACATCCTCAGTCCATGCAATTATATCTTGTTATATCCAGTATCTTTGTACTTGTTATAACCCATCACACATGCATCAAGTGGCTGATAGTAATCCCCTCTCTGAGAAAGTGCTACAGTAAAGCATCCATGATATTAACATTAAGGTAATAAACTCCAGTGACACAAGAAAACATTTTAAGAGCCCACTCTGATGTGTAATGAATGTTGTTTCAGCTTATCTCACTGTCAGATTTTCCTTTTGGGATGTCAAGTCATTAATGATGCAATTGCCGATTAAACACAATGAAAAAATGAAAAACAAATGGATTAAGTTACACAACTATGATGGCATTTTAAAAAATCAATCAGCCTCTGTTTCAGCTGATATCTCAAGTTACTGATTAAATATTATGATATCATTACTCAGTATGGCAGTGGGAAAAGGCCACAGAAACGTTAAAAAAAAAACATTTAAAGGAAAAAAATGCTGAATTTGCTTTAAAAGTGGCAGGGAAAGAACCAGAGCAAGAATCAAGGTCAGAATTGCATTGATTAAGTCAGAAAATGGCATAAAAGACGAGCTGGAGGTAAAGGAGGGTTGCAAAGCAGCTTGCAGTGGGAGCAGCAAAGAGTAGGCAGGCTTGTGCATCTTAAATAAGGAGGTTTGAGTGCATTTAGCCAATGGCAGCTTGGAAGCAATCAGCTAGCTGTCAGAAGTGGGGGGCTAGCTTTGGATCAGATGTTGAACGATGGAATGCTGGCATGATAGCAACCCTGACTCCATGTCCGGCCAGAACTAAAGCTATGCTTAGTGCTGTATTACATGTATTGAACTAAAGGTGCCCCGGCTGTATTGGCACTGATCAATATAGGTCATTTTCCATTTCAATAAATGATGGGTTGATTGGATTTATGCCTGTAAACCCCGATATCTACATCCAGTCACCTGTGGATTAACCTGGTGTTTACTTGTGGATGCAATCTGCTCTTCTGCTGCGCCCACTGCTCTGTCATCCTCTTAAATAAACTGTAGTAGAGTCACCAAAACTATTTCTTCACCTATTAAGTCAAACTGATTAATCCTGTGTCTAAATCTGCACTGAAAGCCACGCTGAGAACAACAGCATGAAAGCAATCAGCTAAGCTAAAGGACTGACACATTGTTCTAAAACAAATGCCAATGTGTTTAGTGATGCATTTGAGGTCTAGTCAGAAACACTGTGATGCAATCAGGATGGTTTTGTAAAATGAGTATTTGACAAAGCCCTGAACATGATGTGTTTATATGTATTTTATAGAGTTGGGAATTTAGATTTTTGCCAAAAACTTGAATAAGAAAGTTGGTGGGGGTGAAATTTGTTTTCTTGGCATTATGAAACAATTACATCAGTAACATCATGTTAATGAGTTAAAATTTTATGAGTATTACCTTTTATTTGTTAAACTATCTTCACTGTTTTGCCTGTTGGATTGATATGTTAGTTTTAGTCAGTCTTTCAATAACTGTTTTTTTTTTAATAATAAATCAAGTGATAAATGAGTTGTTTTATTGTATAACTCAGATTTCCTAGCTGTAGGATACTTGTTGCATTGGTCCTTCAGATCTTTTTGTTTTTCTTTCTGAGCAAACTTTTCGACCAGTTGTTTAAAAAGAAAACATGAAACATGACCTGTATCGGTGTCAGCCAATCTCACAAACATGTGATCGAGATTGGCCAAGAAAAGGCTGATTGAGACATCCCTACATTTAACTGTCTGTCTGGTGTGTCGGGTTTTCTCTCTTGGAAATCTGATTGAGATCAGGCTCCGTGGAAGTGTAATTCAGAAAAAAGTACAAAACAATCTTTCTTTTTAAATGACAACTTATCTTGTTAAGTCAAATGTATGACATCCAAGACTGTCAGCTTGTCAGCAATGTTGCTTGACGCTCTTTCTCCCTCTCTTTTTCTCTCTTCTCTTCTTTCTCTAAAAAAGCTGGCTATTCAAAAGCAAGATAATAAAAAGCATTAAAATCTTTGCAACAGCAAGGAAACCTTCTGTGTCATTTTCGGTACCTGCTTTTTTTCTCCTCCTTTCTTTCTTTGTCTTTTTTCCCCTTTTTTAAGTTGATTTTATACTGCTGTTCGGATCATTTATTTGATTGAGATGTCACTGAGTTTGTATGTTTGAAGTTTTACGGTAACTGCACAACTCCATCTATAACAAAAAGTGAGCAGCAGATGTAGGTGTCATTGTTGGGCAACGCATATCTTTACTTATTGTTTTCACTGAGGCCCACCAGCAGAAGAATTTTCATACTATGCTCAAGTCTTCAGTTGTGTATGCTTATGAAGATGGAGGTTAATAAAGCAGAAGAAACTCTGATGTTTTCAGACAGACAGTTTGAGTGAACTCATACATAAATTTAATGATTTCCTAACTGCTTAATGGCATTTTTAATTGCATTGGGCAACCTGGCAGGCATTTGCGTGTTTTTATGGCCAAGAAGAAGCCTATTGGTATTCTTACTTCATACTTTCTGAGAGAGAAAAACAAGAAATGAAAGAACTTTGATCACCTCAGTGCTGGAGTGAACTGATGTGACTTGGTCTCTTTACTCCTCTTCTGCTTCCCATTAGACTTATTTCAGCACAGATGATTCAACCTGCATTGATCATAAAAATCATTAAAGTTTAGGTTCATTTTTTAATATACGTTGCATTAGCAGGGGTAGTGCATATGGAAGGGCTTTAATTTAGCTCTAACATAAGGAGAGAAATAGACAGATGGACTCAGAGTGTGGGTTCTAGAGAGCGGGGGCTGCAGAAATAGACAGAGAGACACAGAGGGGATCTTGTGGCTTTATGGTCTTATTGATGTATGTTTGCTCAAATAAAATTGGGATATCAATGTGACTCTCAGTTACCATGGCTACAGCAGAGCCTCAGTGTGCATATATAGTATGACTATGGGTGTAAAGCCACAGAGGGACCAATTATCTGTTTCTGACTTCAGAGGTAAGTCCGTATCCTCTTTGCATACATCCAGAGGGAAGTCCACACTTTATAACTATGCAGATAATGGGAACATTTCTGGAATAATTAGGATGAGGGGAATACATGGAGGACAATACTTAGTCAAGCTTCTTTATCTGTGTTTTATGTGTGGGCTTGTTATCTCTAAAGTGATACATCTTAAAAGAGGGGACAACTGAGAAAGTCATTATCAGTTTAGCTGCTCTAAATGATGAGCATTTAAAGATCTATTGAAATACTGCTAAATAGTCCATAGGACAAGACACAGACAAGGGAATGCACTTGAAATGTCTCTACAATTAGATTTTTTGGTAAATTTTAAGTAAGTAAAACGCAAGATACTTGGACCCTAGTTAAAGAATGAGTGCAGAGTGAAAAGATCCCGAATTTTAACTGTGCCTCAGTGCAACACTAATAAGGTGCAGAAACCACCACATGGCATCTAGTTGCCACAGTACTGCCAACTTCAACTCCTGTACATCTAAGCTCCAGGTAATGACAACCCACTTGCTGCCTTCATGCCACATGGCCCTTCAAGGCCAAAACCCAACTATATAGACCAATGGGCAGCGAAAGCCAGAGCATCACCAGGGTTATTAAATGGGGCTGTGAACTCCCAGAGCCACCCCCAACCATGCCAACTCACTACCCATAATGCCCCCCCTCATAGATGCCTAGTGTCCCCCTGGAAGTGTGGCCAGTGGGCCTTTCCTTGGTAGTTTGGTTCACAAGTAGTTTGGTCATCTTGAAGATTCAAAAACAAGGCAACTGGACTGTGTAGAGTGTGTTGGGAAGACGTTTCAACGTCTTCCAAACAAACTCTACACAGTCCAGTTGCCTTGTTTTTGAATCCTCAAGATGACCATGACCTGGATGAATGAGAATCTACACAGACGTAAGTAGTTTGGTCCTTTGTTCCTGAGAGGAGGTGTTGTTTGGATTTTTAATGACAGGAATTCAAAACAGCACTATATGTAGGAGAAAGGAAGTATCTTTATGTGCTTTACATCTAGCAAGTTTGGTCCAGACCAACGGATCTCTGGTTTGCTTTTTTGGAAAGCACGGTTCATTTGAGCTGGTGTGAAAGTTTACACGAACTCTGGTCTGCCAAAAAAAGGGGTCTTGGTTTGCTCACAAGAGAACTAGAGTTTGGTTTGCAGGGAGCGTGAAAGCAATCTGAACCAAACAAGGACCAAACAAGGCGAACAATCAAAAAGAAAGTGAATTCTGGCTTGAATTTGGCTGAATATCACAACAGAAAAGTTCATGTTGCGTTCACTGACAAATCAAAGCAGAGTACAGCTAATGTTAGCATTACTTGCACAGTCTAATTGTGCGCTCTGTCAGTAACTTGAAGGTGAAATATTGTTATTACTCAAAGCCAGTTGTGTAATTCCAGCTCACAATGCAACAAAGGGCTGGATGGCAGGAACAAAGACTAGAGCTTCAGCCCCAACTGGTGGTGGGAGGCTAAGCTACAAAACATATGACAGGCTTTAATTCGTCTGACTTGGTGAAGTGCTAAAGCAAACCAAATCAAGTAAAAAATTATAGAACATTGCAACTTCATCCCCGAATCAAACCGAGACTGACGGATATTAGGTTTGAAAGCGACCTTAGTCCCCCACTTCTGTTCAGCAATGGCTTCTCCATCTTTAAAAAAATGGCTTCCTTGACACCTCTCTCAAACCTTCAGTCTTCTTTGGAAAAAAATGATGACCACAAAGTCATACAGAGAATGTCTGGAGAATTAAGTGAACAGTTGAGTCCTGTCTAAAAGAGGCAGCTTTTCTGTTCTGACCCATGCATTTATGTAGAAGTTTTTTGGTTCACCCAATGTACAATTTGTTGCATTCCATGTTGCGTCAAATAGCATAGACCAAATTTCTCTTCTTGGGATGAAAAAGCTTCTACCTCAGAGTGTTGGAAGTTTTGACGTGTACATGAATGCTATGTATGCGAAAGATCCCCTTTAGTTTTTCAAATACTACAGAAAATGTAAGGAATTGCAACACTGTGAAACACATTGTTCTCTTCTTCTCTTTTTTGTATCTTGCTTTTTGGAGGTCTTGGCAAAGTTAGGGTAGTAGCATTTTCTAAGTGCTTCCCTGAGGTGTTTCTTCTATTTCATCTTACCTTCTGTTGTTTTAGGTATCTACTGAGAATTATGCTTTAGAGTTTTGATCACAGCTTATTTATGGTTCAGACCTTAATATTTGTAATGGCTTTTGTCAAGAGATCTAATGTTTCTATTAGCATACTCAGTAATAACAATGTTTATGAAGCCCTGTGATGATACATGTGGCAGATACACTGATTTAAAGGTCTGTCTATCTATCTATCTATCTATCTATCTATCTATCTATCTATCTATCTATCTATCTATCTATCTATCTATCTATCTATCTATCATTATAGTGTATGTATACATTTATAGGATCAAAGCATCTCATAAGCTTCTGTCATAGACAAATAGTTTCACAGCTGGAGGAAACTGCCCTCTTATTCACCTATTATTCACTCTACATTCATCATGACAGCTTGCTTTATGGGTAAAATCAGGTGTGAAAATGATTATCTTTGAGGGTATTTCACTTCTAATCATCAGGCATTAAACAGCAGGGGGTCTTACATGATGTAGAGAGTGTGTAGAGCTTTATAAGGGGAGGCTTCTGTGTAATTATCTCTGTGATCATTTCATAGAGATTGCATGTCATATTGTGACAGCTGCTCTATAAACATCTGTGCAAAACATGCAGTAATTTAGAGGAAGCATATTAGTTTCCTGAGAATGTTCCTGCCTCTTTAAATCATGACAGCTCTGCTTGAATATCTATAGGCCTTTAAATGTAAAATAAACTTCATAGATGCTGAGTCAGAACCTTGTGCTGCACTCTATTCTTTTATTCATAATCTTGTATAAGAATAAGCCATACTTCAAAAAGTCTGAAAAAGTCCTCCATGAATTTATGTCCAAGAAATACTATTGAGATGATTCACTGGCCCTTTTTGCAGCGAATCTTCAGCACATGTGCCGTAACAAAGGTCTGCTGTAATGTCATCTCAAGACAGTCACATTGATTTAGCCTGGATGTAATATTGGTTTCGATACTCAGTGGGATACAAGTTCAGGAGAGTGCAAAAGAGAGTTCTCACATACACACAAAGGTGGACACACACAGCCCTATGTTCTTGTCTCAGCTCTGTTTTGCCTCCAGTACTTCCTCTGGAGACAGTTCTAACAGAGATGAGGCCAACTTGTTACCCCATTCCACGGCCGAGGCATTTACAGTGAAAGTGAGACATTACAGAGGCCTCGTATTTCAGCTTGAAATGGCACTATGAATGAAGCAGCAGTCAGTCTTTGCAAACCCGTAAATAACATATTTCTAGTTATTAGAATTCAAAAAGGCTACCACAATTCTACAAAACAAGAGGGCTCTGTCATTGAAAGCTAAGACAGACAGTCAAAAAAGTCCATTATCGTACAGAAAAAGCATTGACATTCAAGCCAGCAGTTCTGTAAAGCTGCAGTGCTAAATGCCAACAGTAGCATGCTAACATGCTAACAGTTCAGGACTCACAAAAGCTGCATTTCCACTGATCAGCTCAGGTCAGTGCGGCTTGATACATTGCGCATTTACAGGTGTTTCCACGGTCAAATAAGGAGAAAGGGTACCCAAATTAACTGACCCGTGATGTCCCACTTTTTGGCATCCCTCCAATGGAGCACCAAGCATACCAAACCGACCTTGAAGGGTGGAGCTAAGCACTGCATCTGTTGATTGATCACAAAAAAACGTGGATTTAGAGTGATTTGTTCACTGATGTTACTGTAAAGAATGTCCACATGAAATAATGCTATGTGGAGTGCTGGAAGTCCTCCATTGTTGCTCTTTGTTTACAATCCTGCTCTGTTTCAGTCTGATTAACTGTATCATGCTGCTGCAACATCACATATTTACATAGCTGCTTTGACCCTCTATTTCCAGCTGGCTCTGGAAACTCAAACAAGACCAGGTTTAACTGCACCAAACTGTATCGAAATGTACTGAATCAATCCAGACCTCTCAGTGGAAACAAGATTAAACATGCACTTACATTCTGATCCCAGCTTTCTCTAATTCAGTGCTGTGGCACCCCTTCATCATGTGACAACAAGACACAGACACAAAGTGGGGTGATTACACGCTGTATTTCCAAACATTTTGGAATACTTTTCCACCTGCAAACTGCTTTGTTTTGGTACTACTTCGATACACTGCACACATAGTCCACTCCTCTGCAAGGCCCTATCAGTGAGTGATATCTAGTAAGGGGCAGACCTGTCAGTCAAAATACTTCCTCAGAGGAAGTATTTGTGTATTCCAGGTTGTAGCTCCTTGGATTTCCCTCCTCTTGCCCTGTCCTCTTGGTTTGCAAATAAGAGCCATGGGACAATCCTTAACATGGCACATTGAGAGCTACTTTTGGTTTGACTGAGGAGAAAGGAAAGTGGTGAGGCATCTGGCTCATCTGGGTAAGGACACATCCATGTTTCCAGGGTTCCTGAGTTTCAGCCTTTCAGAGGAAAATGGACTTGTGGGTGATGGACCCTTAAAAAGACAGAATGTATAATTTCCTGTGTTCTTGTGACCTGAGAGATTTTTCTGGCAGCAGAGTGATAATTTGTGCTTAAAATGAATCTGAAGAAATAATACTCTGACATTGGCAGGTGCTTTAGTCAAGGATATTATTCCCTCAGAAAGACCAAACTTTCGGCTCAGCTATTTTGGCTTGAAGGCTGATATCAGAGGTCCAGCCCCTTCTTGATTTTAAGTGGTCACTGAGGGAGTAGTAACATTTACACGCATAGTGCCAGTCCAAAAGTCAAACTTTTTCAGTTTAAAGCAGTTACAACACAGGAACTAAAAAAGCTGACAATCAAGTGTGTGTTTTGCACCCAGAATTCAGAGCAGTGAATTCTAAAAAAATGCTAGATGCTTTAAAATTTTTAAAAAATCAGCAAAGAGACAAAGTGCCATCTATGGACACAGGTTCTTGAGCAGGCAAATCTACATGAGCTGAAAAATAACTCTGGAAATACAGTAAGTACAATGAGTAAACTTAGATTTTAATGCTTGACTTATTTAATGGCTTTAAAGATTTTGATATCAGAGATACATAATATATCAGGACAATTTAACCTCTGTCCTATTTTTTTTTTTAAAGAAAATTCCAAACAACAACAATGAACATATAGATAACATTTGCCTCTGACATCTGGACATTTGATAGACATTGGAGCTATTAATTTGAAGGCAAGGCATCAGCCTGCACCCTCTAACAAGGATTATTACTGCATGTCTTGCTGTGAAACTGACAACACTGATTTAAGATTCTTCACAGGTCAACATCAGAGGATTCAGATACAAAGCCATCTAACTGAGGACTACTTCACCCCCAAGCAGGGTTTTAGGGGCCTTGAGGGTTGTACTGGGGAAGTGTTGCAGGAAATGTATTATATTTCCTCTATTGTTTTTAACTTGGAGCAAAGGACAGTAGACGTGTTTGCTTGAAGTATCATGCCTTAGAGAGGTATACTGTTTGGTCAAAAAGAGGGTCTGGGGTGGTTTTTGTGGTTGTTTGAACTGTAGAAAATGTTGGAAGCAATGTATGATCATGGGGCCTAAAGACCATGAGCTTTAAAGTCTAAAATCCTATCAGTCATCCTTGAATCAGAGAGGTTATATATGCATAGATTGATGGAAAATCTTTGAAAGAGCTCTTAAGCAATAGAGCTTACAGATGGATATGAAGAAAAAGACACATTTTATTATGGAGAAATCTAGTTCTTTACACTCCCTGCCTCTTCCTATGGTGGATATGATTCAGTCTCACCAGACAAAGCCCCACATAGTGCAGGAGCTTGACAGCGCTCACAGCAGGTTTAATCAGTCTAAACGTTGCTGTCAGTGGCTCTATGCTGACATAAATACCTAATCAGGATGCTAAACTATCTCCTCCATCTTGGCCTTCAGGGTACAGGTTGCTAACATCCTGATAAGCTTTTAGCACCAGCGATGACCTGAATAACAACATGTCTGCTGCGGATTATTAATCTTTTCCTACACTATGAGGAAAGAGAGGAAATTGTGATGTTTCCTCGAATGAGCTTTGGGGGCCCTACCTCTGCACATATTAAGACTTTGATGGATCAGAGGATGAAGATGATGGTCCCCTCTGGGCTGAAAGGTCCTCTGCAGAGGCAATTGTTCCTGCACAGTGAGCCTGGAGGTGTCAGCCTGATGCCACTAGTGTTGGTAACAGACTTTATTACAGTCAGGAAGTCCTCACTGCCAGCTGAGAGTGAGGATCATGATGCTGGCTTAAAAAATGAAATCTGTGAAAGGGCAAGAAGCAGTGACCTGAATATTAGAGGGATGGAACGAAAGGGCTCAGGGGAGCTACCCTCAGACTGGACCTCACTTCTTTCCTTTACACTGCAAAACCCCAGAGGAATTGTAATGAACGTTTAAGTCTCCACATTTTTACTTGATGCAGCAAAACAGAAAAACATTATTGCTAGTCCTCATTTCTCAACTATTACAACATTTTGATACTAATGGTCAAAGGAAAATTATAGCTGTGTTTCCTACAAATAGTTTGATGTAGATTGACTCTAAAGTCAAACAGAGAGCTTCACTAATGTTTCCCAAGGGGCAAAACAAAATAAGTGCAACTGTACAAAATGATGCAGGTAAATTAGGAGGTACATTTGGGAGCTAATTGTTCCATGGGATTCCATACAAATGAAGCATTCAAACAGACTTGCCTCCAAAAGCTGAACAGTACAGATAAAAAGTGACAGTATGTCTAGCTGAGATTAGAAAAAGTGGATTTACAACATGATCAAGGATGTTACTGAAGAGCAGTGTTTGTGAGGGTCATAAAGTAGACTAAAGATAAAGTAGTTAAAACTGATTGGGTTTGGGTATCATCAGCGCTTGAATGTCGTTCAGTCTGCGCTGAGTTTGTACATTTTTAAAGAGGGACAAAAGTACGGACAACATTTGACCACCGTGTCCATGGCTTCCATGCTCCTTTCCATTGCTTATCTGGCTGTGTTTCGGCACGCTGACCATGTCATCAACGTGATGACATCAGCTTGATGCACCAGCTGGCAGTAGGAAAGGAATCACTTGCTGATTTTTAGTGGGTTTACCAGCATTGAAAAAACCCGCATTTACCCGCTAATTTTAGTGGTAAAGTGGTATTACTGGTCTTCTATGTCATTCCTTTACATGTGTAATGTTGATAGTAGGGGTAGTTGTTTTGTCTATTCACAGATACAAGGATACTGTATTTGTGTCCTGGCTTTTGCTTTCATTCTTCTTCATCATTCTTAAAGGTTAGGCTGTTGTTGAGGGAGGCCATTAGGGGCCTCCATTGTGCCCTCCCTTCAAAAATAATGTTTTTGTTTTTCTTTCTAAGGTCTGTCCCAGGCCAGCTGGTTTGGACTACTGATGGATCAATGGTAGGATGTCACACTAGTCAATCTACTGGGGAGGCAGGGAGATCAGCTGTTTTAGTCAGCCACTGGAGCTGCTCACAAGAGGAGTACAATGGTATTTGTTGTCTGTGCAATGAAGCACTCTTTTACATGAAGGAGACATGTTAAACAATGTAAAGTGTTTCTAAACCTCTAAAAAGCATAATTTGACCTCTTTGGCGATCAACGAAATTTTGTATTTTTCGACACCCGGTCCCTCTAACGTTCATGAAATGTAGCTGTTGAGGAGGCAGGCATTTTAAAAAGGCAGAGCTCCTGATGTAAATTGCTCATGGGAAAGGCCAGGATGTCTTTAATGATGCAACAGGTCTTTCGCTCAGTAGCTTGAGAGATTTTTATTGAAACTTCTTGAGCCATATAATTCAAAATTGAATTGTGAGTTATGAAGCTACACTGAAAGTTCAAGCAGGAAGACCTCTATTCATTCAGTCACCTCTTATAAATGTCTTTGATTAATGTTGACTTTTTTTGGTTTGATGACTGCGAAAAACTTGAGTTCTGTTCAGAAAAGGAGCTTTTACATAAGCAGATTTTATTTTATTTGCAAAGCTTGGGTGAAAAGGCAGAGTATATTGTTTACTAGCTTAGAAAAGATCATGCAACTTGGTAATTGTTGTGAATTTAGATCTTGATAACACT
Organism: Cetoscarus ocellatus; assembly: GCA_037902135.1. Classification (NCBI taxonomy): domain Eukaryota; kingdom Metazoa; phylum Chordata; class Actinopteri; order Labriformes; family Labridae; genus Cetoscarus; species Cetoscarus ocellatus. Next base: position 125,003 of record JBAMNC010000816.1, read on the forward strand.
GCAACTGTATTTCTGGTGTCTTGTAAACCCATGAAGGTTGAGCACTTAAATGTGCAAGACACGTAAATAAAAAAATATCTATCTATCTATACATTTCCTCACCCTGCCCTCCTGCACAGTTGATTCAAATCATCAGCTGATTAGGGGTGTACACTCACTTAAGCACTGAGACAATCAGATTCTGCCACAACCTGTCTGGCTAATCATCCTGCTGCTATTATATTTAAGTTATAGCTTGGCTTCTCCACAGTCAGTGTTGAGGTGTCATGCTGTGTGATCTTGGCAACCCTCCTCCACCCCACCTCCAATTGTCTCATCAGTGTCCAGGCCCATCTCCTCAGAATTCAGGCCCTCACCTCATCAGCACCTCGGCACATCACATCAGTGTCACATCAAGCTGCTCAGAAGTCTACTACTCATCTTATCCTGTTTTCCTCACCACCACCAGTGTCTAGACTCCAAGGAGGTTATCCTATCTCACATTCGCCCTCAGCACCCCTGAAGTACACCAAGACAACACAATGGAGTCCAAGCACCAAAGAGATGCTAACCACAAAAGACATTGCATATTTTCAACGACAACTTGTATAATAAATAATTGTTCACTCAAATTTGGTCTCCCCTGATTGAACTAAACTGACACTCACAAGCTGTGTTCACAACAAATGTGAAAAAATAAATTATGTTGCGTTTTCATGTGACAAAATTTGATGCATGTATTCAGGTATAAAAATGGTTCATTTTTACTGAAGCAAATTCTCGCCCTTCAGATCCGTAAGCAATTAGAGAAGGAGGTGGGCCTGCCTCCTAGCCTTCTTTATCCATGATTAACCATGGTGGATGTTTCTACAGTCGCTGCCTTCTTCCTATTCTTGAAAATGAGAAGCTAAATGTGAAAAGTCCGAAATAGAAACACATCCATTTGATGATCCATAACATCCTTCAGAGCTGCATATGGAGAGTGTCACCACTATGTCCAGGTAATGGGCCCCTCTGTTGCTGAATCTGCCTGGTTTTATTTGTTTATATCTTGGTACAGAGAGCTACTCCTCTCTCCCTGGTCTATTTCTTCGCTCGGGGGTTCCTCTGTAAGTTTTGGCATATTTCTGCCGTTAAAAAAACTCTTGGTGATGATTGGCTGTCACGCCACAGCTTCAGGCAGATTTGTCACAGAAGTTAGATATTTTGGGCAAAGGGCGCAGGAGGGGAAATTTGCATCGATTGCTTATTAACAATTCATGTTGTTCACACAACAGCTCATGAATTTTGTATCATTTCATTCACTTTCCATAAATTTTCATCAAGTAATAAAATGAAATTTGCATTTGTTATGAATACAGCTTTACTCTTTGATGAATGTTAAAAGGTGCATCCACTAGGGTTCAAGTTGACTTTTTCATTGATACCAAGCAGATTTCCAGTTCCTTTCCTATCTTCTACCAGCTGTTCTGTTGTGTTTTCCTTTAGAGCTCAAAAACAGCATGTTTAAGGTTCCTCACCAATCAGCAAATATCCCTTACTCAGAAACAAACTGTCCGTGGGATGATGCCTGAATGGTTGTGAAATATTTTCCATGGATATGTGAAACAGTCCATCCGAAATGTTAGGTTAGGCTCTGATTGTGCTCTTAGCCTTAACAGAGTTTGCTATATCCAAGCAGTAGTTTTTAATACAGCACAATGAAATAGTTAAATGAAACAAGACTCTGATCCTGTCCTGCAACTGGTGACAGATTTGACTTCGGGCCTAAATCTCTGGGGGTTTGGAGTCAGATTTTTCTAAATACTGACAAACATGAATAAACTCAAAAAGCCCGACTGCAGGCCAAAGCTTTCATGATATAAAAGAGCTACAAGAAGGTTGCATATAAGGCTTATTTTTACATCACTGTCTTCAATGTGCAGAGCTGAAGCTAAAGAGTAGTTTGTCTGTCTATTATTGACAGGCAGTTGCACATTTAGAACAGCAGCAGTGAGCTGTAAAACACTAAAAACAAAGGTGTGAACATAGTGTTATCCACATGTCTCTGAGCAACCTCTGTCTTTCTTTTACTTTGCTGACTTGAACACAGCGATGTTATCTGCTCTTGCATTATATTATCCAAGCATCAGGACTTGAATCATAGCTTTCATTGCAGGTTTTCTTGTAGCAGAGTTTCCTGCATACACTGATAATGAGTTGATATAATTTGAGTCATCTCCCATCTTTCTCTGTAAAGCCCGGCACTGAATTATCCGTGCCTGCTCATATGAATCATGCTGAATTCATTCCTCCATGACCAAGAGGAGGACAGGCTAATCAGACGTCTCTGGAGGATCGTTGCTAATTAGATATCTTATTGCTTTTAGGATCCTTTTCTCTTCAGCACCCACATTATCACATAATCAGCCGCTAACTCCATGAATACAGTCTCACACAGGAAGGAAGCTAATGAATGCCGCGATACTTTGATTGAAATGACAGCAGAATCTCTTAGTTTTGAAAATGAGAGTCAAGACAGTTTTTGGTCTAATTTTGGTGTGAGAGTTTCTGTCCTGAGGGAACAGTCTGTGAATGGGTGAGCTATAATGAGCACCCACAAGGAGAAACAAAGAAACATTACAGCACGTGTCATCACACTGGGACAATTACCCAAAGGGGACACAAGGCTTTATGGAAATTTTGTGAGAGCCTTTGGAGAGTTGCTTTAACTAAGAGCAGTCTTTTATCATCAGTATTGTTTTGAAAGAAAATGGCACTCGCCTAAGGAGTGTTTGACCATTGCCTGTTAAAAAATTGATGTAGCTATTGCTCTGTTGACTGCTATTTTATGCCTCAACTGTCAATTTTGCCATTGTCATTTTGGTTTTCCAAAGCCAGAAGTTGCCCCAATTAAAGGGCTGCTTCCTTTCAGAGTTGCGTTAGAAAACAGAGCCACAAGTCACAATGGTTGTTGGTGGCTGTCCCATTACAGATGGTCTTTCATATTTGGTCACCAAATGCAATGTCATTCAATCAGAAAGATCCATTTGGTGCATGTTTTATGGTTCAGCATACACTAAGATCTGTTCATTCATCCATCGATGTATCTACCCATCCATGTATCCATGCATATTCGAGATGCAACAAAACACTTAGTCCACAGTTTTCAGTATGCTTGTTTCGTCAGGGTTTTCGGCTCAGTTGGTTTTAATAGCCTGGGCCTGTTGGGGTGCTTTCAAAAAATCTATCAAGTTCTGGGGCAATTAAGACCATTTTACTGGTACAGCAAGGGTTTATTGAAGAGAACAGCTATTTCTTTGCTCTTTGAAAATTTCGCTATCAAAAGAAAAAAAAATCCCAAACATACTTGATGGTGTTTATGATAAAAATAGAAAAAAAAACCCACATTAAAAATAAAATTTTCAGCTTTTTCTATCAGTTACCATCTGTTATATTGATTTTGTAATGCTATAAAAACAAACAATTCAACAAAAGACCTCTAAACTTCTTCAGTAATTCAAGTTTGGACCAAAACTACATTTTCTTTTTGTGAAATTATATTTTAACACGTCAAGATAACGTTTTGTTTATTCATCTAATTGTCATTTTCAGAGCTGACTTTGAATGCACCATAATATAACCATTGTTGTCTGCTTGTTAGAGCTAATTAAGGCTTGTAAGGTTTGTTTCTATCACGCTGACTTCAGCAAGGATATGATTACATTTTTTTGTTCAACTGGACAAAGTCTGGGTGTACTTTCACAGCTGTCTGGAGCAGATAAAGATGACTTTTCCTTCTGCAAAAGCCAGCATGTTAGGAGTCTTGAAGGTGAGTTACTAGAGTTCTTTTCCCAAAGCCATAGTGAAATGGTATGATATGTAATGTTTTATTTGACGCACTATGCTGATATGCCAGACTGGTCTTTAGTCAATCACAGGGATGTCATATAAAGACATATAAGGATTCACTTTCACATTCACACGGGCAAATACTCAAGGCTGCAACAACAAGACCATAACATCATCAAGATAGCTGTCTGATGCTTAAAAAAGAAAAATATATTCTCCTTATCTCTATGGCCACCAGTGGTTTTTAGAGAGAAAAAGAGGGCCGAAAGTCATGTCTCAAAGCACAAGCACCTAATATTTATCCCTGTAAGGAACACTCCCAAACCTACAGACTGGTGCGCACAGACAATGGCACTTGCTAATTAGTGCTAATCAAGGGGTAATATAGCTCTACATCACCATACATCTCTGATATTTGGATTAAAAAACTCTATAACAGGCACCAACAGCAGAAAAACCCAGAGGATAAATTCACAGAGTTAGCTTTACCAAGATGATGGCCAGCAAAACTTGTCAGTAAATGCTTCTCCATCCTGCCACATTTTTGAAGTGTGGTTGCTCAAAGCTAGGGATTGAAGTCAAAAACCAATTCCATTTGAGAATCAGTAATAACTCTCTCAAAGAAAAGATATCATTGTCTTTTTGTTATCAATTACCTTTTCCATTCCTTCCACTTCAATTTGCTGACCTTGCAAATCAAAGACATAATGCTTTCATCAGAGGCAGTCAGCAGGAATTATAACAAAGAAGTCCAAATTCATGGCAGAAACGTGGCAGAAGAGGTCAAAACTGTAGCTTAAATTTCAACATAAAGACACTGACTGCAGAACTTTCAGTAAGTGAAAACACCAACAACTTGCAGAAGCATTTATCTTTGCATTATGGCATTGAATATTAGGAGTGCCATGTGTTTGACATGGTTTCCACTAAGAAAACCTATGTAGGCCAACTTTTGCCCACACAAAAAATTCACCGGAATCAATGAGGGAATCGTTGAAAATCGTATTGATAAGCAGACACTAATGGATTGTTATCAATGAAATCTCATCAATTACCATCCCTAGTCAAGGTCCAAGGAGTTAGCAAATATCACTGCCACTATAGCACATGATCAGCTTCTTCCTTGTGGGGGAAATAGCAAGCTAACAATGCTAGCTAATATATAGCAGTCAATGATCTCTCCAAATATTTTTTTTACCAAGCTCTGCTTTTCTTCAACATTTCCCCAGCGGTGAGAACTATGTTGTGATGCAGTGTACGAGCTATGTCCTATTCAGGTCAGAATGCAACAGCGTGGTCAGGTAAGGGTCACTGGAGCATAAATTGATATAAATATAACTCCCAAGAAATTCCAAAGGTGGGATGCCTCTGTATTTATCCCGTATGTAAAAACAGGCAACAGTAATGTCCAAAATTGCAATTTCACGCATTCTGTCATATGACATGGGCCTACAGCAACTTCGGCTTGTTGTTTTTAATATGAAAATCAGGATGCCCCCCTCTGCAATGACAGGAGATCTTTTTTGCAGTGCCCATTTTACCAATCATGACTATGACACACGACAGCAGTTTTAAAGGCTTACCGAAAGTCGAAAGCTCTGCTGGAAAATCCAGGTGAAGCAATGGGCCTCTAGGTTCGTGTATATGGCTCACAGTTCATGCATCTGCTCCACCACGTAACTTGTGATCGGCCCTGCTCCTAAGGTCGTACAACAGTTTTTTCCCTTCCCTCTTTCTACCCATAACTTCATCTGAAAAAGTTCTTCCTCTGTGTACTCCGGTTCATAAAGATGAACCCATTACTGACACCATGGCATCACTTGAGTGCAAATTGCTCATTTTCAGTGCAGTTTTTGTGAAGTTAGTGTTTGTTGTTTCTTCTGACAATCTGACCAGCTGATAACAGAGGTACACAAACCCCTACTTCGCAACATACAATAGTTTCAAACACAGGGGCTTTGTCGAGGTGAAGGTAAAGCACTGTGAAGAATCTTACTTTAGTGTTCAGTCAGACCAATGTTGTTTTTTTGTGCAGTTTGTATCGCCTAGCATTACTAGCTGATTACATCTCCCTAGGAGTGAAGCTGACCTGCTCCCTTAGTGTCAGTCAAATTTACTCCATAGGCCTCAAGCAGCCCCACTTCAAAAATCCTGAACTATCCCTTTAAGACTTCATTCAAATGAGTCAATAACATACAGCTTTAATACAACATGTAATTGGAAGGAAAAGGAAAATTAGATTGCACAGACAAATACATTAATTCTTCTTACCTCTTTACCTCTGCTGTAAAGCTGAGTATTTTATCATGGAGGCTACAGGGAAATGTCTTACTTTTGGAGCCAGCCTCAAGTGGTCATTCCAGGTACTGCAGTTTTTTTAATCAGCTTTATTTCCCTGTTTCAAAGGGTGTTACTGAGCAGTAATAAACCCAGCCTCTCCTTCTGAGCCTAAACTCTGTCACCTCTCACTTTCACGCTTCAAGCAGCCTGCATAACATCTCTTCTATCATACACTGAGTTTGAGGCTGACAGGTGTTCATGGCACATAAATCTGTTTCCAAGCAACAGTGTTCAACAGTATTAACTGTACAGAGATTATTATTAGGATGCATGTCAATCAAACCGCTCTTTTAATTTTATTCACAACATGATGTGACAAAGGAAATGACATGCTCAGTGAAGACTGTCAGTTTCCGCTTGTCTGCTGAGCTCGCTGTCTTTCATGGTTAAAAGCGATTCTTCCAAAGACAGTCACTCACATTAATTACACTGTGCAGTGTATTATTATAAGATAAATGCATTGTTTAGCTAAAGGTAGTGTCAGGGCTCTGTGCATCTTCCTTGTGTTTTCTTTAGAGATTTTCTCAACCAAGTAAGATTTATAGAATATTAAGACACAACACAACATATTGCAACAACATTAATTGATTCTTAATCGAGTTAACAGGCAAGTCATAACCTATCAGTTTGGTTTTGTTTGTCCTGTCTGATGACAGCAATTGTTCAAAATGAAGTAGAATCTGTGACTTTTCTGCATCACTGAATCATGTGCATCCTGAGGAGACATTCAAAGGCCACTCAGTGTGACTCTGCCAAACACAGACACCGCTCGCTGTGTGGAAAACATGATTATAGAGACACAAATAAAACCAACAAGCGCTTAGAGCTCTGTGTTTTATACTTGGTAACCAATGAGGCCATTCTGCTAATACGAGAGAAAAACAAAGAAAGCGCTGTGGGGTTTCCAAATTTGATAGATGCCCTCTAGAAATCTACCATGTGGAAAATGAGGACTTCTGCATGGTGTGGATGACAGCTAAGATGACGGCAAAGCACAGCAGGAGGCACTGCTGAAATCCAGTCATGTATTGTCATTTTTTTCTGAAGACACTGAGGCTTCCCGGCACAATACCAAACTGGGTAGTCTTATTAAAAGGACAGGGACCAGATAGCTTCATAGGCATCTTTAAATTGGGCACACAAAAATAGAATGTAGAGATCACTTAAGCTCCATACTGAGACTTAGATTTGCAAATGACACACAGACAGTTTTACCAAGAAACCATGGCCTCGTACAAGCACTGGGTAAAGTATTGAACAAGTCCTGTGTACGTCTGCATGATCATGTGTACTGATAAATGAGAATAATCAGTTTACAGCAATAACTAGATTTGATGCCTTTTCATGGACTTCAAAATGTGTTATTAGAAAAATAATCTTCATAACATGACTTTACCCACAGTTTGGTCTCTGGTTAGATCAGAGATGGGCAACTGGCAGCCTGGGGGCCACATGGGACCCCCGTACTCCCTCAGTGCAGCCTGCAAGTCAATTTACAATATCAACAAAACTGTACATGAAAGAGATGTGACAAAATCTGCCTTAAACATTGAAAATAGGATAATAGGGATATAATTGGCTGTAACAGCTTCTGGAAAAATTCCCTGTATGTCTCCCCATGTCCATTTATGATCATTGAAACGCCAATAGACTTTACTTTTATATCCAGGAAATGCTTAGTTTCATCAAAATAAGTAGCTGAACTGGCTTAAATTCTTTGTTTAGCTTATCAAAGTATTTTCTTCTTGAATTTGAGTTTAAATATATAAATGTTTGTATCAAATGCCTTAGCCATGAGCAATAATTGTTTTTTTTGGTAAATTATGGTTAACACAAACAATTAAATTGAGAGTATCTCATGAATTGCATTATTTTGACACTTAAGCAATGGGAAAAACAATAATATGACCCTCCTGGTAGAAGTTGTCCATTTCTGCTATAGATATATCTGATATAAAACTGAAACTTCCTGTTGTTTTTATTATCATCTAAACATGACCATGCCCCCTAGCAGGACCCACTTGTGTCAGAATGGGGTCTTTGTGTCAGATAAGGTGAATACAGGGCCAAAAGATTGTGCTGTGACTTGTCGGACTAGAATTATAGACCACACAATTAAAATGAGTGTATATAACGACCGACACGATGTTTGAAGATGGAAGCGTGACACTGAAGACAGCAAACAAACACACTGTATCTAGAGTATTTTACTATTGTTTCTTTTGCCAAACTTTAAATGCAGTCACCCACAATGGTCCTGAGATGCCTCTACTGGTCTGCTCTGACATTTCTCTTTTTCCAGTCTAATGCTAGCTTCTCTACAACAAATGTATCTCAAAAGCAGGGGTGTAGTTTTCAGAGCTTTACGTAATCTTATCTGTCTCGAAGTTCTCAAGGCATCAACTTAGGTCAGTTACATCTGTGATTGTGCAGAGCTCCCTGCACTCTCAGTGGTCTTGACTCTGGCAACAACTTGTAGGAGGCAAGACAAAAATCAAACATGCTAGGCTTCCTGTCGTAAAGTCGTGAGGCCTCCCAGTGCTGTCTTTTATGGTCTTTCTCCATGACACAGTACACAAGGCAGGAAGGTTTTTGAGGCCTATGTGTCCTGACATCCTACAACTGACAGGTCGGACTGTAATTGTGCAAGAATTGTGTGGTCTGAGCTCAGAATGTGGAAGTTTCTGAAATGTTTCATCATTTTTGAATTTTCTCCTTTAAAGAAGAGGAGAATTTTCATCACTCATGTGCTGCTGCTGACCTATAAAGTTGAACATTGCATTGCACTGTCTTATTTAGATGGTCCTTTGATTTCATATAAACCTTCACATGTCTTTGCTCCTAGAAAATTGGTCCTCTGAGTGTTCCAAAGGTCAGATAAAAGACAGCTGGTGAGCATGTTTTTCCTTTCCATGTGGCAACATATTTTTTATTTGTATTGTATTCATTTATTTAAACAGGACAGTGCACATTAACCCTTTGACTTCCAAACTAAGAAATACAGTTGGGACAAATTATTTGTTGGTAAAATTGTGTTCCTTCCTCTCATTTAGCAGCATTTCAGGTTTTATTTTTCAGATTACCCAATTGTGAAGCAGATATGCAGGTCAACAAGTGGGTTGGCTTGCCTGCTAAGGGTTATTCTAGGCATGAATGGATTACTTCATTTCTGCAACATCGTTTTTGTTATTTCATTCATCACAGAGAACAAAATTTAGATATTTAGTGGCTGACCCTGCTTTTAAAGGAATCATAGATTTTTTTTAATTGTCAAATTTATTTCCTTTAACTAAATTATGATTGTAAAATGATCTTGAAATATGTGAAAAGATTTTTTCTCACTCCAATGTATGCTCTCTCTGTTAAAATTCTCAGGAGTTATGCAGCAACAATTCACTTCCGATATTTCTAGTTTTCAGACAATTAAATTCATGTACAGCAGTGCCACCCAGTCATTACACATTGGTGTTACAAGGGTTACTCAGAGTTGAAAAAGGAAAAACAGACAAAGATGGACTTTCAGAGTTTTAGATACAGTGGTATGGCAGCAAAAAGTCAACTGCACGGTTACAGTGCCAGTCAAAGGGTTAATGAACATTGACATGTCAATGTGCCAGGCTAATTTCCATCTGTAGTCCCCTCGGGATGATGTGATGCTTTTGTACAAGTGTGTACAATCTTAAACAGTCTTCCTCAAGATATTAGGCATGCACTGTGGAGGTACTAAAAGCAAACCACTAGTATACTATTTCATATGAGTCTCCAGTTGTTTTATTTGCCTCTTAGTCTGTGTTTAACTGTTTATTGTTTTTATTCGCCATTTATACACCACTTTGACTTAAAGCATTTTATAAGTAAAATTACTTGTATTATTATCATTATTATTATTTTGTTAATATGAAATGGTCCATCAAGAGGAAAACTCATCCACACGTTTATCTCCAGTCAGCTTTATTACTGTAACAGTTCCTTTAAAGCTCTCCCCAAAATCTCTATCAGACAGCTGCAGCTGATTCAGAGTCTTGCGGTGCAGCTTAGTCTTCACTAAGGCCCTCTTCACGTGTGAACATGAAGAGTGAACATGAAGATTTTAACACTGTTTACTTGTGCCTTCTGTTTGTCCAGATTGGTGCTCTAACTCTCAACTTCCCCTCGTGAGAAGCAGCAAACATTGTAGCTCTTCAGGAAGTCTCGATTTAATTACACTCTCATGGTGAACAGAATCACAATCTGGAGAAAAGCCTGTAAAACAGACTCCATCAGTAAGCTGCTCCTGAGTCGTCATAGAGAAGTAAACAGGATGCAATTCTATTCAAAAATGAAATAAAATGAAAAGATTGTTTCTCCTGTTCTTATATTCCATTGGCTCTGATTACGAGCACTTCAGTTAATTTCCCTGTAGTGGATGGTAATCATGCCCTTGCAGTATTGTTCTGCTTTAGTGGCTGCTTTAGCACATTTTAATTTCCTCCTTAATAAAATTGTTTTCCATTAATGAGCTCTTACGAAGACAAACATTCAGCTGCTCAGAGGAAGTGGGTCAGAATTCAGTGCACTAAATGTCTCTGAAATTTCTTCTGTTCGGCAAGAACATCTCTTTTCCTTTATCATAAAAATCTTTTTTCTGTTTGAGAGAAAATTCAGCAGTAACCATTTTGGGAGCAGATTCTGTGCAGAAGTGAGGCTCTCATTTATCAGGCTAAATTGTTTGTTTCATGACATTTCATTTGAGAAACTTTTGGATTTGAAGTGTTGTTGGGCTAAACATGAAATCCTAAAGGATAACTATCTTGTATCATTCGTTCACTCGATTTTCAAAATAAAACCAAAAATGAAACAATGAGAAAACAAACTCTTTTCTCAATATTTGTCTCTAAAATGAAAATGAAAAAAAGGATAACGACCCTATTTCTGATTTCCGTTTTTGTACTCAAATAAAAATTGTGAAAATGGATAATGACATATTTATCTGATGTTTGACGTTTTTTTATCAGGCAAAAGTTGCATGACCCGGATGTGAAGTTTATCTAGATGTTAGGAGAACCATAACGCTCTTGTGCAACTGTGGAGGCAATGGATGCTTTGTAATCTTCAGCGGCAATAAGAGAATCACTCTAAGGCCGGAGGACATGACCACGGAGAAGATGTCAGTGATCTTCCAAGTTTTTTGTTTAGAATAATACAATGGCAGAAACAAGTTAAGCTATAAACTGTTTCTGTTCCAGCTGTGCATGCTCCTACTTTATGATACTACTGCCGTTGCATTATTCTAAACAAAAAACATACCTGGAAGATATATATACGTAACACACCTTCCTCAGTAGAAATAAACGCACTGGGGATGCATGGGAGACCCATCCAAGATGGCCACCGGTTGATATGTCAGCTCCAATAGGCAGCGTCAGTCAATGAGGCGTCTACGTACCGGTATATTATGTCTATGGGTCGATGCGGCATCTACTCTTTAATATGTCTATGCTCTTAACATCTGGATAAACTTCACTTCTGGGTCACGCAACTTTCGCCAGATAAAAAACAGCAAAAATAAGATAAATATCTTGTTATCCATTTTCAAATTTTTTTAATCGAGTACAAAAACAGAAATTGGAAATAGAGTCGTTCTCCGTGTTTTCATTTTCATTTTAGAGACGAATATTGAGAAAAGAGTTAATTTTCTCATTGTTTCATTTTTGGTTTTATTTTGAAAATCGAGTGAACGAATGATACACGGATTATAACTAAACCAATATTCAACTCCTTCTGCCTGTCGAGAGTTTGTATAGTGCATGTGTATGGAGAGTGTCTCTCTGCACTCACTGTTAACTACAAGGAACTATTGCTTTTCAAGTAACCCCAATAATCTGCCTACGATGTCTCTCAAACTACAACCAGCCGTTCCGCACTGTCTCTGTCCCTGCCTGAGCTCGGTCAAGTTCGGAGAAGGGTGGCCCCGCAATCACAAAACCTGCTCTGAGGTCAGCGGGTGATCAGCAAACAATGCATACTGAATCTAAGGGGCATGGCTCAGCATAGCTGTTGATCCTACTGCATTAATAGCCAAGATGTGGACGTCATGCAGCCACGAGTTCGGCCATATTATTGTCTTAAAAACACCTGCTGTCTACCGCTGCCTGCAATAGCTGTGGCAGGCTGAGTGGCACAGGAGGTCCTTCATCCCCACAGGCATCAGACTGTTCAACAACTCAGGTGAGGACAGAGGCTCTGGAGATGGCTGTCGCTGACTCCTGACACCCCACATTGGCTCTGTGCAATAATAGTCTGATGTCCCTCTGTTTATTTATTTACTCTATTTATTACTTATGTATCATCCCACTTATTTATTGACTACATTTTAACATTTTTAATTTTTGTCACACAGTTTTATCACAGTATTGTTGCTGTTTTTATCTGCACTTCTGACTGTACTTCTATGTTTATTATTTATCATGATCTATGAGCTACAAGACACCTGAATTTCCTCCATAGGGATTAATAAAATATCTATCTATCTATCTATCTATCTATCTATCTATCTATCTATCTATCTATCTATCTATCTATCTATCTATCTATCTATTCTGTATAGTACATACTGAGTGTATCAGGTTAGAATTCCCATCCTTGTCAACAAAAGGACACCTGCTTGTGTTTACATTAAACCACCCACCTGGCGAATTGGCCACACCTAGCCAATATGAAAAAGCCTGGGCGTGGTCTTAAAGGGCAACAAGCCCTGTGCATAATGGGTGTTGAGGTATTTGAAATATTTAGGCATTCTCAAGCCCTTGTGGACTCTCACATTAATGTTTGACACTGCTAAAGTCTGTGAGAGCTCATTGCTTAGGCTTTAGGGTTGACTTTGGGATTGGGCACTCCTCCTAGCTGTGGCCTTTTTGCTTTCTTCCTCTGCCCTTGACCCTGGGTCGCTATTGTAAAATAAAACCACTTCCATATTGTCCCCCTGGTGTGATATGGAAGTGTCTTTGCCTCCACCAAGATGTAAAACATTTTGGATGGCATTATAAGCACCATAAAAAAGTTTTAGAAAAAATAAGCAATAAACTGTTCCCCAAGACAAACTCCAATTTCACGCCCCGGGGCATAAAGTTCACAAGCAACACATATACACAGGTTTAAGTAATAGAAATCATAAAAAATCAACATGGAGGTCTGACAAGATCACAAATAGAGTTTTTAATCACAAAACTGAGGAAAATAATCACACAATCATGGATTTATCACTCTGGATTTGCAGTGTAAAATCTCAGTCAAAACACAGAACCTAAAGACTGGATTAAAAACCTTCTGAAGGGATATATCTGCCCTGGAGCCTGCTGTAGATTGACAAAATGGTAAGCATCCAAAAAAGTTGACCCCCAAAATCCATTGCCTAGTTACAAAGATATAGTGTACGTGATATATACTGCTGGTGGTACATCTCCCATGAGAGTTAAAGCTTGTACTGTTTCAAGAGTGGGAACCAAAATACCTTTAGTCCTGCAACATTCTCTAAAGCATTTTAATGACCTTATAGCAAATAGACTGTCTAAGAAAATTAACTAAGGCCAGTTGTTATTGATTCTACGTATATTGTTTTGCTGTCTACCAATATGTCCAGACTAGAGGCAAGGTTTCCCTTCATGCTGTTGCACCAGATAAATGATACTTCAAACCGAGGGATTTGTTGCAGCAACCCATAAAACTTGTTTACACTCCACTGAGTAAACTGTACAGTCACATCAGCCCCTCTGCCTCTTCTCCATTCATTTGTCCTCCTCATTTTTCACTTTCCTCTGCAGTGTTGTAAAAAAACCCACCTACTCCTGTACCTCCTCACCTCCTTTTCAGCCCCTCTCTATTCATCAGCGCTGTCAGATGACTGCTTTCTCTCCCTCCCTTTTCAGCAGAGGTGAAAAAAGTGAAATAAAGTGGCAATAAGGGGCAAAAAAACTGAATAAGTAGAGCAAGGCCGAACTGTGCCTGTTATTATGGATCAAACTCCCTCTTTTTAGTTTTGGGCACATTTCAAAATGGGTTTGCAGTTTACAAAAAGGCTTGCTTTCTCCTCTGCAAACTCCGAGAAAAGCACTGTGAGCTGAGGCTGAATTAAAATGCTCCCAAAGTAGTGCAAACATATCACTTTAATACACTGCAGCAAAGCGAAGTATTGACATTTCTGAGCCTCCTTGGCATTAATATTTTAGACTGTCCAACCGCCTGTCTTCCTGTCTATTCATTTTTTTTCTATGTGATAATATGTCACATTTGTGTGAGCACAATATCTCAAGAATGCAATAAGTCAAATGTTATTTGGTCTCATGATCATATTTTGCTTGTGGACAAAATGTCCTAGATTTGCTTTAAATGATTTTTCTTCAGTCTTTGCACCAAATTCTACTCCAACTCAAAAATTAACTTATCATATTTTATACATCATAGGTCAAGGTCATGGATCTTCATGTTCATACCTTAATTGTGATACATTATCTCAAGAACGCTTTATGGGCTTTCTGTCACACTTTGCGCAAATGTCCATGATGACTCAATGAATTAATCTTTGTAGGTCATATGTCAACACAATGTTCATCTATTGTTTAGAACACAAAAACTCAATATCACTGTGTAGAGACGCTGCACAAACGCCTACTCTGACCTAGGAATGAGGAACATTTCTGTTAGGAATTTCTGTTAAACTTTGCAAATACCAAATCATAGAAATGCTTTGGGTGATTTCTGTCAATCTGTCCATGTATGTCCTCAGTGACTCAAAGACAAGCTGATTGGATAAGAGTATGTCATAAGTCAAAGATCATTTCCCCATGATCATCCCTTTTATGATAGATAATATCCATAGACTGTAAAAGAACTGGGAAAAACCATGTGACGTCAGCCGTTTGATTATCAAAGGAGCTTTTGGGACATTGTGGATGTTTTGTAATGGACGCTATTGTTGTACCCTTAAAAGGGGAAATAGTATTGAAACAGAATGAGTCAACGCGTCTGCTGCCTTCACTCGTCTGTATTGAATTATTTGAATGAAATCATGAACACATACACTTATATTTCAGCGTATAATCACATAAATGACACCCGGGCTAGTTCATACTACAACGACCGCATGTCACACAGTTCACAGCGTGGCTACGCTACGGGGTTTCCCTGCCGCAAGCTCTAGCTTTTATCAAACATTCTTCCCAAGTAAAACAATTAAAAACAGTGCAAAACGTATCAAAACAACAGCGTATTACACCGAACAGCATCTTTAATATATCTTTGAACCTGTAGTACTTTAAATACAATATTTACCTTAAAAGGGGAAATAGTATTGAAACAGAATGAGTCAAAGCGTCTGCTGCCTTCACTCGTCTGTATTGAATGAGGAACAGAGCGCGACTTCCCTCTACAGGATCCCCAAGGCATTACCAACAGATCATCGAGTTAAACTTTGTGAACCTTCAAATTCCTTATGAACATCTTTCAAATAAACCCAAACATGTATATTGAAGCATATAAACAAGTTATTATTCAACCATTTAGACAAACAATGCAAAAATATATTACTGGCGCTCAAAGAGCGACACCTCTCGATTAGTCATGTCTGACCCATTTAACCTATTACACTATCATAACCAAACTTGAACTTGACTTACTCACACAAGAGGCCACATAGAGGCAGGACCTAAGGCCATCTGACGTGTTGCCATGTCAATCATGTCCCTTTTTTTCAAATCAGAGATCTCCTGTAAAATAATAACGGGCATGGTTAAAAAAAAAACCTTACTCCTCGTACAATGAGAGCACAAAGATGTATTACATATTTAGACTGAAGCTGCTTTTCAAACCAGGCTGCAAAGATGTTTATTTAGGCTACAAAAATGTCAGCATGCAATCATACCACCAAAGGATTCCTGCAGCCAGCCTCAAGTGGACACTCGAGGAACTACAGCTTTTGCACTTTCACAGGTGCCTCCATTTTCAGCCTCTGAGGTTGCTGCCTGATTATATCTCAAGAATGCTTTGAAAGGTTTCTGTAAAACTTTTTATTAATGTTATTTCTGACCCAAAAATGGACTGATGAGATTTTTTAGGTTATAGATTAAGGTCTTGGAGCCCCATGTTCTTTCCTTACTTGTCACATGATATCTCAAGAGCTCTTTGAGGAGTTTAGTGAAAACTTTAAACAAAGTTTACTCCAACTATTGAATGATAGGACAATGTGATATCTCAACAAGGCAAAAAGGCTTCAATGGATTTTTATCAAACTTTTCTCAAATGTTCTGTTTAAATCAAGGAAGAATTCATTAGATTTTGGAGGTCTCTGGGCCTCATGATCATCCCATGCTTGAGAATGTGATCTACTGAGAGTGCTCTAAGGAATCTGAGTAAAATTTTATATATCTGTCCTCTTAAACACAAAGATGCAGTGATAGGATTTCTAAGGTTGGAGGTGAAGGTGATCATGCCTCATGCTTATTCCTTTCTCGTGAGAGTGGAATCACTTCAACATTTCACACCTTGCTTGAAACATTTCTACTCATAATGCTACCACAAAATCACCTCTGCCTTTCCTGACTCACAAACCTTTACTGTGCTGGACTTGTATATTTTGCAGAGGCACACAGCCACCCAGCAGCAGCTCTGATAACTATTATTTTACTTTATGTCTTCATTTTTTACCGAGAGACCTCAATAAAAGTTGAAAGATGAACTGAACTGCTACTATTATTTCCCAATTTTACAGTTTGTGTCTTTTTCTTCTAAATGATAGCCTTCGCTCAGTTCCTGACAGCATGCCCACCCTGTTGCATCATGGGAGATGAGAAAACTGCAGAGGAAATTAGGTCCATCACGTTGGATACAGTTGGAGGAGCGGTGACACTCTCATTATCTGGTTCCGGTCTTGGAGAAGGAGAAATTGATGGGAAATTTCATGACTACATGTCAGTAAGCCACAGCAGAGTAACACTGCTATCTGAATGGGACATTGTGTCCTTTTGTAAGTGTGTTTGTGGATTTGCTAGAGAGGGTTCATAAAGCACAAAATACAACCAATGAAAGGAGGAGCGCTGCAGGGGTAAAGTGCCTTTCTAAAATACATTTAATACAGAGTAGGCTGAACTCAAAGGCTGAGTTTATCTCTCCGTGTGCCGCCCTTCTTTTCAGCTGTGACTGCATGCGTGAATTATTCATGGCGAGGGACTGTTGTGAGTGAAAGAAAGCAGAGAGGCAATATCAACAGCACCCTAACCTTGAGCGGTTGCCACAGGTTTGTGTTGAAAGGTAGTATTCAATTAAAGGAGCAGAGGGATATCTTATCCTCTATCCGATTCCTGCTGCATCCCGGCTCAGCTGAGAGGGTGTTAGAGGGGTTCACAAAGGGAAAGAGCAGATCAATAGTCCACCTGAAGGGCAGCCAAAAAGCACACAGACGTCAGCTAAGGTCAAAGCTCCAGTGAGGCATAGGTCATGTTTATAGATGTTAGAAGAGTCACTAAAATATTTCAGCCCAGCTGTACCTCTCAAAAAAAGATTGGAAATGACATTTAGGGTTTTTTTTCTCCCCATTAAAAGGCAAATAGTTATTGTTTTTATATTGTTGGAAAGCATGATTAGTCACCCTCACAACTAGGGATGGGAAATGAAAACCAACTCCAGTTGAAAATCGATAACAACGCCCTAAGGAATGGATAATAGTAGTATTTTGCTCATCAGTTCCCTTATCAATTCCTTCCACTTTGGAAATCAAAGATGCCACATACTAAATCTGAGGCAGTCAGCAGAAATGATGACAGAGGAGTCAAAAACATAGACAGTGGCAGAAAGCGGTACTGAATGTCAGGAGTGCCATGTGGCTGACATTGTTGCCAATAAAAACCTGGGGCATACTTTATTTCGCACAAAAAATCTTCAAGAATTGATAAGGGAATTGTCAAAGGATAGGATTGATAGGCAGAATTGTAAATGGCATTGGTATCGATAAAATCGTATTGATTCCCATCCCTACTTACAAGGAGGTACAACTTGGAAGGACTATGCATTGGGTAAATGAGCAACACAGCTCAACATGTGGGGAGACCCCTTCAAAAATTGCCAAAATCCCCCACAAATGGAAGCTTGTGTTTTGATATGCAGGGTGGCAGCAAGTTTGGTGTCAATCCATGTTTAGCTCTGTGGCTCATTCCATACATGTACTATCATTACAAGTTTTACCTCCTTGTAAAGGTGACTAATCAGGCTTTACAACGATAATACAATACTAATTGTTATTATCAGAGGGAAGAAATAATCAACCAAAACCTTGGTTTGATTCAAAACAATAAGTAAAAAGACAGTGGGAAAAGTACTCACGTTTTTTTAAGTAATTAATGTACACTCTTAAAGTAAAAAAAATAAAAAAATTTGGAGTTCAACATACAATATGGAAAGACTGCACATTTTGAGAATGTCTGGATGTGATTTTCCCCAGCATACAAAAATATAAAGATATTGCTTCTTAATCCATTTGTCATATTTTTCCATTAATCTGAACCTGAAATCTTACAAGCCTAACTTTATTTGCTTTACAAATGCAGCAAAATAAAACACTACAAATACAGTGAAGCAAAGCCCAGTGAAAGGGGGCAACTTGTGTTGTATTTCTGAATATGCTTAAAACTGAAAACTAGTAAAAAAAAAACAAAAAACAGTTGCTTCCTTTTTAAGCCATTATCACATGTCTGAACACTGTTGTCAAACGAGCCATCTAGACATCAACTAATATTGTGTTACTATAAAGCATTTGGTGCATCATTGTATCAACTGTTGGGTGCTTCTTTACACATAGTAGCTGTGTTTCCCTTCTGCTACAGGCACACTGACCAACGGCAAACTCTTAGGGCTCAATGTTCTCCGACAAGGAGTTTATGTTTTTGCCAGGGTCTGTCTGTTTGTCTGTTAGCAAGATTAAACAAAAACTTCTACATGGATTTACATGAAAATTTTACCAGAGGTGTGGTTTGGTCCAAGGAAGAAGCCAATACATTTTGGTGCTGATCCAATCCAGATTGATGTCACAAAAAACACTGAAGTTTATAAAGGCAAATCCCATTTATTTACATCATTATGGGAATTGTAGCTTATTTACAAACTGACATCAACGTTTTCTAAGCCTATGTCACTACATTTCCCAGCTTCCCTTGCAATGCCAGAGGAGGAGTTCTGCTAACACAACGGCTAACAATAGCCTGGTAGATTGGCACGTTTTTTCTGACTTTGTAACTAGAACGCCGATAACTCGGACATCACATCATTCACACCGCCTTCTTCCCAGTTTCCATGTAAATGCAACGCAGAACCATCCACATGGACAGACATGAGCGGAGATTTGGCTGTCCAATTGGAGCGCAAAAGCCACTGCCGTAACTGAGCTACTTGGCGGAGTTCTGCACTCTCTGAGTGCTTTTCTAGTTACTCATGAAAAGTCAGCTGTTCTACAATAAAGCTACACCCTGGAGAAAAGTAGCATGCTAAGTTTCAACAAAATGACAAAAGAAACTCACTACATCCAACCCTATTTACTTATTTAATTACTTACATCCACTTTAAAAAAATATCTTTAATCAGATACAAAAATCAACCATATCCCATATGATGGAGGTAATTAAAGAACTGCTTAATTGTCCTCATTTAGTCAGGTTTAATATGCTTGTCATTTAATAAAGGCCTAATAAAATACCTTTATAATAGTTGAAATCATATTTTATGGGCAAACAGCCTGATAAACAGTCTGCACATGATCAAACAAACACAAAACAAGCTCATAAAGTTGCCTAGTAACAACATGATGCCGCTGATTTTACCTCATTTTATTTGGTTTTGTGATAAATTTCCTGAATCACCTGCTTACACGCCCCCGCTCACCTGTCCCCGACACTGTCGGCTCATGAGCTTGGCTGCAGCACGGACACTGGAGGTGTCAAGGATTAGACAGCAGCGCCACTGTCATGCACAAATACTGAGTGAGATGAGTGAAACATGCTGCTTGTTTAGTCACTACCGCCCTGCTTAATCAATAAAATAACTAGCTAATGAAAACTATTTGACTCAGAAAACAATGACACTACCACAAAGCCACTAGAAAATGTGATCAAGCCACTAACATCGCTATTTGAAGTGACACTGCTGCCCATCACTGCACAGTGGGATATATTAACTGGACATCATAGCAAACCAAATTAAGCACATTAAAGAATCCACAAAGTACGATAATACATTTGTGCGACAGGGAGAATGTAAACTACATGGCTGTAAAAGCAGGCATTACAAGTTCTAGAGTGACCAAAATATCATTAAAATATGAAAATGACTGAAATCCATCATTGATCCCGGCACTCTTACCTCTTCTGTTAAGGACTTTCTTTCGGTGTGACCTGATCAAGTTAATGGTCCTGGCTGTGTCAATTACAACTCTGAAACAGTTTTTTCAAAGAAAATAAAAATGATCAGGTTAAAAGTGATCTCAGAGAACTGGATGTGTTCACATTGAGCCAGGAAGTTGTTCTTTTTTGCTTTCTGGACAAACACTTCCTCCACTGAAACATATTGGTATCTGACAGACATACTGACTTGAAAGCAGAGGAGGGAAATACAGTAATTCACTGTAAATCAAAAGCTCTCTCTGTTCCTAAAGCTGGAGATCTCAGGAGACGCAGCGTTAATGAAGGAGTTAGAGGAAGTGAGGAGTAACACTTGAGAAGCCCAGCTGATAAACTACAGCACTTTCCGGCAAAGAGCTCACACTTTGCTGATTAGTGATTGGACACTGACAGGGTTTATAAGCAGCTGCCCGGAGACAGAAAAGTGGAAACTGTGAGAATATGTGGACTTTTTCAGAAATGGCACACCCATTCCTCTCTTTTTCAGACGAACAATATCAGGCTATGCGTTATTTTCCCATACTGTAAATACATTTTTCCAGCAAGCTTTGCAAATGCACTGAGGAGCTAAATGTGCCTTTGAGTCAGACACTTTCATTTGTTATTGATCTGTGTCACAGGCAGAAGTACAGGTTATCTCACAGCTATCACCTATCCTGATTGAGCAATTTGTTTCAGATTGAAGCATTTATCGCCCACTTCCTCAACACCTGCAGGCAGCTTTATGGGCCCTGTTATGCCAGTAAAGAGGAGGCAGACGTGTTTGACACATCAGGGTGAGGAAGATGCTTTGGGTTTATGGGATAACATAGGAAAGGCGGGACAGTATTCCTATGGGGAAAATAAGAGGGTAATACATTAAAGGGATAGTTCAGGATTTTTGAGGTAGGGT
Organism: Cetoscarus ocellatus; assembly: GCA_037902135.1. Classification (NCBI taxonomy): domain Eukaryota; kingdom Metazoa; phylum Chordata; class Actinopteri; order Labriformes; family Labridae; genus Cetoscarus; species Cetoscarus ocellatus. The sequence goes on from JBAMNC010000816.1 coordinate 146,459, forward strand.
TGGATGAGGTACATAGCATTAGCCTGAACACTAGCCACACTGACAGACAGCAGCCCTCAGTTTGTGCCAAAATACTTGGCATGAAGGTTAAAGCAGTACATTGCTGCTAATGGAGCCACCAAATCTGCATAATTTTAAGAATTTCAAGTGAAAACAAGCTGCAAAAACAGAACAGGATGATTACACTCTATAAACAGATTATTTTCAAATGCTTACTTTTGGCACTAGGACTGGGCCAAGTAGCAAAGTAGTGCCAAAACTAAGTAGCTTGCAAGTAGAATAGTAAGTTGTTTTAAACAGTCGGTTCATAGCATGTAATCATCCTACACTTCTTTGTGGCTTGTTTTCACCCAGAAATTGTCAAATTAAGCAAGTTTGGTGTGACCATTAGCAGCAATGTATAGACCTAGCCTTTGCGCTGAGTATTTTGGCACAAACTGAGAGCTGCTGTCTGTCTGTGTGAACAGTGTTCAGGCTAATGCTATGTACCCAACAACCCTACTTCAAAAATCCGGAACTATCCCTTTAAAGAACCTTTAAAATTTAACTGTAAGATAAATCATTTGTATGAGCATCTGCATCTTTTCCTCTCAGTAAATTAAAATTTCATCTGGGGTAAAAGAGATGAAAACCTCCGAAGAGTAATCTGGCCTTAAAGTGTCACTGCAGGCCATTTGTTGTTATTACGTAAGTCATCCTCTCAGTCAATCTATGTTCCTCCATCACGCCTGCGTCTTTTGATTACATTTATGTGTGTTGACGTACAACACGCAAGCTGGTAATGGGGAGAAGGTAAAGAAGAAAAAAGCACAGCAACAGCATCATTAATCTTCATTATAACCAAACATAAAAGCACAATAATGGCTGCAGAACACCTCCAAGGCCAGTTGCACATTAATAAATTAGAACCACTCTTAAAAGGTTTGCCAGCTGAATACAAAGGGCTTAAAAGTTTTAATATATTTGCTGGGAAATTAACTGACCCTGACTGACCAGATCTGTAAATCCTAAAATGTAGCATCAGTGGTTTTTCAGGGACAGGTTGTGTTTAATCTGTGCCTGAGGGAAAACCAATATACACAGACGGACTGAGTCAGTGCACGTTGTGGGCTATTTGCCTATTCTGACTGTCACTTCTGCTATTTGTTTACTTCCCTGCCCGACTATCAGCCCGCACAGGCGCCTGTGCAATTTAGCTCTCTGCCTCGGGTTCTAGCAAGGTCTGCCAAAGGCCCTGGAGATTATTACACCGACAAACAGTTTAACACTGGTGCAGCTCCCAGACAGACCACACAGTGACAGAGATACACAGTGACACAGTGGAAATTACAAAGCAGAATAAGAATTCAAAGCATCTGAAAAAAAAAAAAGAAAATCAAAAACGGACATTCAGTTTTGGAATAAGGAAAGTTAGCTCTATAATGTAACAAGGCAGCATCAGTGAGTAAGAGTTTTAGACGGATGTGAAAAAGATGAATTTAAAAAAAAATAGACCGAGCGCCTGATGTTGGGGGGTCAACAAGAGGAGCTGTGGGGGTTTAGTGGTGCCAAAGCTTGCTTTTTTTAGTTTACAGTGACCCTGACCTTTAATGTCAAAAGTGTTCAGTTCATGCTTCAGTCAGAGAGGACATATGTGCAGTCTGACAAAAATCCTCAAAAGCGTTTTGAAATATCACAATCACAAACAGGCTTTAAATATGAGGCTAATACCCTTGACCTTTGACCTTCAATTTAAATTCAAGTTGTAAGTTTGGGTAGACATTAGTGCAAAGTTTGGTGAAAGAATCTTATATTGAAAGGGAAACAGTCCCTTACAATATAAGACCTTTGCAGTCCAAATCACGTTAAAGTTACTGCTAAGTACCCATCTCTTCTCAATGGCCTTTAATTCAATCTTACCCTGGCCCTTTTTGTATGACAATATTTTGACATCTTTTAAGTTGTACACATTGTCATATTGGATTTTATGATTTGAACTTAATTTTGTATCCCTTAACTCTTTTACTTTTTTGTCCCATTTTAGTTTGTTTTATGATTTATGATGGTGTTTATCAGTGTTTTTTCTCACCCTCTGTCTTAGGGTGAATCCCAGTTCTACCCCTTAGCCCTTCCCCTTCGTCTTACCCCTTCCCCTACCCCTTCCCCTACCCCTTCCCCTTAGCCCTCTGTTTTGAGGGCCAAGGGGAAGGGGTGAAAACACACTTCTGAGAAATGAGACACCACTCGATTCCCGCTACGTCATCACCCAGAGCCACTCGCTAGCTGTGACGTAGGCAGATGCGACAATAGCTGTAGCTACGGCTGCGAAGGCTAGCTCGTTATAACGAGAAATTTTAAAATACAACCAACAGTTTAATATTTACTTGATGAATTAATAATTACTTATAATTAAGCACTTCCTTCAGTCTCTGCTCTGCCTTGCGTCGGCGGGCGCAGTGTATTATTGGAAATTCTCATAACCCTTCGTTTCAAGTGAGGTCCCGGTCTGTCTTCCTTTCAAGGGCTGTGTACCCCTTGGTCTTAGCCCTTCCCCTTAGCCCTACGGAGAATTGGGACACCACTTCACTAGACGTGAACGCGCAAAACCAAGGGGTAAGGGGTAAGACAAGGAGTAAGGGGTACAATTGGGATTCACCCTTATTCTGTTTGTCCTTTGTTAAGGATGGACAGCCCTTTGGTCAAAACATGTTGTTTTTAAATGTGCTTTATAAAAAAAAAGATTGCCTTGACTTGGCTTTGCTCTTTTGTTTACACGTTTAGCAAGTTGTGTAGGTACCACTGTTCTATAGAGACTGTGCTTATGTACTGTTTTAAAGCATGATCTGTGAACTGCTCAACATCAGACAAAAGGGCCCTTGAGAGTCATCGACACAACATAAAAACTGGATTTCCTCTGCCCTCGCTGGAGAACACCATCAGAACATGCTGAATCTGAAGAGTCAGCTGCATCATAAAGAATGAAAACCGCCCCTACAACCTCCTCTTTTCTCTGTTGCAGTTTGGGAGATGATTCAGAGCAAATAAGACCTGCATTTCAAGGACTGAGCATAGTTTCTGTGTTATTCCTCAGAATGATGCTGTTCTTGAGTAAGGTCATAGTCTATTTTGATTAGGCTAAGCTAGATATTATTGTTAGGTTTGCTGATTTATCTTCTTACAAATATTAGTCAGTGTTGTGGGTAATTAGTTATAAAATGATCTACTAGAGCGGTGGTTTTCAAACTAATCTTGCCTGAGGCAAAAACAAAGCCAAAATCCTGTGGCACACCAAATTAGTATTCATGTAAAAATAGCCAGAGAATTTTATCAGTCTGTTCTACATATTCATTTTATCTACAAATGCCCAACAGACAATGATGTACGACTGTGCGACTAATATATATATATATATTTTTTTTTTTTTTCTAGAACAGATCCAATATAAATATTCAGAGTAAATCAAAGCTTATTTGTTAGTTGCTGATTAGATGCAGTAAACACATGGCCGTACAAACTTGCAAGGCACACCTAGACTTGTCTTAGGGCCCACAACTGTTTCAGGGTACTTACATTACCCTTTTGGTCTAATGATTAGTGTAAGAAAAACCCACTGAACAAAAAAAAACTGCCATGTATCAGTTTCCCTTTTGTTGCTGCGAGGCAAAAGAGCTCTGTTTCTGTTTCTCTCCTACCTGTTGTCATTTTAAGTTAGAGTATTTAGCTAATGAGAGGACAGAATTACACTGTGGCAAAAAGACCAGTACAACAGTTTTCACATCTGTTATTTTGTCATTAGGCTGCAGAGTTAAAAGCTATGGGCTGCACACTAGGCTGTAGGATGACAATAGAGTCCAACACATTTAAAGTCAGATGCACTTTTAGGCATGTTTCATATTCAAAGCCAAACAGAGTGGTGCAGGGCTGACGCATTTTTGTAGTCCAAAGGGGGAGTTAGCATCTTGCTGGTTCTCTCCACTAAAGCCTGTGGGATTTTTCACTTTGTTTTGTATCGTTGCTGATAATAAAGTCTGTTAACCTGACATTAGCCAGAAGGACAGCTCCGTATATCCACCACAGAAATATTTCACTAGTCCATCTGCAGAAGAGCCCATAGAAAAAGTTTTCAGAGGGCAAAACCTGTAAAAACTGCAGCTTGTGACTGGATGATCAGTCTGCCAGTCACACTCATCAAGCCACAGTATGGCATGGCAGCTAGACCCTGTTGTTAGCCATTAGCTTAAACTACGTCTCAGTCCTTAGACTATCGTATTACATTAAACTATACAACACAGATGTATCATCCTGTATGTATCCTCATGTATATAGTTTGCACTGAGGACAGCTGAGAGGAAAGACAAAGCATAAATTTTGACAGACGTTGCAAACTGGGTACCAACTTGTTGATTTGTGGCAAACCTTGTGCGTCCTTACACCTGTAAATTATATATAACTGATAAGGAGAGAAGCTTCATGGAAATCACAATCACCAAGAATGTCACGGACAGCTAACTTGTATCCTGTGATTCCTGATGTCCCTGCCATGTTTGTTTACATTAAAGCTGCATTTGGTCACATGAGATTGCAAGCTGTGAGGGTAGAGATTGTTGGGGAATTGATTGGTTGGTGTAGTGTGCTATGTCTGTCTTTCTTGGACACACACTATTGGCACAAAACTGATAAATCTGTCATTATTTGTCCTCCTCTGTGGACTCTCTCACTTTCAAAATCAGTTAAGATTTTAAAAAACTTAATGTGTGTACCAGGCCTTAGTCACTGATAACAGATGGCTGCTGTGACTAATGCTCTACTGACAGTGCATTAGCTTTATTCTTAGATACCACACTCAGAACTTCTTTTTAAGTCTTATTTGATGTGTGATTCACCGTCTGATAACCCTCAGTGTCTAGGTCAATGCTGAATATTTAACTTTTCTCCTCTCAGAGTGGAAATGCAATTCCTTTTTATCTACAAAATGCAAACCTTTTAGCAAAGTGAAACACACCTTCAAAACAGGAAGCATCGTCCTCCTGTTCTCATGGAAACAAGACAGAGTTGACTGACATCAGGTGAAGGTAGTGTCAGGTGAAGTCATCCTCTATATTTGCTGTTTTACACTCTTACTCTGTCTCCTCTCTCCTTCATCACTCATTTCATCTTCGACTCTCTTCTCTTCTGTAAACCATCAGCCTTGTCCATCTGCTCCCCACCTGACCTGGCTGCTTTACTTCACAATGAGGGGCTACAGTTGCTATGGAGATATCTACAGCACCATCTCCATTAATGAAATTTAGTGAGCATGTCTGCACACAGGCACACAGTATGAGCAGATGGCAAATTCCACCAATCTCATCATTTACTTCCTGTCTCCTGTAGATCACAGTTGATGTTTATGGTTTCTATGTCTTAGGTATGAGCTGTTTGTGCAGCTACAAGGACAGGACAGAACTGAATGGATAATCATAACAGTGTTACTGTTCACATAGCTATACTGGGTTAACAATACATTACTGTTAGTGAATGTAAAATTCTCACACCTGAAGAGCTGAAGAAGAGGCAAAACGTGTTCAAGAACCTCTTGCAAGTCCAGTTGCCCTTTTAACGAAGAACTGGATAACCATGACCTGGATGAATGAGAACCTACACAGACAAAGGTACATTTGCCATGATGAAATGATAAGCAGTCAGGGAAGACCCCTAACCCACTAGTAACTACATCCATTTCTGAGGAGTTACCCAATCAACTGCATTGCCTACAATCTCTGCATACCTACGAGGGCTGATTGATAAGTTGTGAGCCTCATATTTAAGGGTTTGACTTTTGGCAGACATATTGCATTATTTCTCAACGTAATCCCCTTCAGTATCTATATAATTTTGCCAGCAATGTTTAAGGGCCTCAATGCCACTTTTAAAGAAGTCCTTTTCTTGACCGTTCAGAAAGTCCGTCACTGCATGTATGACGTCATCATCTGACCGAAAGTGGCAAGGGCATTTTGTCCATTTTGCAAAAGTCACTTGCCTTGTTTACTTTAGAGTGCTACCTCTTCAACATAAACTGACCAAATGACAACAGTCTTCGGGTACACAGTCTTAAATAGTCAGGGAATAGTAGAGCTGAAAAAGGACACCCCTGCTTATCTTCTTCAATACAAGGCTCACAACCTATCAATCAGCTCTTGTAAGAGCTGCTTCTGCATCCTGCCCTGCCTGTTCTGGGTCCCATTTCCTTCCTTTGGTTAGATTTGGGACCAGGTTACTAACTGCCTTGTCTTTGCTACTTGATAGCAACAGCCCTGTTCAATCCGCTGTAAACCAAAGTTCCTCTGTTAAACTAGACATTGGTATCTGGAGTTTCCCTTTCCCATATTGTGCTGCACTACTGCACTCCAAACCACGGCCTTATAAATGAGTTAATAAACCTCGCCAGTTTTTCAACCTGTATTATTGGCATTTCATAAACTGACAGTGGCCACATCAGCCTCCCTGGGAGCCCTGACATGTCTGTTGTTTCTAATTCTTCTGTAACATCTTTCCTGAGCTGTTCTACCTGCTCACTGTCGCTCAGATCTGCAGTTTACCACCTCTCTAAACCTGTCACAGACTTTTCCCATATTGGATTTCTTCCTGATCTACAAAAAAACTCTCTCTAGCTGAAAGCAAGTGGGGAAATTGTACACCGTGCCATAATGCCTACCTCAAGTCTCTGCCAAGCTGTAGGAAAGCTTCTAGTGCTTATGCGCAACCTGATGCCTTTAAAATATGCTTTGACAAGGTAAAGTATTACACCTGATACCGCAAAGAAGTTAAAAGCACTCTAAATTAGGCTGTACAACTAGGGGCTGGCTGCGTCGTACATTTAAATAAGAAAGAATATAATCCGAATGTAAGTATAGGCTCACCATCATAGTTATCAATGCTTTTATGTGCTAATAATGACCAAAAAAGTCTGCAGATATTGATCTTGATTTCTTTTCCGCTGAAATGCATTCAAACAGACTGACACCTCTATTTGGAAAAATTGACAGCTACATGAACCATGTGACTGTGAGAGTAGCAAGACAAAAGACTGTAACATGTTCTAGTGAGGCCCAGCAATTGTTTCTCTCTGATAGGTTGATCCGTTGGTAATGAGATCCAGAACAGTGCATTAAAAACCCTATTAACCTTTGCAGAGCTCCTCTCTGTCTAGAGGTTTAACTGATTAGATGATAAAGGTCAAAGGTCAAGGTCAATTGAGAGGTGCAGGGATAATGTAATTTTTGTAGCTCAACCCGGATGTTAGCATGGTGGTAGTTGTCCTGCCATTAAAAGCCTATGAGATTTTTCACTGTTTTTTTGCATGAGTGATAACAATATGGTCTGTAGTGAACAAAAATTCATGAAGCTTAAGCTTTAAAAATGTTTTAGGCTTAAGTGCTATCTGTGAGAAAAAAAATATTAGAGTGATGCAGAAATGAGTCAGAGAATGCTAAAGGGAGTTAGTATTAGCACTTCCTGTATCTAATTTTGCCTCCGTTTGAATTTTGAGAGTTTAAAACAATGGCTGCCAACGACCTGCTAATAAGAACTGCAAAATGACTGGGGACCCTAATGCAAGCATCTCTCTTGTTTTTTTGTAATAATCAATAATTCACACCCTGGTGCCACAACCTGAAAAGATCACTTGATTATGAGGAATTTCTCAAAAGAGAGGTAACAACGTGACCTTAGGCATTGGCAACAATGCAACTGATTCTAAGTCAAGCAGCCATGTTCTAGTTATATACTAGCTTAAGAATAGCTTTTAATCTCCCAAATTACATTTAAGATTCAACAATCACAAAGTTGGAATTGTTCGTCAAGATAATCACAAACAAAGCATGCACGTTTCATATTTTTTGTTTTCTACGGTTCTTATTATCAGCAGTGATCCAAGACCACATTAAAAATCCCACAGGCTTTTAGTGGAGAGAATTAATGCAATGTTAACTTTTGCATTGGCATACAAAAATATGACATCCCTGCACCACTTTCTTATGGAACTACAAAAGCAGCTGCCACACTTTCAACATATAGCACCATATCCAGCTTGTTGTTTGTGTTGTCCAGCTTGTGAGAATTTACTCACTGTATTACTACTGTATTGTGGTCCCCATTTTTGGAACTGGAATACTGGAATACTGACAGCAAACCAATAGACTGTGGTTTTTAAGAGAAAATAATTGCACCTTAGTCCAGAAAATAAAGTTTAGAGGTCTGAATGGACCACATTCCCCTGGTGGCCAGTAACGTCATGCTTGAGGTAGGGACAGTTAATTAAAGCACAATCTGTATCTAGTTTGAAGGTTTAGGAGCACTTTGTTCCAAGAGACTAAAATAGAACATAAAAAATTCTACTTCATCAGGGAAAAAAAAAGATTAATTCACCCTTTTCTGCACAGAATAAAGAAAAAACTTCTAGGTTGATGTAACACCAGTGCAAAGCCAAGCAGCACAGTATGAGAATGACACAATAAGTCCCGGATGAGCAGTGGAGGGGAGAGGAAGCTGGAGAACATTCAGGTCGCCCTGTAGAGGTTATGTGTGTGTGTTATTGATCTGAGGGCATAAAAAGACAGCAGGCAAAGGGGCTGACATTATATGACATCAACCTCCATGTGTGTTGGGATCAATATGGAACAATTACATGACATGTTGCAATGAAACCCTTCATTAGCCTTCTTATTTGCCAGTACCATCAACACTATCCATTATATTGTTGCAGATTGAGTTTTCAGGTTTCAGTTCATGCACAAAGAGCAGAGCTAACTCTGAAGGTAACAGTTTTGCCCTTGAAGAGTGCAAATGCTGTTAAGGTTTGTTATATAATGGAGAACTGTGTTTTCAGCCTTTGAACCAAATTGCTATGATGAAAAATATTTCAGTATGTTTATATAAAAGTAAGCGTAAAAATTAGGGTTGTCAAAAGACTACAATTTTTGCTTTTTATGTTTGGATTCATAGTTGAGTGCATATTGTTCAGGTAAAGAAACTCTTACCAGCTAATAAAAAAAATATTATATGCTGTTAATTTTTATATTTATTTTCATTTTAATGAAACATAAATATGATCTGAAACACCACCTTAAGGGTAAGAGACAGCTTCAGAGTTCTTATTCTGTCAAATGCACTATTTGATACTGCTGTTCATTCACAAGAGTGCTAAAGTTAACGTCCAAAATGACTCAGCAATGTCCAATTATCCTCTGTTGATGTGACAGAATTTACAACTTTCAGTAGTAACGGTTATCCATTAAAGGAAAACTCCAACATTTTTGTTGTTTTCGGGGCTTGCCTCAGTCACAAGTCCATGACAAGCAGGTAGACATCATTCCTTTGACTGTGCGTCCAGTAACAAGGAAGAGACAGACAAAGCTGGCCCACCGCTAGTTAGCTTAGCTCAAACACTGGGAGTTAATGGGTAGCGCTAGCCTGCCTCTGCCTACAGTCATCAGATAAACTCTTCAGCAGCTCTAAACGGTCCTGTGTGCTTGTTGTGACTTGTTTGTTTTAATCCCTTTATGTTATGTTATCTTCTACTATCTTCATATTATCTTCTTCTACTCCTAAACAGAGGCTTTGTTTTATTGACCTACTTCCACAGTGGTTTTCGCTAGAGATGTAATGTTCGCGAACGAGTCGGGTCTTTTAAACAGCTCTTTAAAGTGAACAATGAGATCAGATTTGCAGTTGTGAGTGAGTGGTTCATTTGCGAGCCATTCTTAAATGCAAATTGCCTGCAAATAAAGAATGGCTCTGTTTCTTCCTTGTGACTGGACACACAGCCAAAAGAATGGTGTCTACCTGCTTGTCACGGACTCGGGAGTAAGGCAAGACAAGAAAACATCAAAAATGTTGGAGTGTTACTTTAAGATAACAGATTTTTTTATTATTTTTGATTATGGTTTTATTTAGGGATGCATGATATCCGACCTTTGCTAATATCCGATATGTTGATATTTCTGAACTCATTATTGCTGATACCAATATTTTTCATAAAGAGCACAAAGTCTTTACTTTATGAAAACTGACATGCTTGCTTTTAGCGTGATAAAGTAACAGATGTAAAATAAGAAAAACAAAATTTAACTCTTGAAAATTGAAACTCTTGATTTTTAAATTTATCCATGGAGTGATGAAAAGGTGAAACATCTCTGAATATTTTACATTTTGCAGATGTTACTGCCGATATAAGGTTGACAATATATCGGCTGTAAATATTGGCAAAAATTTCAATATCAGCCAATACCTTTATTTAACTTCTTAGGCCAATATCTGCATATATTTTGTATCCTTAGTTTTATTATGCAGTTTGTACAAGCTTTAGCAAAGGTAACTTTATTTCCTATTTAAATCACCCTGGTTTTATTTTGAAGGGGAAAATAAGGAACTTCTGTAGTTAGCAATGTTAGCTTACATGCAGAGCAAATATGGAGAAAACAGAGGATTGCAATTGTGAACAAGAGAAGAAATAATCATTCTAACAGAATGTGGATTACCTTTGACCTGTCCCCTGAAAAATGTATGTGACTGCTTCATCTGAAGAAGGAGAAAAGGTCTTCAGTGTGTATGAGTACTCTGCTTCATGTTTGTAAGCAATCCTCCTCTAGAGGAGGGGGAGGGGGGCTGGTCCTTCTGTGGTACCACAGTCTCCACAAAAATATGAATAGGACTAAAAGTGTCCTTTCTTACCATCAGCATAGGAGCAACTGGTGTTTAAAGATGCTGCTTCATGTAAATGAATCCTTATCTGAGTGAGGGGAGGGGTGTTCTCTCTGCTTGTTCAAGAAACAACACGGCACTCAACAAAGTCTGTTAGTGGCTCAATTCACACAGAGAAGTTAGAGTAAATGCTCATAGAAACTCTGATCTGTGGAGTCATCTGACATTACTGCTGCATTCTGTTACTGACTTTCTGATGTACGGTTGGGGTCAAAAATTCAACATGTGCATATTAGTCATGTGTCAGAAAAATGAGTGGCATTAAAAGTACTTTGGAGTTATCTGACAGCATGATTATTTAAGAAGTGGAGCGGTGAAGTGTTTCAGGATACTGTGGGTGTGTCTGCTTTGCTTACCAAAACACATTCAGCTACAGGAAAGTCAAACCCTTTCTACCTTTTTAAAAAAAAAAAAATGCAACAACCTAAGGATGGATGGTCCATCTGCCTGCTCTGCTGGACTTGTTTAGCTTTCAGGGATTGAAGTTCCCCATCCCCTGTCATTTTCACATTTGTAATGATATTTTCTGTCTTGGTCAAACTTGCATTGAAAAGAAATTTAAAAAAGAATATTTCTATGTACCCTGTAGTGCAACTGTAATATTGTATTCTGTGACATTTCAGTGTTTGTTGTTATTGTTGCTTTTAACATCAACTATCTGATGTCTGGTTAATATATCCCACCGGATCTACATCAAAAAGACTTTAGATTGCAGCTGGGCTGGTGAAAGCCAAGGTTGGAGCCATGTTTCAGGTTGTACTGATAGCAAACAGTAACATGCACCACTTTTTCATGACCAATCTTGGCCTTTTTGATCAGGATTGTTCTTTATAACAGTTGAGTAGGGCTGTCACTTTTCATGCAAAAATCAAAGATATTCAGTTATTAGCGTGTATGCTCATTAACAAACCCCCCAACCACCAAGTGGAATAGGAGAGAATGATAGTCCCTGAGACTTTGCCATAACTCGAACTACCCGCAAAGGGAAAAAAAATGGAGTGTCTTACTATAACTTGAGGAGGAAGATGACAGGTGATATAACACAACAACATTTGCTTCACAGCAACACAGAATGATTTACATTTAGGAATTTTAATCACATCTTTTATATATACTATATTAATTGTAGTTGCACATATTAACACAGGTCTTCTATTATAAGAGTTACAGAGCTTTATTCCAATATACAGTGCATTCAGAGACAAATGTCTGTTTTTGCCTCAGTATTTCTCTAACTTGTTATTTTGAGAATATTCTGGTGCAGGTTTAGCACATGTATGAAAGCCCAAACTGAAGGTGCTTGTTGTTCTGCCAGTGCCCCAGAGGCAGATGCCACAGAGCAGTTAGCCGCCAGCAAAGAGCCAAGAAAGGCAGGGAATGCTGCCAGCAAGCCAGGGACTGATCATTTGTGCTCCTCCCTCAATATGACTGACTAGAGCAAGAAATGTGCTTCGCTGCTTCCTATCATGTATCCAAGGTTCATGCAGGAGCACAAAGAGAGAAGCTATGTTTTCCTCCCCCCTCAGCAGACTGACAATAAAGAGTGATGTATTATCCAGCAGCACCTGGACTCTGCTCTGTGTGTGTGTCATTACTGTTTGGCTCTAAGAGCACTGTTCAGGGGCTGAGGTGTTTTATGCTCATGAGTAATGTAGCATTTGCCGAACCACCTCAGGATCTTATTGGAGTGAGTACGATGTGCCCTGAACATGTAAGAGATCCCAAATGTAGTGAGTTGATGTAATTGTATTCACACTGAGGAAACGGAGAGAAATGCTGTGATGGCTTGCAGAGAAAATGACAGACAGATTTTTATCTCTCAACTTTCACCCTGACAGCCGATTAAATCAGCCGTTCATCCCTGAAGGTGGACACAGGCTCCTCCTTTGTGATTAATTATGGTTTGCATTTGGAAGTTGAAAAAAGAAAACCCAGATGTATCACAAACATATCTCCTCTCCTGCCTGATACCTGGAGAGACCAGGAGACAAGAGGACTGAGGCTGCAGATAATGACACTGTCATGCAATCATGAGGCTTTATGAAATTTTCATGACAACGAAATTGGTGTCAGGAGACCAGATTAGATGGAGGAAAAAAGCCATTGTCTATCAACTGCAGGGAGATGAATGGAACAGTGCTCCATTTATCTCAATCTCACACAGCATTTGAGTAATTTCAGGTGTTCTGTCACACAATTCAAATGTTGTTGGGACGTTATGTTAAATCTAAATAAAACAGAATACAATGAGTCATAAATCCTTTTAGACTTATATTCATTTATTCACTACAAAGACAAGACATTTAATGGTCACACTGACCTGTCTACATGCACGCGATAATGCTGAAAACCAACATTAAATGTCTGTGACCTTCGATCAGTCAGGCTACACCATTCTGTAAAGGATATGACCACACGGGCTCAGAAACACTTCAGTCAACCATTGCTAGTTATCACTAGGGTTGCAAAATTCCAAGAATTTCAAAGATGGAAACTTTCCATGGGTATTATCAGGAATTTCTGGCAAAAAACCTTGAGTTAAAAAAACTAATTTAGCATAATCTCGACTAAAACAACCAAACTTTATGCAAGTGTATTAAGAGAATATCTATGCTATTCCTAGTTTTCCTAAATTTAGTTTGGATTTAATACAGGTTGTTTAATTACCCCCAATTTCAAGTTCATTCTCATAAATTCCCATAATTCCTATGGAAAGTTTCCAGTTTGGAAATTTCCAAAATTCTCAAGCTTAGCTTGTCATGGAAATTTTTCTTTTTTTGCCCCTTTGCAACCCTAGTTCTCACAGTTTGTTGCTACATCTATAAGTGCAAATTAAAACTCTTGCATGCAAAGTGAAAGCCATATATGAACAACACCCACAAGCTACGTTTTTAGAGTGTAGCATTGAGCAACTAGCCTTGCAGAATCTTGATCTTACCTAATTTTATGTCTGTCATCAGGCAGATCCATCCTGCAAAGCTCATAACAGGAACAATTGAGCTAAAGCTTCGTTCACACCAAACGCGACTTTGCGACTGAAATCTTGCTGCCCACTGAAGTTGCGTCGCGTGTCCATAAATACCTCATTTTGGTCACCATCACCGTCGCTCAGTGATGTCATGCCCGCTAGAGTTTCACCGCGATCATATCATATATCATCTAATAGTATGTATTAGCTGACATTATTCCAACTTTATCCTTTTCACTCACCTACCAACCACAAACACTGCAGCTGCTGGCCCTGCAGCATCTTTTGTGAGTTATCTGCGGTCCCGTCTAGGTGGATTGTCACTCTGTGAACCGGAATGAAAACTGTCTGTCATGGGTACTGTCACACACCCACACAACGCTGATTGGCTGTTGCCGCACAGCCACACGCGACATCACCTGGAGAGTTAAAACTTTTTAACTTTGGTGACTAAGCAACGAGCGACACGGTTGCCCAGGACGCATCCGTCGCGTCGCGGGAGGGTTAACCCAGCCCCATCGCGGCTGTACATTGACTTTACATGGAGAGTGGTCGCCGAGGTCGCAAAGTTGCGTTCGGTGTGTAGGCGGCTTAAGTCTGCAGTGGTACTGACCAATCAGCATCCTACAGAAAGAGGCAGGTGCTACATGCATGACGACAGCAAGAAGTGACTCCAAGCCCATAAACAATGGCTGCCTGCATATTGTTTGGCTTGGTTGCTACCTGCTTTGGTAATGTAGAACGACAAGAAAATGAAATTAAAACATTTCCGGATGGAAAAGATGCTTTCAACTTTCCCCTGACATTTGGCAAGAATCTGACTCATAAATTGGCTGACTGTAAAATTTAGCCCTCGGAGGCAACAATCACCCACTTTGCAATCTGATTGGCCTGTATAGAATGTGATTGACAGAACAATTGTCCAATCACTCTGCAGAAATGTTTTTCAAATGTTCTGCCTAACCAAAACATGTACTATGGATTGTTGCCCAGATGGACTAGTGAAACGTATCCTGTAGTATATAATGTACAGTCTATCTGGTATGTCAGATTATGGAGCAGCGCCACCAGACAGCGAGAGCAGCTAGATGTAGAGTTCTAGTGGTAATTACATGTGAATGTGAAAGACTGCAAGCTATACTCTATGAAAACAATCGAATAAATGTGAGGGCATAAAACCTTATTATTTCATATTTTAGTATATTTAGTCTTTAAGAAGTTTCAAGCCCACATTTGCAGTTTGTGGAACAGCAAACCAAATACAGAAAAAAGTACAGCTTAATTACAATTATCATTATAGTTTGATAGCTACTTCACCTTCAGGTGTGAGTGTAATGATGACTGCGTTATTGTGATTTGTTATGACTAATTTTATGGCACATTGCATCTTTGAATAAGCATAAAAAACAGACATGCATTTGCAGGTTTCTTTCTGTAACCTTGAAATTGTTTACTGCCAATATGACATTTATCTCAGAAATTATAGTTATTTACATCTGGGGCCTCTTTAACAGCTTCATATATATGAGTTCATCATGTGTCTGCTGGATGCACCTTGTAATTTACATAATTGTGACACCACTGTTGTTTTAAAAAGGGGAAACCACCTCCCAGGGGGATTTCTAAAAGGCGCTTCAGAAGTTTCAGAAATGAAATATGGGATATGAGGGACATGGAATAAAATACAAATGATCTAATTAAAGGATTGTTGCTAAAATATATGTTGCTTAGTATGTCTTGGATTACTTAAAAGTGAAATCTGTGCATTCTTAACAATGTAAATCATTCAGTTAAAAAAGAAACAATACAAAAATCTATCCTATGTAATAGATTACAATGAATCCTATTGAATACATTTGCTCACTGAATCCAGCGTGACATTAAGTAGACATAACAAACACTTGGGTTGCTCTATAATTTGTAGGCAGCACAGCTAGTGTAACCAGATGTTCTTAGTGATCTAAAGCAGATATTCATTGCACACGGGCCCGTTTTTGTGATGTTCATCATGTATTTTTTGTATTGGTAGGTTCTCTGTTTTGCATTACGTCTGAGTGAGCTCCACCTGGCCTGAGCTCCTCTCTAATGATGCATCCCACTGCACAAAGAAGAGACGAGCAGACACACTGCACAATATCAACCAGCTAATTGTGTTATGAATCCAATACTCGAGATTCATTTCCTGCAAACCCACCATGTGTCATCTGAGAGTAGAAATAAAACGATCTTTATCAAAACCAGCTTTATGGCTGGTAAATGTGGACTGGATGGGGATTTCTGTAATTAGATTTTAAACTGCGCTGATAGGATTTTCCACTTTTTGCTCCTGCGTGTGAAGAATTCAGATGAAATTATGTTCAATCTCAAGTGAACTTGAAAGAAAATCGTCTGCTCTGGTAATATCCAGATGTAATTGCGACTCTGTGGTGTGTAATGTTTCCTCACCTGTGGAAAGAGGAGAGACAGCTTACCTTAAGAAAGATTACACATAAGACTGCTGCATTATTGAGATCTGAGAGAAACAGCTAATCCCTGTGGATGCTGAATACGTTGCAATGAGGTCTGACTGAAAAGAGATTTAAAACTTCACCTGCCCCATATAAACCACAACCAAGGGCCAAAAATGATTTATATTTGTTATTTAATTGTTAGATATTTTTTCTTATTGACCAAGAGTACCACAGTAACTTGCAAGTGCACCAGTTCAGACACAAATTGCTCAATTTGTCAAAGTCAGGGTCACATATTGGATAAATCGAGTCATTTTAATGGACAAAAAAAAAAAACTCAACAACTTTGCAATATATGCAGCAAACAGTCACAATTACCAGACAACTTTCTTTAATCATTTTTGGTGAGCTCATTATCCCCACCATAAGGTTGAAAAAAACCCTGCTCTTGCTGGATGAAGTGCCACTAAATTTATTGCATGCATCATTGATCCACAATGGGTTAAGTAATCCTGTTATGTTTAAACCCAATCAATAGGTAAAGGGTCTGAACTGTCTAATGCAGATTTTTTAGGAGCCTCTAATGATGTCAATGTTCAGAGCTGATTAGTTGATTTCACTATGCTTAACAAAGATTAACATTTTAGGCTTAATCCCTCTGAAATGTCACCACATCAGAAGAGTCATGAGCTGTGTCCCAATTCAGAAGCAGCAGCCTTCAGAAGGGGATTCGTTAGCTGATTGTGTCACAGCTGATCATTCCAGGCCATCTAGATTAAAAAAGTTTTTCAACAAGCTCTGTGCACAGGCTTTGGGGAGTACAAGCTTGCGGTCTTGTGTTGTTTGCATTATTAGCTTTTCCATCATTGTACAAAGTACAAATTTCCCCTTAATGCACTAACCACACCAACCCTCTGCCCTTCCCAGTTTCTGAAAAAGATCAGGGAACAGGTGAAGTGACTGCCGGGGTATGTCAATAAAGAAGTGATAAGATTTTGGTGGTGATCTGTAGTCAGATGCAGATTGAACAGTTTTTTAAAGGATTTGTTAACATTGCATTTGGCTGTTTTCTACATATTTGTTAAATACAAAAAAAGAAGTCCCCTACAGATTTTGATGAAATTTTTAGGGAATGCCGGCCATGGTGCACGGAAGAAGAGCTTTATCTTTGGTGGTGATCCAAATCATGATGCTGATCCTGGAATTTTTTTAAAGGACCTGTTAACATTCCACTTTAGGGTAATGTTCCACTCTTTTGATTCCAAGTTGGCTAACAATGAAATGCCTTGGCAGACAATTGTCCTCTTAGGGCATTTATAGTATTAGTACGCAAATATAAATATTCAGCTTACAAACTCCCTGCAATGGCAATAGATTTCCTGTTAAGAATATTACTATAACATTACAATAATCAATCCACTGGTCAATCAGCAAATAATCTAGCTCCAATGGAAACATAAGGGCTAATACAAAGAGTGATGCTGAAATCGGTACCTTCTATGTAAAAACTAAATCTAACCTCAAACTTTCAGACTGACATATATGACACAGACAGAAACACACTATGACACATTCATATCCTCGAATCCATAGTGTCTAACACCCGGAGCCCCTGGGAGCAACGCAGATTAAAGATCAGATGCCCGATGAGATGAGAGCTGGGAGAAAATAAATCAATGGATTACTCCTTGACTTTAATAAAACAGAAACAAACCTCCAACATTTCATTAAAAAGGACTGACTGATGTGGATCTGGTTGGTGGCAGAGGCAGTGAATCACATCAGCGCTGTAATGTTACGCATCAGCTATGAGCTGCGTCTCTCGGGGTTTGAAAATAAACACAAGAGCCGAATTGAAGCGGGGTATATGAGACCAGAGACCTCTCAGAAGATTATATAGAGTCTGAGGAGACTTATACATTTCTCCTTCACTCACATCTGCTTGTAGCTCTCTGTTTGGAAGATGTGGTGTCCTTGTCATAGCCTTTTCTCAGGCAAATGCAGATTGATTGTGTGAGCAAAGAAAAGGGAGATTTCTATACCCTATTCAACCCTCTTATACTGGGAGGAAAAGAAAGCAAAATGGAAATCTGCTGCTTTACATTCATATATGTATCCCTCATGGTTATTCTGTAAAGATCACATACATGCACGGGTGTAATGCATAAGTGTTTGTTAAGATCCTAACCCAGGCATCAGTAAATGGTTTATGAATTTTACACCACTGTTTAGATATAGTGTGTCGTGTCCCGCATCCTTCATACATATAATGCAGAGGTGGCTTGTCATTTGATATGTAACCAACAAAATGCTGTTAAATGACATGATACATAGAGCACCTACTTCAACATGGTAGCAACTGGGGTAAACCATACATTAAGATGAACAATAAACCTAAGACTTTTTGCACAAAAGGTGAAGCCAGAGTACATGTGACTTACTTGGACCTGAAGTTTGGGCAGCAGACTGGCCATAAGAGCGACTTTACTGATGTATGAGTTCTGATGTCATTACTACAGTAAAAGGACACGTAATATGCAAAATTTGCTTTACAGTGATTTATGTACAACAATATGTGGAAAGCCAGAAGTGCTCCAAGAGCAAAAACCTCTGCCAAGGCATTTCCAACATTATCAGGTGAGTCACTGTCAAAATGTGGAAACCGTCAACAGTACAAATACTTAAAAAAAAATAACTGGACCAAATTTAAGATTTGAATCACCACCAAAATCTTATCACATGGGCCCTGTGCCATGACCAACAATCCCTGAAAATGTCATTCAAAACTTTTGAGAACTTATTGAGTTATCAGCTAAAATGTGGAAAACTGTCCCTCACAATGTCAACAAATTCTTTTAAAAATTCCTGGATCTGCATCAAGATTCAGATCATTACCAAAATCTTATCGATTGGTCCTTGGCCCATTTCTAACCTACTCTGAAATCTTCAGTAAATTCAGTTCTTAAGTTTTTGAGTTATCCTTTTAAACAAAGTGAGAAATGCAGGTAAAAACATAATCTCCTTGGCAAAAGTAAAAATGTAGAGGACAAGCACATCCAAACTACAGTTGCTGACTTAAGAAGGACAAGTCTGATGAAGAGCAGTTGTGCTAGAATTGTCACTTGGTGCTATAAATAATGTCTACCTTGGATACCTGCAATGTACAAGCTTTTTCAATTTTCCTTTTTTGACTTTAGTCAAAAATATGGGTCCATGACCTGTCTACATATACTCCTTACATGTTTAAGGAGCATATGTTTTACTCTTTTACTTGCAATAGAGTGGTGGAGGGATAGTGTATATTTAGAAGTTAGCATTGCACTGTTTCCCTTGACTGAAAGCCCATGGGATTTTTAATTGTGTTCTGGAGTCATTGCCAATAAGGTCTGTGGTGAACAAAAAGTCATGAAACCTACACACTTTGTTCTTCATGATAGTCTTTATAAACAAACCTAACCCTCACGATTTCCAAGCTTAAATGCAAAAAGCTATCACCAAGCTATTACTTAACTACAACATGGTGGTTTGACTTACCACACCTCCATCTTACAGTGTTATGCCATGTTACAGACCCTTGTTCAAGAATTTACTCATAACCAAATGACCTGATAAAGTTGGTGTACAAGACTGTGGCTATCATATATTTATTGTCATTTACTGCAAAACAATCAGAAAAGCTTGCAATAGGGCCCCTGGCCATTTTTGTAGTCCTTGCTAGCAGTTTATGCAACAACGTCCTCTAAAAAACACAATAACATTTTATAAATCTAAAGCAGGGCAATACCTGATGCATTTTACACTGCAAAATGAACTGTTCAAACCTTGTATACATGTATTCACCACAGACCTTATTTTATGTGTTTTATGCAAAAAAGCTCTTCAAAAAATATTGTAGACTTTTGGATGTGGGAACCTGGTCAACTAAAATGTTTTTTGGACTCATGTTTTTGATGTCTATCTCATTTGTTAGCATGGTGGAGGCCTGCATTTTAAACAACAGCTTTTATGGTGATTCAGAGCCATAAATTACTTTCATTTGCATGCATAACAGACAAACATACAACAACGCTCTGTGCATTTTTGTACAAACAGCTCTAGAGCTCAAACCTCTACCATTCTGTTTAAAGGCAGTCTTTAACTACTGCTCACCTGTCCATGAGGATTATCTTCCACCTTGACAAAGATCACCAGATGAAGGTCACTTGACTTTGTCCATCTAAAACCCAATAAATGCAGAGGCTGCTGCTGTAATTAAAAAACAAAGTAACTGTATTTATCTGTGTTGAAACAAAAGCTGTGAAGCCCACAGGATGCATCTCACACTCTTTAATGTAAATAGATAAACAGCGAAGAAGATTAAGAGACAAAGTAGCTCCCCTGGTTGTTTCTTGTCTTCTATTTCCAAGGTCTTTCCTGTCGATCTAATAATGTGTGGGAGAGGTGAGACTCATTATTAGGCCCCTGGACTCTAAGCTGTATAGTTCGTGGGAAGGAAAAATATGTTTCCCTGCCCTTGGGAAGTATGAGAGGAGAGTGTGGACAGCAATAAGTGGACTAAGAATAGAAAAGGGCATTAGTATGTGGCTCTGTGTGAGGGAAGTCATTCAAAATTATTTCACAAGAGAGCAGTCTTAATACCTTCAGGTTAGCGTGTAGGTTTGTAGGTTTTTGACATTGACAATTTTGAAGGCATGGTGGTCTGCTGGTAGGAGAAATTATTAAAGGCATGATAGTAAAGGTACTTCGGAGCATCACCATTCTTATTCTTATAGTTTAGATTCTAGTTTCTTTAAGTATAATTTGATTCATGTAAAATGAGCCTTCACACTAAAACCTTGAACTGCTAAGTTTTTAATCATGGTTTACACAAATAGTATGTAATTTAAAACCTTAAGTGGCAATTATGATGAATTCTGTGTCAATACTTAAATGCATTTTACTGAAAGGAGTTAATAAAGCTCTGTGATGATTTCTTTTCTGACACTTGAAAAGCCTGAAATTAGAACCAAAGGTTCAATAAAAGTAATGTCTGTGAACCAGCGGTTTTCAATTTATTTTTGCCCATGGCACATCTATAATCAAGCCAAAATAAAGGCACACCACAGTCATATAAAAACAGGCTCCTGAACATAAATGTCACAGTATTTCATCAGTCTGCAAATTTTTTTACACCTACATATACCAGATGAATAATGCTGGCTAAATTTTGTGAAACAGTTGTATTACTCACAAAATATTTATTTACAAAATCATAAAGGACTTCTTTTAAAAATATGAAGGTCCAATGTCCTGCAAATTGCAATTTTTTTTAGCTGTTAATTTTTTCAGAAAGGGGCTTCAGGAGCAGAAGATCATGACACCTTTTACTAAAGTCCAAGGGACTGTTTACACGACCACAAAAGAGGCCGAGAGCTTTCATTATGTTTGCGCCTTCTGCCTTTACAGGAAAACGATGCCCAGAGTACCTGAATCCGCAAACTTTTGAGAACAGCGTCCAGAGTGAAAAGTTTTGAAAATGTTTTTGAATCCTCCACGTAAACAGGAATCACCGTTGTCAAGGTTAACAGTGACGCGTGGCGCATGCGCAGTACTCTTTCAGATAAAGGTTGCGCGCACCTAGAACAACAACAGCTACTGAGCAACATGTGTGCTGCTAACTGTGTTCGGTTTGTTATTGCTCCTCCAACAAAATGTGGATTTACTGCATCAATACTCTGACCAGCAGAGACACATTTGTTATTGTCCCCAAGGACTGAATCCTTGGTGAATAAAACTGAAAAATTTGTCTTCACCAGAAAGCATTAATGTGCAGATGCAGATGCATATTGTAACACCGCTGTTTCACTGCAAACCTACATCGTTAACTACTGGCCTGGCATGCACACTGCCGCATTTCCAGTTGTTCTCACGGATCCATGTAAATGTGCATCGTTACCACAACGTCTCTATGTGAATGCAGAGCGCTTTTGAAAACGCAAAGGGAAAACCCTCTAGTTTCTGGTGACAACACTGTCGTGTAAACAGGGCCTAAGTTCACGGAGAAAATTTCTATGGCAGGTTTTTTACTTCTTGAGATATATTATATAATAGCTAAACAGTCTCCACCTACATGTGTGTTTTCTGCTCGAAAAAGGCAGACCCCATGACTGTTTTGAGAGTCCACTCCATGGCCTGTAACCCCACCTCCCCCCTCCCATAAGACATCGTTTGGGCTGCCGATCAGCGCAGACCTCATTGTCCTAGCCTCTCTTAGCTTCTCTGCCCCCTCTCTGAAAAAAAGAGCTGCATCTGATCCTCTACAGAGATGATTTTTTTTTTATTTTTGGAATTCAACTTCAATCAAATCCTTGATTTGCAATAAGCCAAAACACCAGGACATGGGGCCTTTAAATCCAGTGTATTCAACAATACACATTTCAAGTTACCAGATCTCAGTTTTAAAGTTAGGTGAGCCTATATGTGGAAGTAATAATCTCCAATGAATAATTTAGAAACAGGAATTTCAGCTGCATACAGAAAATGAAAAAAAATTAAAGTAAAGAGAATATAGTGTTGTAATGTCTTGTGGTTGTACAAAATCCCAAGGCACACCAGTGTGCCCTGCCACACCATTTGAGCTACACTGCTGTAAACATAACCACCATGTCTAGGTCAAAGACTGCACTGAACATTATGAGGGTAGCTCTGTTTATATTTTCTTTGGACAGACCCACAACAAGAGGAGCTAAGGCTGATTCTTGATAAAATGTAATTACAGATTTTACCCGAGGCTAGACCTCACAATTCTCCCACACAGTTGTTACTCATTTATTTATAATGTGGCTGCATATTGTGGCTTCATCAGGTTAAAAAAATCCAAATGATGTGAGTGCCTCTTTTTTTGCCCCCTCAAAACCTGACAAGACTGATGGGCAGCAAGAGCCAGGACATCAGTGACCTTGTTAACTGTGAGTATCTCTCCTGCAGTGTTTTGTCTCATTAGTCCCTCAGCTCCATCAGAGAGCTGAACTGTGAGCTGTAGCTACTCCGATTCACTGCCCTCAAACAACTGTACAAACAGGTAGGATCTCTTTGTCTCACCTTTGTAATCACATAGCAAACACAGCCTATTCATCACTGCCACCTTCATTAGACCCAGTCTACAAAAATGCATGCTCCAGGTAATAACGCTGACACCAACCCTATGACATGACTCCTAATGACCATACATCAGACTTTTTAACTTCAGCTGTCACAAAAGTAATCAGTTTTCAGATTTCCTTCCTATCTGAATGCAATTGCTTGGACTTAAGGCAACAAACAATTATTTAAAAGTTATTTACTTTTCCTCTCAAGTGTTTCCCCCCCAAAAAAAACTTACCATTCCCTTGCATCATGATGATATTCAGCAAACATAGTCGATGTTATTTGTGAGTAAATTGCAAGAAAAATAGTTTCTTTTTTGGGTTCATACTTCCAAAGTGAGATTGGGTGAAGCTGCTGAAAGTGGAAACTTATATTCAACCATTAAACTGAGACTTCTCAGATGAATGAGCACCCTTCAAGATTATTAGCGACTGGGAAATGGGGTCAGAAAAGGAAGTTATGGCTCCTAGTGATTTGCAAATTTGAATCCATTCTCAGGGGCATATATCACAGACCAAATCATTTCCGTCAATGACTGCAGATGGATACTGAGATCAGTTTTGAGTAGATTTGTTACCACTTAGGAAAACAATGAATCTTGTCTATTTCTATATCCTGTCCAGTAAGTGTCACCATAGATTTTGTATAAATTATTGTCTATCATAAATCACGTGTCATTCACATTGAATATCTGCAAAGGCGGTTCTAGCCTTACATGTTTTACGCCATGCTTGTCATTGCAGTTCCATCACCATAGTTGCTGCACCAGATATGGCCCGTTGCATCTATAAGACTTGATAATGTCTCTGTCTTTGAAAATTTAAGGAAATGTTTGAAATGATCGACATGCTCTTCTAAAACATAAATCATATGGAAAAAGTCATTTTTGTGATTAATTAAAAAAAACTTTCAGCCTTTGAAAATTTAACATATTACATCTCTGAGATTTTTTGTTGTTCCATGTCATTTAATATATTGTGGACTGCACAGGGAGACAGAGGTTCGTGCTGTTGTCTCAACGCAAAATCATTCTTGGTTCAGTTTTCCGACAGCCAGTTCCCCTCAGAGTGGAGTTTGCTTGTTATCTTTGTGCATGCAAGAGTTCACTCCAGATACTCTTACTTTCTCCCACAGTCCAAAAACTATATCATTAAGTTAAAGGGCACATATCATGCTGTTTTCCTTGTCATTATGCCAATCTGGGATGCATTTGGGGTACTTCTGTATGATTTGCAGGTCATAAAGCTCCTTCTTCGCCTCAAAATCGCGTTTACAAAAGCCTCTCTCTAGCCACTTTCCAGGCTCTCCCCCAAAACGCTCTGATTCAGACGGAGTACACGTGAGGACTGGGACCACGTGTGCTCTGTCCTCTGATTGGCCAGTTCTGAGAGGGCTGAGCCGGAGACGGAGGGGTGCCGAGGCCGAGCGGAGGCGTGACATACGGAAGTGCATTGTTTACTAGCCCCGGATTGTATAGACTTTGCAGTTAACATTAAACTTTTGTTTGGCCTTTATTACATGATTAAAATGGCTGCTTATGAGATTTGCCGATCGATCATGCACATCTCCATGAATACAGAGGAGTTTTTAAGTAGAAAAAAGCCCACATTAGTTATGTGATTACACACAACAGTGAGTCAAACCGTTAACAATAGCTTCCCATTACTTTCAGCAGCTGAGGGGGGTTTGCAGACCTTTTCAAAGACATGTTCATCATAATAATTAAAAGATAGATACTTAAGTAACAAAGGATGAAGCGCCGTTTGTGAGTTCCGCTTTTCGAGCAACTGTGTGGTCGTAAGAGAGCGGCTGAGCTTGGTGGGCGTGTCCTAGCTGCAGCTCGGTGCTTCAGGCATTACCGGGGAGGAGCTGCAGGGAGGAGCTGCTTTCTCAGGCTCGTCCAGTGAGAAGAGACTGAAAATACCTGATGTCAGGTTGCGGGAAATCTCGCGAAGATCTCGCTATGAGACGTTTTCAGGGGCGGAAATCTCGCTCCCGGAAATCGGGGACAGGAGCAGATCTCATGTTGTGGGATTTTCTGGAGGTGTAGAGTCGGCAATTCAATAAACAACATTATTTGTAGGTATTAAATCTTGTTTCTGCATGATATGACCCCTTTAAACAGAAACTCTAATATGCCCATACAGATGGAGCCACTTAAATGTCCCCCCCTTTCTCGACTGAGATTTGACTGGTCTGTGACTGGAAAGTGACCTGCCAGTGGGACCTGCCCACTGTCGTAACCGTTATGAAATCCCCCACAATGACATGAAGAACATGTAATGAGTGGTTAATGCTAACGCTACTGCAGTTAGGGAAAAGGCTGAAGCCCATGGGATGTGTTCTT
This sequence comes from Cetoscarus ocellatus, assembly GCA_037902135.1. Taxonomy (NCBI): domain Eukaryota; kingdom Metazoa; phylum Chordata; class Actinopteri; order Labriformes; family Labridae; genus Cetoscarus; species Cetoscarus ocellatus. The sequence goes on from JBAMNC010000816.1 coordinate 172,068, forward strand.
GTGAGGGAAGAGCCATCTCATGGGGACAGCCTGTGATTGGATGAAATGACCACGCTTCTGACTCCTATTGGCTGGAATTTGGCTGTTTACTTGCTGGAACTTGGCAAGGATCCAGTAGGCATTTGGTTGGAAGGAGAAAATTTAAGCAGCTGCATCTGTAAGTGTGAGTGTGACTGGTTGCTTGTCTCTATATGTCGGCCAGGTGATTGACAGGACACCATTTTGGGGTGTCTTCCAAATGTAAGCGGTGGATATCTGTGTTGTGTTGAAATGAAGAAGAAGGATACTACAACACTTGACTTCTAACTGATCATTTTTCTGGCAAGTATGAAAGACACAAAAACCCTCTTGTAACTTTCCAGCCTGCACTCGATCCACAATTCACATATTCACATGATTCATGCAGAGAACGACAGAATCGATAAAAACCTCAATTTATTTTTGCAGCCAGCTCCAGATCCTACAAAGTAAAAGTGGAGTATGTAAGATAGCAAAATGTAAAGTTCACATAAGCTGTCTAAACGTACTGTGAGTGATAGTAGCATGAATTATTACACTTTCATATTAAAGTAATTATCTTTAATTTAATCAGTCTCATTAATTTAATGAATGCAATCTAGCACGTAAACCAACTCTTTATTCATGGCATTCCAACCAAATCACTACACCACCAGATAGCAAAATACACTAAAATTTCATGGGGAATAAAAATGTGCACAAAATATTGTCTGTGATACAGGGATGGACACAGATAAAAACTAAAAAATAACAATTGACATCCACCTCTCTCAAAGCGATTCATAAATAAGGAAAGAGTGGCATGGGCTAAAGAAATATGACTGACCACAGAACAAGGATTACAAGGAAGACACAAGAGTATGATGGATAAAAAAATCCTCTTTTGGTGACACAGAAAAGAGAATGACAAGGTAATTTTGAGTGATTAAAACAAACAGTCCTGAAAAATAAAGTGGTTTAATGGCCCTGTTACACCAACCCTGTGACCTCAAATGGATTAAGTGATGTAGATAATGGATGGCCAGATGAATTGTGTGTTGCTTCGCTCATGGATTTTGGACCTTTTCATCTTTTTTCAAAGTAAGTTGCTCTCAAGTTGCTTCAGTTTGAGCTACAATTTGTCATTGAATCCAGTCTATCATAGTGTGGTTTCAGCAACAGCTGACATTATCTTTCTTGTATTGATGAAGATGTTCCTTTTGTATGACATTTGTGATGGATAAAAGCACTGACTTTTTCCCATAGCACTTTACTTTCAGCAACAACTCAAAACCTGAGAAGAAAAAGGATAGTCCTGTCTCTGGATCCTGCACAATGATAACCTGCAGCTTGGTCCACAAAAATACAATATCCCTGCACCACTCTACAGCAACCAGCTGGGAGGAGGCATGTCACCTCCTACAGCACAGAGGAGTCAGACACTCTGCTGTCAAGAAACAGATTCTCCACTAGTACTTGAACGCTGAGACAGGGACAGTAGTCAAATTTAATTGCCTAATCGAGCCATATAACTAGAAGTGACACAGTATATGGTGCAGGAGTTTTAGGCAGGTGTGAGGAAATGCTGTAAAGTAAGGATGCTTCCAAAATTTGTATTTTTAATTGTTTTTTTTATCCATTTCCAAAATGCATAGCTGAAAAATCTAAATCATTTAAGCTTTTGGTGTGACGACTCTGCCTTCAGACTAGCATCATATTCATAGGTACACCTGCACAAAGTCAGGTTAGATCTATGATTAACCAATTATAACAAACAGGTGCTAATGATCACATTTTTATATGTAGGTTGAAACACAGTCATTAGAGAAAAAGGTCTGCCCACCAGATGCTGCCCCAAAGTCAGTCTAATTAGGATTATCACCACAGATCTGACATTTCCAGTCCTGGTGGTAATCTTCATTAAACTGACTTTGAGGCAGCTCCTGATGTGCAGACCTTGTGTTCTCTTTTTGCAAGTGTTTAGCAAAAAGAGCAACCAGCAAGGATTTTACATGTGCAGGCTATTTTCTTCATTGTGTGTGAAACACAGTCATCAAGAGAAACAGAAACAGCTGAAAAACTGTGCTACAAAGGTCAGGCTGTGGAAGGGAGTTCCCTGTCACGGGTCATATATGATGGCAAGACTGAGCACAGCAACAAGATATAAGGTAATAGTTCTACATCAGCAAGGCCTCTCCAAGGCAAGGATTTTAAAGCAGACTGTGGTTTTAGGATGTGCTGTTCAATGCTTCTCTGAGGTATGCAACTGTGATATTGCTCCAGATCCTCTTACTGCCATTTTAGGTGGAACCAGACATATACCTAACTTATCCCATTATCCAAAAGATACTACAGTATGGCATGGTTGTTGCAAAAAGGAATATTTTATCTCATTGGAAACAAGAGGAGACGTCCTTTTTTGGAATTTGATTTCATGAAATGACCAACTTGTTACACATTGAGAGGGTACGATATAATGTATCTCTGAACTCTGCAACCTTTGATAAAATGTGGCAACCATTTCTGTCTTATCTATAAAAGACGACTTAAGACACCAGCATTGTGTATGATGTAGTGGCCTGTACTGACAGTTAGCTCCGCTTTTATTAATCAATTTATTATTCTATTGTTATTATTATCATTATTTTTATTATTATTATTAACTATTTTTTCATTTTCTTCATTATTTTCTTTTTTCTTTTCTTTTTCTCCTTTCTAATTCATTGTATTATTAGGGCGTTTTACATATTTGTGTTTATGTTATTTTTCTGCTTGTCTTTGTTGGAATTGCATTGTTCTTTTTCTTATTGTAAAAGTGAAAATGTTTAAATAAAATATTTTTAAAAAGATGTGCTGTTCAAGCTTTGATACAGCAGATGGAAAAGGGCAGAACTGAGGAATGAGTAAGTGGTGGTCGACTACGGAGACTTAGTGTGGCAGATGAAACACGTCATTCTTACTCAAATGTACAAACAGTAGATTCCCAGATGTGCAACCAGGTCAGAACAGAAACAAGCAGGACCCACCATCACACCATCTACTGTCTGAAGAGGTCCAACCAGATGCGGTCTCCATGGAAGAATTTCTACCACAAATACATACCTTTGCTGTAAAAACAAGGCCAAGCGAATGAAGTATTTGCACAGAAACACAGGAACAGGGCTACAGAAAAAATGGCAGCTGGTGCTCTGGACTGTTGAGTCAAAATTTGAAATGTTGGGCTGAAGCAAAAGGCAGTTTTTTTTGCTGAAGGGCTGGAGAATGTACAATCAACACTGTCTGCAGCAACAGTGAAGCAAACTATGGCCCGGGGTCCAACTGCATGCTCATACTCGTACCTAGCCTCATGAGCATGTTTTTGGTCTGTGGGAGGAAGCATTTTGCACCATAACAACTCAATCTGATTAAGATTTACAAGTCCCTATCATAAAACTTTACATCTCTTTCGAGACAAAAGGCCTGGAAACACATAATATCTCCTCAAAAACAGCCCAGCTTTTGCATTATAAACCTCTGGGATTTTCTGCTACTTATTATGAAAGGAATTTATTTTACTTTGCATCCTGATGTAGAATTGTCATTCAGAATGTATTGTTTTTCTTGCAAAAATCTCAAACTACTTTGCTTTTTTTTTTTTTTTTACATTATTTTGGGGGCATTTTGTGCCTTTATTGATAAGAGAGAGTGACAGTGGATGGGCTTGTGAAGGGCCACGGGCTGGATTCGAACCCAGGCCGGCAGAAGAATATATACTGTATGTATCCTGCCTGGTTGCTTAACACTCCGCCAAACCAGCACCCCTTTTGCTTTTTTGTGTCATTTTAATAAATCTAGTGGGGCAAAGACCATATGTTATTATCATTACAGTAGATGGGCTAAGATGAAGTTTAGTGGTGCTTCAGCCACCTGAAAAGGGTCTAAAATCACCCCTGCTACAGGTCCTCCTGAAATCTGACTGGCCGACCCAATTTCCTCAGTGAGTTGCTGGTTGCTTTGTTTCATCCTTACATTTTTCTTCTACTGATGCTCGGTGAAAAAAGTTTGGACATTCCTGATCTTGAAGAAGAACTGGTGCTGCTAAATTGATTCTTACTTTAAATTATTTTCTAACACCTGCCTAAAAAATTTTGCTCTGTGCTGTTTGTACATGCACTGATGGAGAATGAAGGACTTTTACTGGTAATTGAGAAATTGCACATAATGATACTGCAGGTTTAATGTCTAAATCTTTTCCAAACCACTGAAAAAGATTCAGATGAACAGTGGGTGTATTTGAAGGCATGTCATGAATAATTCAAGTAAAAACTTGCAGTTACAAGCTGTTTTTGGAGGCGTTATCAGCCTGCAGGGACTTTTCTCACTTCCCTAAATATTTGTTTGATTGAAAATGAGTTTGTTATTAAAAAATAGACTCCTGATGTACTCCATGACTGTTCAGCTCCATCCCTGCCCTTCTCTCTCTTGGGGGTCAGACTGCTCATCGCTCTCTCCCCTCCTCTAAAAGTGGGAGGAGCTTATTGTCACTGGGACGCCGCGCGCTGCAGCAGTCCCATCACATCCTCCAGTACACCTGTAGTGTCGCTCCGAGCGGCACGACGCACGGATTAAGACAAATCACAGTGATTGGCACGAAGGGGCTGGGAATCACGGTACAAGAGCTACATAGGTAAGAAAACTCAAGGATGTTTCAATGCAGGGGCTTTTGAGGGAAAATGTGTAAAATTTGGGATTAAACTCATTTTCTGCTTCTCTCTGCGTGTGCGTAATGGAAACCTTTGGGAGCAGACGCGTGGTGTTCAGGTGCGTCAACTGAAGAACAAAAGGCAAAATTCCCAACTGGAATGTTTTTGTGCAGATAAGCTCTCAAAAATCTTGCCACATTGTTTAATGGTGAATGTTTTTACTTTATCTAGAGCATACTTTAGTGTGATTTGGCATGTTTTAAGTGGACATACGCTTGCTTTTTGCAGGACAAAGAGAGTCTGGCTTGAAATTACGATGCATCTCACAGCGGTCATCCTAATTGTGCTCGTGACCGGAATCGCAAAAGGTAATCAGATTTATTTTGGTCCGTGCGCGGAGTCAAACTGTCCGAGATGGAAACAAAAGATTTACGTCAGTTCATGAAAAACAAACTCCGTTTCAGGAATGACTCACTCTTCTGCGTGTCAAAGAAAGTGTAGCGGATGAATATTTAATCGCTCTGAATGTTTGATGTGTTTTTGGGGAGATTTCTGATGCAAACACGCTGCTGTCCCTCTCTCTCCTCTCTCCTGTCTCTCTCTGAAGGTTGGGATTGCAGCGCAGGGTGCAATCAGGAGAATGGGTTCTGCGAGAAGCCAGGGAAGTGCAGGTACTGAAATCGACCTCAGATTCCTCTGTAGATCAAATCCTGAGAGGGGGGTTTGTAGCCTTGTTTCCATAAATCGCTTCAGCTTGATCCTGGGAGAATAGTAAATGTAAGGCAGCCAACTAGATCCCTCTGTTGTGATTTGTTTGGCGTCCCTGAACTGTGTGAAGTCATCAGCCAAATCAGGGCTCTGCTTAAACAGTGAACAGCTTGTTGTCCAAAGTAGGGCTGGGAATATAAACCAAAAATCATGTTTATTTTTATCTGAATGGTGATACATGATATTTATTTTTATTGAAGCCTGTTTGAACAAAAAAAAAAAAAAAAAAGGTATCTGAGGCACCCGATGGCCTAACACATATATGTTTTTGTTAGGGATTAAGGAAGGGAATGATCGTTCAATTCTTATTGCAATTCTTTAAATTCCTGAGGATTTTTTGTATGAGCAAAAGTTGGCCCACAGAGGTTTACAGTAGCAACAATGTCAAACACATGACACCCCTTATAGTCAATACTGTGCTGCAGAGATGAACTGTTCTGCAATTTGCTGGTGTAGCAACAAAAATATATAAAGAAAATAGAAAATATAATTCCTCAAAACTCCGGGTTTAGGACCTCTTCCTTTTGCTACCATGGTATCAGAGAATCTATCAATACTAGCAATGGGACAACATGCTGATAATGTGATATATTACTGTCCTGGCATGAGCAATACAATAATCAATATGCTGGCCCTTAATATTGATTTAAAAAAAAAAATTATATATATATATATACATATATATATATATATATATATATATATATATATATATATATATATATATATATATAAAATTCTTTTTTTTTTACATTTAACATCTATTTTATGAAGAATGAATGAATAAAATCAAAAGCTTTACAAAGATGACAAACCATAGATTATAACACATGATGCCACATATCCATTACTACATTCATGTGTTGATTAGATCCGTCAAATAACTAGGGGTGTATTTGATGTGTTTTTAGCCCTTTCTCCTGAGGGAAAAGCTATCGGTGACAATACATTGAAATGAGCCAATGGCTATAATCTGTCTTGTTTACTTTGCCATATGTGGATGTTCATGAACTTGCACTATGCCCTCTCTAATGACTTATTTATTTAATATTAAAAATATTTATATCACTATCTATCTTTTATCGCAGTATTGCTATACCGTAATGTTGCTGATTGTGTATCACTTTGTATCCGAAGCCACCCTGTGATTCCCAGCCCTAATCAATATGGTTTGATTTTTATTGATTAAGTAAGAGCTTCTTAGATAGTATAAAACAGATGGAAAGCAATTGCTGACTCAGACTAAACATTTTAAACAATTATCTTGTGGTCAATAAAGATAATACTGTTTGCAGTTCTTATTATAAACAATCTTTTCACTGAGCAGAAAGCCCAAACAAATGTTTTTTCCATCAGTCCATTGATCCTTACTCCTCTTACCAATAGCAAGATAGAGCAAAAACAAATCTGAAACAATATTTCAACGAAAACTTAACTATTTATGTGTCTTACTCTATGACTCATCTGAAAATAAAAATGTATATTAAAAAACTTAATATTTTTCCCTGCCCAATTCCAGAGCAAACCCAGCTTAAAATGACTCGAACAGATGTTGTAGTTTTCTCCCCTGAGCCAGAATAATTGTAGTACAACAACATTTCAGCACTGCTGGGCACAAACCTCCTATCTCCATTGCTTATTCATAAAACATTTTGTGTCATAAAACAGTGCTGTTGGTTGCCTGTCATGTTGGTGAGTGGGTTTTATAAACTTTCAGCCAAATCAAAGTACAAAAAAAATTATTTATCAGGACAATACAACATTCATTCACTCAGTATTCAGTACAGTATTTGTTCATTTCCTTAAAAGTAGCACTTTTGAATATAGGAGGTTTGTACGTGATCACGATGATACACTGCTGAATCCAACAGGGCTTTTTCACTGCGACAGGAGAAGCATGGCAGGGCTGCAGAGCTCTGTGGGTGGTGTATTAATAGTTCATGTCCGTCCCCTTTTCTCTCCTCTTTCCAGGTGTAAACCAGGCTGGCAAGGAGAGAACTGTGACCGGTGTGTGCCCTTCCCTGGCTGCCTGCACGGAAAATGCGAGAGGGCATGGCAGTGTCTGTGTGAGGAGGGATGGGTGGGCAGCCTGTGTGACCAAGGTGAGTCTCATTAAGCCTCCCCCAGACACCCTAACCTCCCCCGCCTTCCTCCTCACAGCAGAGGTGAGGGTGAGTCACGGAGCCTCGGGGGACACACAATGTCTGGAGAATAGAGGTGACTGTATTTATGGGAGGTCAAAGTTAGAAGCAAGAGGAGATCTAAAGTGGGTGAAAAATCTGCATGCTGATTACACAGAGTAATCTTTTTTTTACATCCCCATCAGGGCTGCCAGAGTAGTTAACAGTGATGAGACAAGAGCCTAAAATATATCCAATAAAACTGCTATGATTGCTCGCTATGGTGCACCATAGTTATGCAACCTTAGCAAGGCAGCAGGATGCCACTCACCATGGAGTCCTCCTGCTCCCACAGGAATGACAAATGAGGACACCGCTCATCCTTTAAATGTCTTATTTCACTTTCAAAACCACCCTTAGAGGACAATTTATAAGCAAACTGCATCTTGCGATAAAGATATTCTCTCTTTAAAGCTTCATTTTTCATTTACTCTTGACCCATAGCAGATACTGATGATGTTCAGAACATTCAGAATCTCAAACAGTAAAGTTGTTTTTTTTTTTTCCAATGGTGAAGATGTTTTACTAAAAAGAAATGATTCGTTTCCTCCAGTAATAAAACAGGTTTCTATCCAAAACAGGCAGTAATCTTAGCTTGAGATGGCTCAAATATCCAAGTAAAAGCACATCAGTTTCCCAGGGGAAAATCTCTTTGCTTGATTGCTAACCTCAAGTCAAAAGTGCAAATGCTATAGGCCAAACCCCAGACCACAGAACTTCAGTGAGTCCTTTTTTGCATGAATTTCAACATCAGTTTTAAGTATAACTGTTTAACACTGTATTTTACAGAACAAGCACTTCCAAACAGTTTCCTCTCTTTCAAGTGAGTGCAGCAATTACAAAAGTAATAAATCCAAGTCATGATCATAAAAACAAATTTCTTCATATTCATCTGATTCCAAATTCAGAAACTGGTAAATTGTTTCAAAATGCCAGTATGAAACAGAGAGAGAGAGTACCCTCTGTCTCATGCAAAGGCTTTTTAACATAGCATCAAAATTGATCATTAGTTTATTGTGAGAAATTACAGCCAGATATACTATGCAAATAAAATCACAGTCATGGACAACATCAACTGAAAGTCACCTGTTTACACAGTCAGCAGTGGAATGAATGCACTGCACTCATTTCCCAAAACTATTCCCACTCTCTTCAAGAAAATTCAGCCATCATCAGCTAGATTAACAGACATGTTTGTCCATGCAGTCCTATAAACACATTATTTGGATGTTGATGATAATGGACATGATTTATCAGTTTGTCTTTTCAACTGTCTGTTATAGTTGTACAGTGATGCAGGACGCCAACCCCTTTCAGCTACATTACCAACTGCAGCAGTGCCCCAAGAAATCAGCTAGCATCTCCCCTGCTACCAAGCCAACTTCCAAGTATGTTTTGATCGAGACTTGAACTGGCCACCCTCCGGTCCCCAGCCCAAGCAGTTGCGTACTGAGCATCCATGCTATCATAATTGGCCGGAGTAAAAAAACATTGTTACGTAAGTTCATAACGACATCATGGCAGCTTGACTTAGAGGAAGTAATATTTCCAACATATAACCACATAATAACCTCTTGTTTAAGAATTTCCTATAAATCTAGTGCCCTGATAGAGTTGGTCCTTGACTGCGGCTATGGTGTTTGAATAATTGTTGATTAAAAAACAGAAATTATTGCAATAGGGTCCCTGTTTATTTCTGTAGACCTTCTTAGCAGTATGTTAGCAAACACCCTTTAAAAAAATAACACTTTAAAACTCAAAAGCAGGGTCAAGTCAGCAAGTCAGATGGATTTTATTACATCAAACTGAATGTTAAAATCTTGTATGCATGTGTTCATCAGGTATTTATCCAAAAGGGGTATTTTAAATCTCATACACTTTCAGTCTTGGGAACCCCCAAAGTGCTAAATGCTAACTCACTTCTGCATTTTAGGATCAACAATAAGAAAATGACAATCGCCATTTCCTTTAACCCCTGTCTTATGATTGAGTGTGAATTGATGGTGGGTTGAGAAAATTAGGTCAATGTCACCTACTAGGTACCTGGCCTCAACCTACATTGCAACAGACTGTGATTTAATTTTTTCTGGAAAAAAGTAGGTCAAGGAGGACTGGAGCTTTGACATAACTGCACTCATAAGAAATAACTGTTTTGGGGCTAATAAGTAAGAAACATGATGGAGTTAAAATCTATTGAATGCAGCAAAATTGATGAAAAATTGAGCAGTTAAAGTCGTCTAAAGGTCATATTTCCACATCATAGACCCCTGTTTAAATTGAGAACTTGCATAATAACCCTTTTTATATCTACATTGTGCATTATCTTAAAAAATGACTTTCCGCCCCTCGAGCTGAACGAGAAGATGAAAGCAAGAGATCTTTTTTTGGCTTCTGCCTGCTTATCAGTGCGCACAGTTCATCTCTTATTCTGCTGGAGCATATAAGATGTTGTAACGCGGCTGGAAGTGTTCTCGGTTTTGTTCTTCGTGACGAGAAGCTGCTGTGCGGGGTGTGAAACAGGGAAGAAAAAACAAGCAGAGAGAGAGAAAACCAGAGCACATAAGATCTAAAAACAGCTCTTCTTTCTTTTTTTTCCCACTACAGATACTCGTCAGTGCTCATCCCGGCCTTGTGCTGGAAATGCTACCTGCATAGAGACTGGAGAGGGGGGGTACATGTGCGTCTGTCCCCATGGTTTCACAGGAGAAAGGTGCCACCTGAAGAGAGAACGCTGCCAGATCAACAGGTACCGTTAAATACAACTTTTATTTTAAGTAAGGGGCTCTTGAATGCTTTACAGTCTTATCTGCTTTTGTTTATAGTTAGGAGCCATAATCAATATGTGGTTCAATACCAGTCAGCTCCTTCCATACCCCAGAGACAGCCAATCGATCACAAAGTACGCTTTGGTTGTGTGAGTTTTAGCCTCTAACAGCAGGTTAACTTTGGCTGAGAGAATATTGGATGATGCTCTTTCTTACAGTACAAAATGGTGCCAGTTTATTTGTTGAGTCTTGTAAGGGGGAAGGAGGGTGTTTGCAGATTTGTAAAACACCAGAAAAGCAGACTCAAATCCACAAACACCTTCAGTTAACTGAAGGACGTGAAACACTTCAGTGTAGGAAAGGACAGCTCGGCTTAAACTGAATACAAGCTCATTGAGAATTACAATTGTCCCCCCTCCATCGCGGGGGTTAGGTTCCAGACCCACCCGCAATAAGTAAAAATCCGCGAAATAGAAATACCCTATTAAAATATGCCCTAGGCATGTTTTTGATATCAATGAAACACAAACACAAAATCACTGCACAAAACACTAAAGTTATGTAGAACACCGATCACTGTAGAGGGACACGGAACTGAGTGAGAACAAAGCAAGCATCTCTCCTCCCAGCGAGATGTGAATCCACGTGATACACAACAGCCAATCAACGGCCGAGAAAAAATTTCCGACACTCTGATTGGCTGAATCGGTACGTACGGGTATTATATTGTGACGCGAAAGATTTAAACTCATAAACAATGCTGCAGAATGTACGTGATATCAAAATTAATAGGTCTTACAGGAAAAAATGCGAAATACCGGGACCGCGAGAACTGAACCACAATATCACGGGGCTTTACTGTATAAGACTCACTGCTCATGTAAAAACTATTAACAGCAGGGTGAGAGCAAAAAACTACCCAACAAGCAGTTACATCTGGCCAGAGTACTTGATGAAATAATTATCAACAGTACTTGAAATGAGAGGTCCTATGACTGATTTTAGCTGGTTATGAAATAAACTGAAATGAATATTGTTGTCTCTCTATGACCCGCAGATGCAGGAAGAACCTTAAGCAGCAACACTGATAACTGTAACCTTATTTTAAAGGATAAGTTTGGTTTTTTGACACCTGGACCTTATTTTTAGGATTAAATACGCTCGTAGACTCACCCAGACAATTTTGGCGGAGCTCGGAGCCGTTTTCGAGCAATTTAGATCCATCCGACGGCATTTTTCCTCATGCTGTAGTAGCAGACGGGGCCAGAAATCGAAGCCCCTAAATTAGACATTATCTGCTGCGAAACTCGCTCATTTCAGCTACATTGTATAAATGAATGGCCAGTGTTATCACCATGTCAGCTCAACTTTGTTGTTATGGTCATCCAGGGCTTTACAAGGATGGGTAACTTTTGGTGACGTCATAGACAAGAACATGAGTAGAGCCGCTGTTGTTGCTAGGCTACACGGCTACACGGCTATTTTTGTGCAACATGGCGGAATATTTATCCGATGTAGAAGTGTCTGACGACGACTTTGAGTATAATGGATGCCCGTATCGCTTTGAGCCAGAATATACCGACGAGGAGCTATTTGAAAGGAGGATGCAGAGGGAAAGAGCCGAACAGCTGGCCAGAGAACAAGCAACCACTGCACGTCCACGAATGGGGGCTAACTGGTGGTGTTGTTGTGGACATTGCACGGCAATGGCAACAGAGGAGGAGTGCCTTTGCTGCTCAGAGTGGGACTTGAGACCAGAGGAAACACGTATTGATGCCCCCAAAAATACGATTTCTGGCCCCGTCTGCTACTACGGCATGAGAGAAAAACGCCGTTGGATAGATCTAAATTGCTCGAAAACGGCTCCGAGCTCCGCCAAAATTGTCTGGGTGAGTCTATGAGCGTATTTAATCCTAAAAATAAGGTCCAGGTGTCAAAAAACCGAATTTATCCTTTAAAGACCGAAACTGTTGTGCACAGAAAATGTTAGGCAAAATGAAGAAGTTGTGGAAACAGCCCTCAGTAGAGGTGTGTTGGCAAGAATCTAACAATACATTATGTACACTGTTACAGCGGTGGCAATATGATATTTCACAGTATTTCACCACATCACCATTACAACCACTGTCTTCCACTATTATGAAAACTGATAAATGGAGATTAAAAGATTATTGTGCCACGTGACATGTTTAACTTTTTTTCTTTCCCCACTATTATTAGCAATATTTTCAGGTATTTGTATTTTAACAAGGATATCTATGTATTGCCTGTAAAGCTGTGTATCTTCACACTTATATTTGATGATTATTAAGTTAAGGATTCCGTTCGATTCCATATCAGGATGCATTACTATGCAACACAGTGTGTAGTATATTTGATTTTCCATATAACAGCACCAGGCTACTTTTGAGATAAAACAATACAGTCAGATAAACATGAACTCATTTTATTAATTAAAAATAGCTTGTCAGATCAACTGCAGCAAAATGTCTTTTTATTGTAAACCAAAATAAATAGATTTCATAGGTCTCATCTTCCCATATTTGTTGGTTTTTCTTTCTCAGAAACAAAACTGATCATGCAGTCAAACAGCAGCCTCTGCAAGAACAAATGATTATTGATTGTCTCTGCATCCATGCATCTTAATCTAAGTCAGCATCATGATGCATTGATTGAAAGTTTGTTTGACACCCATAACTGCTTCTTTAAAGAAACAAAAACATAGATACATTCCATAAAATCAGCATAGTTTGGCAGAGTGTCAGTCTAGAAAATCAATATTAAGGTGCTGCTGTGTTAATAAATAGTACTAAATTTTACTTTCCTTGCATTACACTACTTGCATCTGACTCAAGTTTAGTCTGGTTTCAAATAATTTACGAAGGAACATTCCCAAATTTGACCATAAGTGCCTGAACTTCTGTTTTTTTTAACAGTCAAATGTGCCGCTCACTTGTGGGGAAAAAGAAAAAACAGATGCTTGTTTGTTTTGTTGCAGTCTCCTGGCCTGGCACCTTGTCCCAGCAGATATTTGATATTAAAGTAACCATCTGGACATCATCAGTACTGTTTGCTGAAAGGCGCATTGTAAATAATGTAAGCTGTTTTACAGCCAACTAAAAACTCCTCTTGTAAGCTCAAAAGTGCGGACAGTGCAAACACAAACTTTGTGTGACTTTATGCCAACGCAGCCAAAACCAAATTCTGCTTTCATGTCACACACGAATTCCCGTCTGTAGAACAAAGGAATTTTGGAGGAGGATTTCCCCAGCCTCCACCTGCCACAAACACCCCAGCAGCTGCAGTCATTGTGCTCGTCCCTTGTTGACAAGCAGACACCTGTGCGCTGTAGCTAGTGGAGCGTACCTGCGCGGCGTCTTAAGATGCATCCTAATTCACAGGCTGAATCCCCTTGAAGTAATCTTTCAAAGTTGAATACATCGTTAGGCTCTGGGCTGTCATACTTTAGACTCTGTGTGTTATATGTGACCAGAAAGTCAGCCAACATTCGCCTGTGCTTGGAGGACACACTAATGATGTTTACTTTGCATGTGTCAGCACTGCACCCACAATTCACTGCATCCCACACTGCTGCATAAAGACACACTGAGACAGCACATTGTTCCCAGTATTGATGGGAAGTACCACAGAAGTATATATATATCGCAAGAACTGAACAAAGTGTGATAAGACAGCAGAATGTAAGGCTGAGGAAAGCAGCAATGATAACCACGGAGGACACATTTACTTTATTCTTGCTGCCAGGGGGCAAATGGTAAAAAACTGTAAGAGATTTTCTGTCTAACAATCATAATTACTGATCATTAAACTAAAGGAGCAAATAGATAGCCCTCTCCAGAATCTCTTTTGCTGCCTTTTACATCTTTAGACAAAAATGAAAACATGGATGCTGAATATAATGAGCTGAACTCCAAATGAAAGCCAATTCAAAACACTATGTGCAGAATTTTTGCAATTAAATGTCAAAACTAATTCAACCCCTGACTGCCAAAAACAATGTGGCCTTGTTGCCAAGTCAGATGCACTCCCTTACTCTGCTGCCCATTCATTTAAATTTAAGAGGAAACAAAAACAGTGCTTCACTGATTTGCCATTAAACCTGATGGTTTGTTTTTATTGAACAGCATCTCATCTCTTCTCCCTATGCTGTCATTTTGATTAAAAGAGCTATGGTGGTGGTTCATGCATAATGCATTAACCCAAATATAAACACGGTCTCTCTATTTATCTCTCTCTGTATATATATGTGTATATATATATATATATATATATATATATATATATATATATATATATATATATATATATATATATGCACATAATGTGGTACACTTCTATTTAGTTTTTAATTTACTTTGTATCTGAGGTATACTTTTGCTCCTTTTGCTTCCCATCAAATGAAACTCTCCGACAGCCACACACACAGGTAGAAAGGAAAAGTAGAGAGAGAGAAGATGCAAAGGTTGAACTTCACAAAGAAACTGTTTTCTTGTGTTACTTTAAATTAATCAAAGGATACTAATGCACTTAAAGCCTCCATTTTATCACCATGTTATTTTGTCATCCTAAATTCATTATATCATGTATCTAAGATCGTACATCCTGCGATGTGAGGACAACGCACAAGCACACAACATTTGCATTGGAAAATCAATGTATCATTCAGCCCTCTGTGTTGAGACCCCATTTTTAAAACAGACCAAAGTACCTATTAGTGGTCATTTTATTTTACTTGTTTCTCAATAGGCTCAGCAATGCTTCATCTTCTTTTTCTATGAACATGTTTGGAAACACAAAAAGCAAGTTATTTATTTTATTTCTTGCTAAGAGCAAAAAAGCAGAGCAGTAAAACAGACAAAAATGTTGTTTTCTTTTTTTGTCATGCTCTAATGGATAAGGTTTTGGTGAGGCTGGTGTTGTGGACTTGTTGAAGGAACCCATAATACTTGTCAGGTATTTTCCCATGTTTACAACTTATTGATTTTTTTAAAATCACCTTGGCTGCATTGATTGAGGAAGGGGGGGCATGACTGACCCTTGGCTACTAGTAGCCAACCTCAGATGTAAATTAAGGTGAAGCGATGCAGATAGACAAGACAGATACAAATGTCTACATCTTTGTCCATTTTACAGTAAACACGTGTTATTATTCTTATTCTGTATCAAAGACACAGTCAAAAACTCTGCCAGCCAGCTCTCAAATAAAGCAGTACGAAAAAATGAAGAGCAGAGACTAATCTGCTGTCTCCTCCACCTGCCTTCACAGATGACTTGTTTCAACCTAAGGTCTCTGTTAAATAAGAAACAGTACTCAATAAGGTTTGTTCACTGAACAGCAAACAAATGTTGTTAACATGATGTGGATGAATGCCTCGTGAGGGAGGAAACTGTTGAAAGTGGACTTCTTTGATCTTGAGTGTAAACACCCCAGAATGTTCTGTGAGTATCTCACAATGTAAACTAGGGAGGCAGCTTTTAACTTCTCTGCTTCAACTTCAACAATGTAAAATGCAGCCACAAAATTGAGACATTGGTTGTGCTGTTTCCATAGAATAGAGTCTTCAGCTTAATGCAATAAGTACAATGACAGCAGGTCATTTCTTGGCTTGGAAATGTCTTGTTGCCTTTCTGTGTCAGGGGTTGGGGGTAGCTAGTTTTTACATAATATTCAATGTTCCCACGGCGGATATAAGCACACCATTTGTGCTGTGGGAGCTTGGTCATCATGGTCCACACTAGGGCTGAATAATATATTGTTTTTGCATTGCAATGTGTGTAAGTGTAATAGTCACATCGCAGGACATGCCATGTCGGCCACATGACTCTGTCATATGTTTTTCTTTCTTTCGTTAGCCTTATTTTGATCCTATTTGTAAAACTACTCATCATATGTGCCTTAAATGCATACTCAAACATACAGACATTAGGGCGTTTTCCATTCTCAAAAATAGTCCTAAATGCTACAACCATGAACACTAAGCAGTGCAGCATAGTGAGCTAATAGAAATTAAAAATACAAAAATTCACTCATTTCTTACAACTTCAGCTTTAAGTAATGGTTTTGCAAGCCACAAGTTTGTAAAGTTTATGAAGAAGTGTTCTCTACACTCTCCCTTGGTGTTCTGATGTGTTTGACAGTCGCTGGCAGATGACTTCAGAGTGCAATGGGAAAACTTTGGCTTCACTAAAAAATAAGTTAAGATCACATTTAAATTGCTGGGCATAAAAAGACAGATTTCTTTAAAGAGTTTCCTAAGATATTGCAAAGTATTACACAGGGAAAAGATATTGCTATGTTATTTCCAGATATCGTTCAGCCCTAGTCTACACAAGAATACACATTTACACTACCACAATTAAGGATTTCTCTGGATTTGAACGTTGTTGAAGTATTGGAGAAACTGGGAGTACTCAAATAAAATACATGTGATATCCAACAGGCATTTTTGTGTTGGTTTAGTAATGTAGTCTTCAGATTTTCTGAAAATTCTACATATATTATTAAAGAAAACAAAACATAATACAAAGCAAAAACAAACAAAAACTAAGTTAATATAGTACCGCTGAGCCATACTCACTGATAACGGGTCACTTTTAATCCATTTAAGTGCTATTTTTCTGTAAACTTGACTGCTCTGGTTGATAAAAACACGTGATCGCCTCATTAGGCAGTTTGCTGAAGCCTTCAAGACCACTGCAGGGCGCAGGAGAGGTCTTGTCCGTCAAAATACAGCACTGGTAAAAGCATTAAAGATCCCTGTGGCAGCAAGTGATGAAGGATGGGCAGACCTTGGCAGGCAGGGAGACACTGAAACTATAGAAGTTTATGAGATGGAGCTTTTACTGGAGGAGGGGGGAAATCATTGTTTTGGTCACAAAAACTTTTCTGCTGTGTTTGTGGAACTGCTTTTCTTTATGGCTCCGTTTTTGCTGTTATTTTTTCTTTTATTTTAAAATGCCCAATTTTACCCAAACAAAGAAATGATCTCAAGGTTTTTAGAACACACAATAAAAGGATACTAATAACAAAAGAGACAGAATTGCTAAAAAAAATTACCTCTGGATAAAGGAAACCACACCACTGCAATAATAATTCAACAAAAACACAGCTTGAGTTCTTGTTGTAGGTACAGTTCATGTCAGACCAATTGCAACAACAAAATAAACAGGCTTATTCCCTCAGCATGCCTCCCCCAGCCTCAAGCTTTGCCCCAGCAGGATTACAGACAGGGCTGATCTTTAGAGAAACCCTCGTCCTGTCCTTCAGACACGTATCAAAGACTCTCCGGGGACGCAGCTTGCTGACACAGCCCCCCCAGACTCTGAACCCCCACCACGTTTGCTCTTTGTGCGGCTGCCTTGTTATTGACTTCTGGACACACCTAGAATCTAATAACCTGCGGCTTAGTGTCTGAGGGCAAAATCTCTTCCTATTTTCTCCCAAAATAATCATTTGAGTTTTATTATAATTGCAGAATAAGATGAGGAGACTGTTCAGCGCCCGCTCAGGGAATTCATTTCTTTTGAAAGTCCTGCGTGTGGTTTCATTAATCAGCTCCTTTATGAGGCACCAGAGACGCCTGAAAAGCGTGCCGGAGCGATTATTCTTTTGACTCCCACAGACAAAATGTTCAAGACTTCTGTAATTACACCAGGAGCTATTAGAGTTATTGATTGTTTTTATCTCAGGCTTTCATCGCTGTGGCTTGTTTGTGCATGATGGTGGCATTGATCAGATTTGCTGCAGATGTCAGAGCGAAACATCACTGCAGAGGAAGAGGCTGAGGCTCCGTTCATCTAAAGCTACAGTGAAAGATTTTGACCTTGCAGAAAATGAGCTGTATGTGGTTTTTCATTAGGGCTCTGGAAAATGACTGTAATCAATAACACAATATTAATAACTATATTACTCAAGAGACAGAGTGATTGGTAGATTGACTGAGAAAGTTAATTAGCTGAAAAATTGATTGAATGGATTTATTAAGTCAATTTTTCAAGCAAGAAAGCTCCAGTTTCTGTAGTTTTCAATCAACTTCTCACACAGTTGTGAGAGCTGTTACGGTTTTGGGACTGTTACTGAGAGAAATAAATAAGGTGTTTTCATGACACATGCTGTCGAGATGCTTCCCTATCTCATGATTCAATTTAATTTTTATCCTGAAAGTGATGCCTCGATTCAGAATTGATTTACGATCAAGATAGATTCCCAATTGTCAATCAAAGCTCTTTTTGTTGGGGTGCTTAAATCATGATTTACTACATTCTGTTGTGTGCCTTACATCGACAGACAGCTCAAAAATGTTTTTGAGACTTCAAAGAAGTAAAATGATCAGTGAGTAAAATAGTAGTTAAATATAATCCAGCTTTTACATCAAAAAAATGGGTTGTTTCATGAGCTGTTTTCATAAATCCGAAGCCGTTGTTGTCTATAATGCTATAGGGGTGCAAGTCTTTAGAAATGAAACAGGGAATGGATTTGGTAATTCTGTTTGCCAATTTGAGGTTGACTGGAAGTTGAGTTACACTGGTCAGCTATTGCCTTTTAATTACTGTACTTACATTTAATTTTGTGGAGTCTGCATAGTGAATGCATCATGCCAAACCCTTACCCAGGACCTTGTAGAATACAAAATGCACCCACACGTTTGCTTGTAATGAAGGAGGAAAGGACTAGATTTTTCTTTGCAAAAGATTCTTCTTTTGCTCCTTACAAAAACATCACCAACACAGAGAGCTGACAGTAGCGCAACTAGCTAGTATCAGCATGCACCTATACAGCTGTGTGCTGTATACTTAACAAAACTGACTTGTTGCCTTCAATGTAGCAGTCTATTCTTGTTAAGAACAGATGAAAAAACTAAATGTTTTTCTTTCATAAATGATACTGCCAATTTTTAAATGTACTTATGCAGCTGTAAGTGGAAAATGCATCCCTAATATGTACAACAGGTCATATAGAGTTAGTGTTGTATTTACATTGTCTCATATTTACGAAAGTTTTTCAGAGCCAGAGAAATCCAAAATTGTAACAGTCTGTTTCTTGTTGTGATTGCTGCCATTAAGGGTGTGTGTGTATTGTTGTAATTGAAAGTCTGTCATTTGAAACACTGTGACAAATAAAACGCTTCAGAAAGGATGTGGAGCATGTTTTCCTCGCCATTGGGGTTGCATGCAGAGTACGGGATTGAAATATATTAAAGTAAGTGTGTTAAGTCATAAATCCAGAGTAAGCAAAGGGATAGATCCTAGCTTTAACAATGACAACAAGCAGCAGTCCTTCATTGTTTGTCCAGTATAAATCAAAATATGGCAGAGGAAATGCCCACACAAATGAACTGAAAGCCACACCAAAGTCTAGGCTGAGATAAATGTTGTTGTTATTCATCTTCCACACGGTGTGCACCACCTTTTTTTTATTTTCAAAGAGACTATTTAGTATTTATCTCTGCCTGTGGACTTTCTTTTCAACTCAGTCAGTGTGGCGTGTGAGAATCTCTGCCAATTTTTCAAGTTTTCCTCCAGTAGTTACTCATTCTTTTCGATGCCCTAAACAGGCTTGTTTTTTTTAACACCCCTACATGAAACACTGTTCAACAAAAGCTTCCGTAACTTGTGTTTTTGTTTTGTTTTAGTAGAACAGACTTGAGATTATTACACTCCCATGTAATTTTAGCAATATTTCAATACATTTTCAGAACTGCACTGGCAGTGAGCCAAACAAGACTGCAAACATCCTGTTTTTAAATACATTTAGGATTATAATGGAGAAAAAACATTTTCATTTTGTAATCATGGTCAGTGAAAGAAAAGAATATGATCAGATAGTTAAGTCAGACAAAGTTCTAATCTGAGCTCAATTATTAAAAGAAACTCTAGCTTTAAGACTCAAACAGCCTCTCTGTCTGCCATTGCTATAATGATAATGTGTCCCTGTTTATAATGGCTGTCAGCTCAGTGAAATGATTGTTTAAGAGTGTTTTGGCTTTGCAGAAGTGAGAAGACAGAAGAAAAAATTGGCTCAGTTACAAGAGACTACATTATTTACACTGCAGCTGTGCAGGGGGACTTAATTGCAGTACAACTCTAATTATGCCATTGAAACAGTTTGAAGATAATTTTGCTGAGTTGTTGAATACTGCAGTGCTGGACGATGGGACTTGATCGAGACTAATTAATGTTGCAGCATCTTTCTAGAGTCACTGACACAAACTCCCTCAACAGTTTTTATCTGAAGAATAAAGTAAATAAGCTGTGTCATCACTGAGCACTGTGACCTACCTAGATTAATTATGTATGTAGTTAGATTATGACATATAATTGGGGCCAGCTCAGCTTTCTCCAGATAAAAAAAGGAATATACATTGAGAAAGAGAAGTTAGAAACTCCTGCACTTGTGCACTTTTTTTGTGTGACACACAGCTGATCTTAATCCCCTCTACCCATATGCTTAATGCACCTCTGTTGTGTTATGTAGCCCTTTGGATGGTTGCATATATTTTCTATTGTATATAGGCCTGTACACTGAAGTGCTATTTTCTAAGTTGTTGCTATGTAAACTTACCTACAAAGATTTATGATTTTATATTGTATTTTTCTCTCCAGAATTGCGATGATCACGACAGGTCAGGTGATCTCCCGAATTGCATAAATGGAGTTGTGCATTTTCACTTGTTAATGTCTGATGAAGGGCTGGGAACTGAAACATTACATCTGTGGTGATAACCCTCATTAAATTGACTTTAGCATAGCCTTTGGCGAGCAGAACTTTTGTCTCTATTTGCCATGAGTTAAAAACAATAAATTGTGTTACACTGATCAGGATATTACTTCCTTGAACCAAATGGCTGCCCCAAAACACTGACGAAGTGACAGCCAACAAGAATCCTGACTCTATTAATAACAAACATTATCAAGCCAAGGTCAGCTTATTAATCACAGATACTTTGATCATGATGAATATCTTGTTACTCAGTGCCCAAACATCAGAATTATTGATC
Source organism: Cetoscarus ocellatus (assembly GCA_037902135.1). Lineage (NCBI taxonomy): Eukaryota > Metazoa > Chordata > Actinopteri > Labriformes > Labridae > Cetoscarus > Cetoscarus ocellatus. Next base: position 193,478 of record JBAMNC010000816.1, read on the forward strand.
CAAACACATTGATAATAAATAAAACCACCAGTATATCAGTCGATTTTTAATCTGGCAGAAGTAAATGGGGAAGGATTCTCCAATATTATGTTATCTTGACATCACTGAAGTGACTATCTGGCAAATGCTTCTGTTTTAAGTGATGCAGATAGGGTCTTGTATGCTGTATAAGGTTCTGCAGTGCCTCAAAATGATAACTTATATCAATATTAGAGTTAATCTGCAGCTTTCTTTGGATGTAAATATATGGTTTTGTAGAGGTGAAAATTACTTCTTTTGCCCCACTTAATTCATTCACACAGGTCATATGACTTAAAGCAGGTCATATTTTTTTTAATGATATTAAATTATGCAAAATTAACTGATAAACACACATTTGAAGACCCGAGGGACACCCAAGTTATGGACATATTTGTTAGCTGTGATACTGCTGGTCACTTTTAAAAGAGTCTTTTGATTTCATGTATTTTTTTATTCTGGATATGTCTAGATCAAACACACATTGAAAAATATGACTTGATATAACAAGCTGTTGCAAAGTTGTGTACCAGTTAACATACTTTATTTCCTCTGCTGCATCTTTACACTGTGTTCCTCTTTTCCCCAGCTCTCCTTGTCAAAATGGAGGGACGTGCATGGACGTTGATGGCTTAGCAGGTTACTCTTCCTGCTTATGTCCCCCTGGATTTTCTGGAGACTTCTGCGAGATCAGCATTGACAGCTGCCAGCCTAACCCCTGCCTGAACGGTGGTAACTGCACAAACCACGGCCTGGCCTTCACATGCGCCTGTCCGCAGGGCTTCAGTGGCTTCACTTGCAATGACACCAGCAGCCTCTCGCCATGCGCCGGCAGGCCCTGCTCCAACAGGGGAACGTGTGTTGGTCAACCAGATGGAACCTTCCGGTGTGTCTGCCAGAAGTGGTTTACAGGTCCCACATGTTCCCTGCAGCACAGACCGAAGGCCAGGCCCAAGCCTGTCAGCAACAGGCCCGTGGATCATCGAGTGTTCGCTCTGACTCCGCAGCACTATTCCCTCCCTGCTCACACCTTCCACAAACTCCTCCGACCGCCCGAGAGGGACCTGCTCAAGATCACGCTGAAGGAGACGGTGCACCCTCCCGGCCTCCTCGTCACCCATGGTCAGATCATCTGTTTCGGCATGCTGGCCGTACTCACTTGCCTGGTCGTCCTGGGGACTACAGGTATTGTGTTTTTTGGCCGCTGTGAGACGTGGATGGCTAATGCCAAGTACAGCCAGCTTGTTCGACAGCAAAGGGAACACCTGCTGAGAGAGGCTGGTGCTTCGAGCCAGGAGGAGCCAGAGCACTCTGTAAATATCATTCTGCCAGAGAAGATTAGACTCACCAGCTTTGGGAGACATTACACCTCAATATGAATACATGGTCTTCGCTCTTTGAGGAGTTTGATATGAATGTCTAGCAGCATGAAGGAAGTACTATGACTGTTGTGCAGTTGTGTTGATTATGTGAGTCATACTGGACTATACTGGGATATATCTGAATGTATACAGGACAAAGTGGACGACAGACACTAGATTGTAAAATTACCTTTCATTGTGCTAAGAAACTGCCCCAAATGTACAAAATTAAGAAAAATTGTGCCACATATAGCACCTTGATGGCTGGTAAATGATGTCATTGTGTCGTATTTTTATGGCCGTCTTTTGGACACACTTTGAACCACAGTTTGTTGTAACATGTTGATTATTTCATATACTGTAAATGTGCTTTCACTACAGGGGGTATGAGGTCGAAGTGAATAGTGTGATCACAAACTAGAACAGATTCCTCTCAGTATTTTTTAAAGCTCATGTAAAAATAGTTTGTCCTGCGCAAAACTTATGGCTCACTGAGTTTTTGTTGTAAATGTTTACAGGCTATGTTTCCCTGTTTGATTCCTACCCTACTGCAGTGGCTGTAAGCATTCTGATTTGCTTTTGTTAGGTGGCTTTCACACCTGCTGTGTTCATGTTCACACTGTAGTGTTGTGAAGCGAGCAAGGGCATACTCAGAGGCAGACCTATCCTTATGTCGCCACATCAGCCTGTTTCTTTCACTGCATAAATAAACATCTCCTTGTTTACTGGTTGTGCTCTGCATTATGGGAAGTTTGTGAGAGAACTAAGATAACAACAAAATGTGTTGTGGTTTAATAAAGGAGGTTGAACACCTCATGAAGGTTTATACAGATGAGCATATTTATTAATGTATGACACGACTTTTTAACTTTTATTTAAATCTCAAAAAATCATTGCAGTTTTCCTCAATTACAATTACCGAAATTTCTCGATTATAACACATTTTTTTTGTTCATAAATAAGGTCTAACTTTCGGGTGCGTATCATACACGAGTAAAAGCAAAATACTTAAAATACTTTGTCTTGCCAATGTCGCGATTGCAACAAATCTGATACAAAAAGCTGCAATATTCTCTTTCTTTGCGAAACATTATCGCCAAACTTGCGTAATTCTTATTAAACTGACTGGTAAACTGTTCTAATCAACATTTTGGGTCTTAATTAGTTTACCATCATGTATTTCTCACGGTACCACTCACCGGCAAACACTATAGGCTGCCATCTTGTGAGCAAGGGGACTAAAATAGCTGGGTTGTGATTGGTCGAAGACATCGGCATGTTGATAGCTGCTCTCTGATTGGTCAGAAGGTAAATTTTCAGTTGTCTGAGAGAGTAAGGTTTCGGGAAAATTTGGGTGCGTGTAATATACGAGTACAGTGTTTTTCAGGCAAAAATTGTAAATTGTAAAAATTGTAGCAGTTTTATTATTATTTCTACTGCTGCTTATACAACTACAGCAGTGTGATGAGTTAACTCGTCACCCTGTCTGTGCCGGTTGCTGGGTCAATCGCATTCTCACTGCAAATAAACTGCTACAGAGTCAATAGGGAGCCCAGGCCACCACTTCCTAGGGATCACAGAGCAAGTGCTTCATGTCAAAACAAAGCACTGCTGTGTTCACATTTATCCAAACAAACCGTGCCAAAGAGGGCACACAATTGTGCTGAAACAACTCTCCCATGAAAGCACCGTAGGTCTTTAAGAAGTACAGTGTTTATACTAACCTAGTTAGTTACAAGCAAAAAAACTATTTACAAACCTTGAACTTCGTTGTCTAACCATTATTTCAAATAATGGAACTATTTGATTAACAGCCTATAGCTGTTTTTAAGTAAAACATCAAACACTGTCCACCAAGCCACCAAAATAAAGATGTACTTTTCTTTGGCAGAAGTCCCTAATGATGTTTTAAATTTTCACAGCTGAATTGATTAGACATCTTTTCAAAATGGATAAAGTCAGAAATTTTGGGGTAATTTAATGGACTTTTATCATAAGCTAAAGTTTAAAGTCAACACAGCAAATAGCAAAGATATCCTGACTTTATAAAATACATTTGGTAGTAACTGAAATTAAACTCCTTCTGTGTTTTTAGCTTTTAACTATAAGTTCCCTCTGACATGATGGGGCTTTTCTCAGCTTGTTATTGCTTCAGGGAGAGGCTCAAGCACAAGTCTTAGGATTTGTTCACTTGTTCCCGTCAGAGGGATGGTGTTAATCTTATCTGTACCAGAAGTGAATCATGGAGTATGCTCCTGATGTACAAAGCTGTTAAGTTCCTATTTTTGTTATCAAACCAGTTAGCTGACAAAAGTCTTTAGTCTCACTGAGATTAAATAAGATCTAAATAAGAGGTATGATGCCATTTGTGGTGGCATAGGTAGTCATGCTTCCTTAATCAAACTGACTCTATCCCTGTTGTGGGTCAGTGTGGCCAGTTAAATTGCCTAAAAATGGCATCTTGACTTTACAGTGCATGTAAACACACTGAGTGGAAGCGGCAGACCCTGGGACAGTGCTTGTTTTGATTTGAGACTCTGTAATTCTGGACAATCTCAGGCAGAATTTCAAATCTAGTTTAATGCAATTAAACTTGCTTTAAGTTGACTAGTTTAGAATTAAACACTCAGACAGCAGTCAGAATTTAACAGATTTCATTTAACTGTGGATCACAACGTCAGCAGGTAATGTAAAGCTAGAGTGTGTGGCTAATAGCCATTGATAATCTTATCAGTTTAGCATTCACATATCTGAGCTTGTTGTAATTACCCACTGCTTTGGTAAAGCAGTTACAGTATACTTAAGTACATGCTGAGACACCCCACAAACAACGTGATTTCAATTTTTTAGACAAAAACAAAACCTGCGTAACCCTGTTGTCTCTACAAAACACCACTGATGCCATCTATTCAATACAAAGCATTCATTCAGTGTCCTTTGTTTACATCTGAATTTTTGGAGCAAGATGGCAGCCACTGAGCGGAGCTCCAGTAGTTTCTAGTGCACTACAGTTTAGAGGGAGTACATGACTGGGATTTTTGACCTCTGTTAATATTTTTTAACATTAACAGACTTCAAAATCTGATGCTGGCTGTTTTATTACTAGATACCAACTGTTTAGCTAGCAAATTGTGTGTGCCCTTAGTGATAATATGAGTTGCTTACTGGAAAGCTACCCTGACAGTTACTTATTATTCCTTTATAACAAACTCTTATGAATTCTTATTGAAAATTATAAGCAGGCTTAGATTAGTTTTAGTTAAAAACAGGGATATTTTCATACAGTGTGTACATCTACAATATGCAGACAGCTATGGCTGCATTCTGTCTTTACAGCAGCACTGTGGGTCACAAATCTCAAGGTGCATTAAAAAGATATTACTGTACAGATTGTACCTGGGGGTAATTTCATTTTCTAAATGCCATCTAGTCCCCTACATCTGCACGTGCATCACTAGGATGCTGTTGTTTCAAGCTGTATATCTACATAAGCATGGGTTGATTCACAGCCCTTAAAGTAATGTCACCTTCTGCTTCCATTATCAGCCGTTTGTAGCCGTGCCACAAATACTTTGGACTACATATGGATCAGCCTCTGGCTCATTTCCAGTTTCTTTGAGACTTTTAAGGCAAAGCCTCTTCCCTCGTTGTCAGAATTTCACAGGTCACGCTCTGAGCCATCAAAAAATCAATACTGTGACATCTGTTAAATGCTGCTGGTTTGACTTGTCATGTGAGAGACGGGCACCCACGGCGGAGTGAAGGGAGACTGATTGAATGCATGAATACAAAACACAGAGACAAAAGAAATATGAGAAATAAGCAGCTCATGAAGTCAAATATTCTCATTAAGGATTTTTAAGAGAGTTATTGTGTTTGGACCTGAAGAATTTATCTCCTCCTTCATCCTGAATGAATACCTTTTAATGTGAAGTTCGAGTTTTTAGGTAACTTTTCCATCTTTTATTTTACATATATCACTTATTTCAGGTTCTGTATCTGTAAAAAGGTATAAATGTGTTGATGTTCATTTTTTCCAGAGAGCAGTGCCTCTGAACAGGCTGTACTCCTCAGTATTTATTCCAGTCTAAAATTATTTGTTGTTGTAATTTGGCCAGATAATGATTTCTTGTCTGTTTGTTGCCTTTAATAAAACACTCAAACTCACCAAATTGTCTTTTTTTTGTGAAAAGAACACGTATTTGGCTGCAAGTGAAGTCAGCACCAGATGTTTCACAGATTCTCATGCTGTTTGCACCACAACCTATCTGATCTCATGTCAGTGAAACATCTGTTCTGCTGCTTTGTGATGCCTCATACTTTCCTCCTGAGCCATGCTGCTGATTATATTAACTGCAGGAGAACAGCAGCTCAGATAATACACCTCCACAGTCCCTTATGGTGCCACAGTTTGAGAGAGCAGTCTCTGTCTCCACCCTGTGGTGCTTTGTGATTGTGTCATTTCATGGTTTCATTTTCACGCAAGTAGAAACCAAGAGATGGAACCTCAAATAATATTTCTTTAGATGCAAAAATGTTACAGGTTTTCAAGAACAAAGATTTGGAGACGGTATGCAATCACTGATCACTTTATTAGGTACACCTTTTCAACTGCCTGCGACATCAATATGTAATCACACATATCTAATAGTAACTAATACATTTAGACCTGCAGACATGAGATGCACCCCAAATCTCTTAATTTGTGTCGATGCGACTCACTTGAGACTTTTCCTCAGAGGACACAAAGCACTGAGAGGAGGTTAGACTTTAAGCTGTAGCTCTGTTCCCCCATGTATTATATGATCATGTGTGTGGGTACAGAGTTAATCATCTCCCTAAACACAGGTTATGCTGGTTCAGGTAGGACTTGTGTGTTATGTACTCTGCTGTTTGACACTGAATAAAGGAGAAAGGATACAACTGTACAGAGCTGTGTCACGACTGTTCTGTTCTCTCTCCCTCTATGGAGAAACAGTCTAGGAGCGAATACTACAGAAGAAGTCTAGGGCTGGATTAGGTATCTAAAGCAATTAATAAAGCAGCAAAATGTTATTTTGTAATCAAATTTCATCCATATATCATATACTACACTCATCAGACTCCAACTGTGATCCTTTTTACCTTACACAGAAAAATATACTCAAAATCGTGAAATAGGTTTTACCTTTACTTGACACATTTTTGGAGGGTTTCTTTCACTTTACTGAAGTTTAATTCATCAAAGTAACTTTGACATCAGTACAGTAGGGTTGCACTTCAACTGGTTGAATCCTACAAGGGTTTGGCTTTAGTGTTTGGCTGTAAACATCTGATATTAACTCTGCGTCTCTTGTCAAATGAGGACAACAGAGATTTTATTAGTTGACCTCTTTTAATGGAAACAAGAGCATTTTCAGTCATTTTAGCCTTATGCATAAAAAGTAAGTTTCCAGAATATTCTGGATTTTAATTTGAAAACCTTAGAAAATAATGCTGGTTTTCTGCCTGCATGTTGGTAAATCAAGAATTATAACTCTTAAATGAGCAGGTTGAGCTTGATTTTACTTTAAATCTTAAAAATAAATTTTGCACTTCAGTAAGGTGTCAATCAAAAAGTATTTTTCAGTTATTTGTATTTATCAGTTTCAATATTGGGATCCATTAAATTGAGTTTTGAAATATTATCATATGGGATATCAGCAAAAAAGCAATATTGTACATTCCTAATGAATTTGATAAAAGTTAAAAAGTTATTTTCCAAACATACTTTGGCAGTTACTGTTACAAATAAACAATCAGATTTTAAACATATGTCAAGGCTATCTTGAATGTGGATATGAATACAGTGTGTCTTAAATTTTGGCTTGGTTTTTGGTGTAAAAAATCTTTAAAAAATCTTTTAGCACCACTAAGGCAACAAAATCATAAGAGAAACAAAGAAACTGGTGCTTTTACAATAATGGTGTGAGAATAATTTCAATTCAATACAGACAAAAATGATGAGGACAAATTTATTGTTCAAGCATCCATGAATTTGGTGCTATCATCAATTCTTATTTGAGTACCTTTGTCTCAGCCCAACCGTCCTACCTCCACACCCTCACACCCCCAGCACGTCTTCAGTGGTTGGCTGGTTAGCATGAGTCTGATTCTGCTGTAAGATTTCCTGCTGCTTAACAGAGGTTTTTTCCTGCCACTGTAACTGTAAGCCATCTAATGTGGCCCAGTGCTGTGCTCATGTTGGATTCATGTTGGGTTTGGAAGTATGCGTATGTGTGTATATTTATATGTATGTATTTATGCATATGTAAATCTATAAAATAAAGAGTATGGCCTGCTCTATTGTAAAGTGTCTTCAGATAACATTTGTAATAATTTGGAGCTATACAAATAAAGATTGATTGATTGAATAAACTCTTCTCTTGATTTATGAAAAAAAAATACTTACCTTTCCATATATTTAGGACCCCTGTCAATAAGGGGCCCTTGGAATTTGCAAACTTTCCCTCCATTACAGGACCATAGATTTATTGTCCTGTCTTATAATATTTTTTTGCTTGTTTTTTGATCTGTGAGAACTGTCATGTAATGTTTGACTGTTGTCTAATGTGGATGTGGATGAACTATAAGCAAACTGCCCTCTTTGGACCAATTAAGTATTTTACACTTAAATCTCAATCCTTTTTATGCCAGAAGAGACAGAAGAAACACAGACTTTTTTTTTAATAAAGCAGTTTTTTATAAAGTAAGTTTTTCTATCCCGTTTTCAGCCCATAGAGAGCAGTGCAGAGTGTGGCTGCATCCTATGTGACTCCTTGAATGGTTTCTAAAAATGCAGTTCTTTAAAGTGACCACAAGGTGTCATCCATTTAAAAGGAGACAGAGGAGGGGCAGCTATATTTAGGAGCTGAGCCTGAGGTGTTGAATTTAACTGCACAGACAGCACTGCAGTTTGGAGCAGGATTGGTATGATTGAGGATGAAGACGATATCGAACAGCTTTTGTGATCTTTGTGTTCAGAATTTTGACATAGCACAAAAAAGACAGAAAGACAGAGTATTTATCTGCATCAGTGCATCTCTTTCATTTCACTGCTTCTTCTGAGTAACAGTATTTCAGGGTAGAGAGTGACTGCAGCCTGACTCATGTAATAAAATGTTTTCCAGTCTGTCAGTGTTTTAGCTTCCTGTTGGGTTGACAGCCTGTGTTATTTCTCTGCTCTACATCCAACCATTTCTCGCTGCAGTCTGAACTTCTTTTGAGAAAATGTCTGGGAGCCTCCTGCTGTGTGACTGCATGTCTCTGACCCACAAAAAAAGTCTCCTTAAAAAACCTCTGTCAGTCCAGTACAGCAGAGGTTCTGCCCGCAGTTAAACAAGTTTAAGGAGTTCAAATGTTAAACTGAGTGTTTATCAGCAGGGTGCACGTATGGATTACAATCTTTTCTTAACGCCACATCTTGGCACTGAACGCCTCTTAGCATGGCTAATTCAGTCAATGCTGTAACCCTGGCTCCAATTAAGCTCCTGAATAAACGTTCACACATAACAACACTTACAGCGGAGGCTGGAAAGGTTATTTATAGCTGTATAAAGGAGGCTGATCACATTTTGACATTTAACTTGAGCCTTTTTGTGAGCTCAAAAACAAGTGCAGATTTGGGAGAGTGGAGACCCCTGGGAAAGACAAAACAAGGCCCCTACCCATGTCCAGAAATCTATCTGGTTATTATAAGCCTTTGATGAGGATATCTTCGAGTGTTTTTATGGCCCTTAGAAGTACAAAAACTTAATCTTCAGTCACGTTTCGACAAAAAGATGGAGCACTGTATGAATTTTACACATTAGAAGGTAATGTTTGACAAGTGGGTAAAACATTGCTACCTTATTTGTAAAATTAAGACAGTGGCAGGGGTTTGCTTGCATTTTTTCTTATCAAAATGTTATTTTTAAATTGATTTTGTTTGTTTTGTGGTAAAATTACATGCATATCGTTATCTGTGAAACTGAAACTTGCAGGGAGAAACGTACATTATGTTCCTTAAACATTTCAAAATGTGACCAACCTGTTTGTGAACTTTAGACGGTGTGCTGTGACTTGCTTGCATAAAATTATCGAGAAGAAAGAGGGACTGATTGAACAAAAAAGTTGGCAATGTTTGGCCTGGCTAAGCCCAGTCTCACTTACTTGTCCAAACACTAACAGCTTAAATGGGGAATTTAGACTGAGTAAGAAGTTCCAGGTTGTACTGTTTATACTGTTTTATTATTATTATTAGATTCTATCAAATCAATATCCTTTACTAGGTAAAAACATGGCACAAACTGGTTGGCAACATTTGGATATGAAAGACTTAGAAATGAGCTGAATAACTGAAAAAAACATACTTTCATGCATCCAGTATTACTATTGTTTGCAAGCTATTCTCCTGACACAGTGTAGACGACACAGAAAAGGTGAGTGTTTGATCACTAGGTAAAACTGCAGGTGAGTAATGGGATGGCAACATGGACTTCAAGCAAAATAGTGTAAACACAAGTGGGTGATCCAAAAAAAACATCAATTCATTGCTAAAACTGTAAAAAGTTTAAAACTAAAAACTACAAGAAAGTCCCCTGACACTGTCTATACATCAGAAACTAGAAGTGTCCAAAGAGCACAAACCTCTGACAAGGCATTTCTGTAAGCTGAGTTATTATTGAAAACATGGAAAAGTGCCCTATTGCGCAATGTTAACAAATCCTTGAAAAAAATCCTGGATCCACATGTAAATTTCTATCACCACCAAAATGTTGTCACTTCCTCCTTGTGCCATGACCGATATCCCATAAAAATGTCCTTAAAATCAGTTGAGAAGTTTTTGAGTGCTCGGCGAAAATCTGGAAAACTACCTTATCTATCTATCTATTCCTGGATCTACATTCGTATTCAGACCACCACCAAATTCAATCACTTCATCAACCTTCCCTGAAAATTCCATTAAAATCTGTCAAGAACTTTTTGAGTTTTTTACGCAACACACAAGCAAGCAAACAGACAAAGGGACAAACTGCTGGCAAAAACATAACCTCCTTGGCAGAGGTTATATGTTGGCAATGTCTGGACAATGGTGTGATTTGTATAATTCAGACAATGCATAGTAACAGGTCTTAGTTTCGAGTGTGAGTTCAGCCTTTCCTCTTCTTTGATTCTCATTTGTCAATATCTTGAGGCCTCTTGGAGCCTCAGGCCCCAGGAAATTGCTTGTCTCTGCTTGATGGGAAAAGCTCCTCGGCTACAGAGAGGCCCTGGCTCTTTGGCCTTGGGGACTAAGGGGCCCAAAATTCCAAAGCTGATCAGGAAGCCTGCTCTACTTCGTAAAACAAAACAGGGGTGCAAAAGTGAAACTCTCCCCTCAGACTGGGACCCTTAACCCTTTGTTCCCATCTGTCTCACTCTGACAGACTCAGCATCCATGGAAAATCACACATGGAAAGGATCCAAAAAGGAGTTTCAGTGGAGGTTTCTTCTTTTTTGTAGGACTTATAGACTTCTCATTATTTACCCTTAAGTCAGCTGTCAGGTCTGCATACATACAGTACATACATAGAGCAGGTTTGTGTTTTAAATGTGTTCCAGATGAGGACTGACGTGGGGCAAACTCCCCTGCAGACAAACCAGCAGCATAGATTTTAATCACAATGGACTTCTCTGGTTCTCTGTTACTGTGGCTACAAACGTCAGTGGCTTTGACCTCTTTAAAGAAAGTTTTGTCTGAACGCTGCAGTTCTCCAGTCGGTCAAATCAACCAAGATGATTTTCTACATCTGTAGGCCCGAATAGTTGGAATTATCTACAGCATTAGGTCAAAAAACCCTATGGAATGACATCAGATCATATCGTATTGCACTGTGCTGCGTTTCACTTTACCATACCACATTGTATTGTTTCATACTGTGTAGTGGTGCAACAGTGAGTTCAAAAATGCAGAAGTGAGCTAGCATTTGGAACTTTGTTGTTTCCAAGGCTGAAAGTATATGAGACTTTAGAATATCTTTATGCAGTGGTTCCCAATGTTTTTCACTTGAAGCCCCCCTTACTTGTACCTAAAACAGGCAGAGCACCCCTGTCAAAATGTATCCTTGAACTGTTTCATTAATAAATCCCAACAACTAGGGCCCTGAAATGGTTATTCTCATCAAAATAACTCCTGATTATGTGCATTTTGAGTTGTTTAAAATAAATATGAGGACCTTTGAACATACAGAGCCTTGCGCTCCCTGGGGGTGATTGGACCCCAAGTTGGGTATAGGGTTAATGGAAAAATACCTGAAATGAGGTTGTAATGAACATATGCATATGAGATTTTAAGGTTTAATCTAAAATAATAAAATTAATCTAATGTTGTCTGCCTTTGAATTTTCAAGCGTTGCTTGTTTTTAAAAAGATGGTAGCTAACTACTAATATGGACGACAAAAAGGCAAGGCATTTCTGATTGTTTATTAATGATCAAGTATTCATGAAACATTTTAACAGTCACAAGGAACAGCTTGATTAGATACCTCAATTGAGAGGAAATTCTCAAACAAGAGGTCACAATGTGGGGTTACATGTTGGAAATATTGTAACTGCTTCGAAATCGAACCGCCATGTCAATAGCTTTGAACTCACGACAATTACTTTTAAGCTTAAAGAATCATAAAAGTTCAATTTGTTTGTCAAGATTATAACATTGAATTATTCATTAATTAATTATTGATTAAGGTATAAGTTTCATGGTTTTGGTTTGCCACAGACTTTATTATCACCAATGATCCAAGACCATGGTGAAGAATCCCATAGGCTTTAAATCAAGAGAACCAGCATGATGCTAACTTCCACGTTAGCCTACAAAAACATTTCATCCCTGCACCACTCTGTTGTGTCGCATTGTATTGTATCAGACCATTCAGTCTTGTATTGTTTTGTATTCTGTGTCATACTATATTGTAATGTATGTATCATATCATATCCAACAAAAATGTATCAACAATTACAAACCAAAGGGCAATCTTACTGCTATAATTTACCTTACATTGGAGATGCTACTCAACAGCAACCTCCTGCTTGATGGGTAGGGGAAAATTTATACAAAGATGTCTACAAAGTTCTGCCTTTCTTTACCAAGACTTGGATTCAAAACTATGAGACATCAGCAGTGAAGATAGAATACTGAAGCCCTTGAAGTATATGTTGTTCCCATTTTATCAAAATAAGTTTTTAGTCAAAGTGCATGAATTTGGTTGTTTTGTGAGGTCTTTTTAATTAGCTAAAGCTAAAAATGCTGGCTTGCCATGATTACGAGTTTTAAAAGACAGTTTTATCAATGTCAGATTAATGATATATAGAGTTAATTAATCAATGAGATTACACTGTGGAGTTATACTTTGAAAATATTGAACTGCTTCAAAGTTGCATGCCATGCTGTAGTCCCATAATAGCCTGATGATAGCTTTTTACTCTCATGGATTACATTTAACCTTCGAACAAAAACATTAAAGTTAGATTTGTTTGTGAACATTCAACATGATGAACAAAGTGTGTATGTTTCATACATTTTTGTTTGCCACAGACCATGTTATCAGCAATGATGCAAGAACACAGAGAAAAATCTGCTAGAATCTGTTATGACCCATTCATCCATCCATTATCTATACACTTAGTTAGAGCTGGGAATCACAGGGTAGCTTACAATACGATACAATAAACAAAACAAGGTATGCAATTCTTTTTAACATGTTAGTTTTGTCCTGCCTCTTTGTTTGACCAGCTTCAAAACATTTCAAGTAAATATGAGTGATTGAAAATTTGTAGATTTTGCACACAAACTTTCAATGGTGGGGCTGGGTCCTGAGGTAAGACCAGCAAGGGAGCACTGATTTAATCCAAAGATAACTGAATATATCTGCATCTGCAGCAAAAGCATCAATGATTCTGTTCTCTTGTTTTATGCAAACTTGTGCTAAAGTCTTAAGTTTGTCGACATTCTGTACAAAGGGCTAATGAGGAGTTGGCATCTGCACTGGCTGCAGAAGCTGAGACAACAAACTGTGGGACAACAAAGACATCAACAACTGATGCTCAGGGACTAAAAACTGGAGGGAGCTGATCCATTCCTGGCACATTTCTAAAATCTTGTTTTCTTGACCCATAACTATGGCCTGCTGTTGTTTTAGTCATTTTCCTGTCAAACGCCAACACTGAAACACCTCTAGCACCAATTTCAGCAGATAAAAATAGAACAGGGCAATTCAGTATATCCAGTTTTCTGAGATATGCCAATGTATTTTCAAAAAAGATATTGACTATGATAATATTTTTCTATAGTTTATGGTGATGTTAATTAAAAAAAAGAATAAAAAGTTTTGAATGTTTGGTAGAAAGTATGTTTACAGTATATATTAGTGACAGTTTATTGATAATCTATCTAAAATATAAGCGCTAAATGAAGGATTATCATTTCATTTATTTATTCTATTACAATTCAGGATTTCTGAAATGAAGATTATCAAACTACAGCAATAATTGCAAACATGAATAGACACCCTTGACAGCTGATATTAATATATTTCATAAGAACAGAATGCTCACCTGGCCAACAGGAAAATTGCCCTCTGTCTCGCACTGTAGAGAAGTCAAAAGTCTTAGGTGATAATCAAGTGTTTTAACCAGATTCATTTTTATTTTTTTGAATGAAGGGTAGTTTTTGGTTCAAATTGGATGGACTAACAAATGAGAAGAAAACCTGAATCATATTACTACAAAACCTCATCTTATTATAGAGAAAACCCAAGGTGGAGCAAATAGCGGACCAATGCTGTCACAAACTCCACTGTCTCCTTATGTAACAGAGATGCCAAATGCTAACTGAATTCACTGTGCTAGCTTGAAATGAACAGGTAAAAATACAGTCCCAAAACACTGACTGAAAGTGACTGCTTATAGTGACTCTGATACTATCAAACAGAAACAAACCAGCTAATGTTAGCTTATTACCATCTGATGTCTTGTCCTGACTTCCAAAACAGCAAAGTAACTGTTTCAAACACAGTGGAAATACAAAAGCTGCCCTTATCTATGTTTATTTCTTTATCCTGGTAGTGGTGTAAGTGGGAGGGTTCTCCAATAGTTAAGTATGTAAATAAACCTAAGGTGTCGTTCTGGCGAAGACTTAACTATTTTGTAAATTATGTCTGTCATGCTGTATAAAGGTCCAAAGTCCCTTAAAATTTTAGATTACATCAGGGGTGGGCAACAGGCAGCCTGTGGCCACATGCATCCTTCCAAATCACTCAAAGCACCCCCTAAGTTGTTTAAAAATAATCAACAAATTGTGCAAATACAAGAACCATGAACAAATTAGGAAAATATTACATTATAATGTTGAATTTTTGGCATATCTAGTGTTTTTGCAATTACTGAACCTATTTTGCAGGATTGTTTCTCTAAATCTCTTTTAGGGAACATTAGAATAAAGTGTAAATTATGAGTAAATATATATGGGGAAAATGGTAAAGATAAAATATTTGTACTTCAATAACTTCAATAACTGATGAACACAGATTTATGAAATTAAAAAGGGAGAATGGCTTTGATTTTCTTTAAAGCTAGATAAATTATGCATTTTCATTTCCGTTTGAGTCAAAGCATATTAATGTTTGTATAACTAATTCGGGTGGAGCCTCCATATTTGCACATTTCTTTTGGTTATTCTATTTCTTTATTTAAAAGTATCAGTCAATTTGTAATAATGGGACCCTCAAGCAGTGAGAAAAGGTTGTATGTGGCTTTCTGGATGAAAAAAGTTGCCCATCCCCAGTTTACAAAAGTATTTATTTATCCCTCAAAATAAAGATTGATTGATTGATTCATCCCTGTGGCTTTTATAGGAGGTAAACATATTATTTTAGACGAAACTTGAAAAGGCTGTGCCGCAGATAAACAGGGTAGTCATTGCTAGCAGAAACACTTTTTGTCGTAAAGCCCTTTATGTTGCTCATGTCACTGAAGCAATCAGTGGGAAATTTATAGTTTTATTAGTCAAAAAAAAGCAGAAAAACTCCTGTGTACTGTGTGAATTGCATATGTGGATTGGCTTCATGTTGAGAAATGGGTGGAATTATCCCTCACTCCCCAGCAGTTCCACCTACGTCATCCATCTAACCATTATCGATACCAAATTAATCCTTTCAGAGTTCCAGGGAGCTGGAGCCTAACCCTGATGACATTGGTTGAGAGGCAGATATACCCTGAACTGGTCTCCAGCCAATCACAGAGCTGTCAAATAGAGACAGACAACCAGTTACGCTTACCCTACAGGCAATTTAACTCGCTAGTCAAGCTGACAAGCATGTTTATGGTCTTTTATGGAAAGCCGTTTGGGCATAAAATTGATACTTTTCAACCATAGTTCAGCTCTAGTAGTACTCAAATTTGACGTATATGTACTCAGTTTTGGTCAACTAGTGCATGAGTACGACTTCACTAATGAAGCAAAAAGTCTCACTAGTAGTTCTAGGGAAGCAAAAAGTGTCAGTAGTACTACTAGCAGATCGAAAAATGTTCACTTGTACGACTAGTAGACTTTTGGGTCTACTAGTACGACAAGTAGACTTAAAAATGTTCATAAGTACTACTAGTAAGCCTTATATGCTAAAAATGGGGCAGGAAAAAACAAATTCAGGCTTCCCATTGTCTTTGAAAATATTACAGCCAATCAGGGTGCTAGATTTGGTTATAATACCTCTTACTTCATTTGCATTAGGTCTGCAAGTAATACTAGTGAATCTTTTGGCTTTACTAGAACTACTGGTAGACCAAAATCAGTCTACTAGTACTACTAGTGAGATATTTGAGATACTAGCAGTACTAGTGAAGCACAATTTTGTTTTACTATTAGGTTTTGGGTGCACGAGTAAACGAGTAGACCTTACTA
Source organism: Cetoscarus ocellatus (assembly GCA_037902135.1). Classification (NCBI taxonomy): domain Eukaryota; kingdom Metazoa; phylum Chordata; class Actinopteri; order Labriformes; family Labridae; genus Cetoscarus; species Cetoscarus ocellatus. The sequence goes on from JBAMNC010000816.1 coordinate 209,793, forward strand.
GTAAAGCAAAATCTATTCCAAGAAATTTTTGTGCAGCTGCCACTTTTGTCAATGAACAGTATTTGTGTGATTTAGACAATGATCTCTCCCTGTTGCTGGGAAAATGTAATGTAGACTATTAAGTTTTGAACTTTTTGGTACCTATGATCATTGAAATAAAGGAGATTTTACTGTCATTTTGACACACATGGTATCCAACGGAAATATAAAAATCTGACAACTTTAAAAACCAAAAAAAATGTTGATAATGTTTTACTGAATTATGAAAGTTAAAACAAAAAACTTGTCCATATATAGTGTCTTAGACTTCTACTTTTGTTGCCTTAGAAGGAAAGAGGTATCTATGTAATTTGACCATTAATTTGGAACATGTTAAATTATAATGCTGCTCCCAAACAATTTATCTTTTCTTTGCAGGTTAAGACTCAATATCATGTATCACCATTAATTTAAAGAATTAGGTATGATTTCTGGTCTAACCCTTTAATGAGGACAATTAACAGCCCTGTTTTCTGGGTCTTTCTTTTGTTAGTAAAACCTTGTTGGTGATTTATGTCCCTTTCTGCTGGAGGATACAGCTTTATATATCTGTAGGTAGACAATGAATAATGGTGCTCTGAAAACTGAGGACACAGAGAAGCGTCAGACGATCTGTTGCTCCACATATAGGTTGTGTCAGCGTTAAAATCTGTTTCCCTGAGTCATCTCTGACTGAGGCAAAGCCCCCCCGCTGAGTCTTTACAGCGTCGTGACTCCAGTCTGAAGCCTCTGATGGGACTTTCTCGCAGTTTCAGATGCTGGGTAAGACAATCGTGGAACCTGAGGGGCCATTATGTCTCTATAATGTGATTGTAATGGTGTTTAGTGCATATTTACGCTGACAGGAGCAGCAATTCAGAGCTAAATCCACACCGAGAGATGGAGATAGATTCGCTTTGCTGCGTTATCCTTCACTACATGGTGTCTGTGCTCGGGGATCGGTGTGTTAAGCCCTGAAAACATGTGTGTTTAGACCCTTATAGGTGGATATATCACTCAGCATAATAGGATCAAGTGTGATTATCCTCATTTAATTGTGGGAGGTCAAAGGCTTAGGAGGGGGCTGTGGAGAACAAAGTGCAGCTTTTTTCTCTGCAGCATTCAAACAAAGACCTAAAAATCACTAACTGCGTAGTGTGAAGTGGTGTCACGAGCTAATTGGACTAAATGTTTCATACAGATGAATGTGTCTGCGGTAGAACACCGAGGAGAAAACTGGAGCATTGTGGGAATGCGACTTCTGATCATGGGCAGTTTAACCATTAGGCAAAGGTGGGTAATTACCTGGGGCAACATTATCCAGCTGACCTGAATATGGATTGATTATAAGAATCAAATATGAGGTATATGTACAAAATTACTTCATGTACAGACATGTATTTTAGATGTACAGCTCAATATCCTAATTGCACAGGTATGTTGGCAATGTTCTAAGAAGTGGGTGAATTGTGCAATTTGGACTGTCAGGGGACTTGCTTGCAAGTTCTTTGCTACAAAATAATGTTTTTTATTTGCATTTCTCTTTATATTATTTTGCTTTAATTGTATGTTGCCAACTAATTTGTGCAACTGGAATAATATGTTTTGCTACATCCAGCCTCAATCCTAACCGCTTTCACTTTTCATCCAAACGTTGCCACTGCCTTTAAACCGTTTAGTCAAAGTCAGGAGGTTTATTTGGGATTTTTTTTTTTTATAATTTCTACGTAATTTTGTTTCCAAAAGCATTTAGCTTTTCCTGTTATTTAATATTACCGGCATGTCTTAGCAACCAAAAATTCCTGTAGATTGTCTTAATTGCACAGAAAATGTTTTAAACATTGACACTTTAACATTCTTGTAAAAAAAAGGCAACTTATTTGAGATATTTAGACAACTTTTGTGCAATTAAGATAGTATCAGAAGAATTATTTTCATTTTTTGTCACTTTTTTTGCAATAAAATTTTATTTTTCAAATAATATTGCTTTTAGCTGAATTTGTTCATGGTTATTGGATAGATTCAACATATTAAAGCAATCCAGACAGTGCTTTTTGTCACTTGACTTGAAAGCTGAAAAAGATGTCCTGCAAAATGACATTTTTACAAACTTTGCCTGTTAAACCCACATGTTCAAACACTGTCAACTTATTTGTGCAATTTAATCAGTGTCACAAGAATTTTTTGCAGTTTTTAGTCGTTTTGCTTATTAATGAACTATACATTTTCTAAAAAAAATTGCTTATTCTTTTACCTGGTTGCCAACCCATTTCAACAATAAGACAGCACCACCTTACTCAAGCTAACCGACACACAGTCTAGACTAAACAAGGAGGTTGACAACACATGAACAGGTTTTCCCATCACCCTCACCATTTTTCAACTTTTCCAAATGTCACCAACCTTTTTGGACAATTTCATAACCAGTTGAACATATTAATTAAGATAAATAACATGTCATCACTAAAACAAATACTGACATTTTAACGTGACCTCTTACTTCACTAATTAAGTTGGCAGTGTTTGGACAAGTAGGCAAAAAAGGTGTGAACCCCCAGTCTGCTACTTGTCCAAAAGTTGCCATTATAATTATGCAATGGAGACAATGCTCTCTCTCTAGGTTAAAATGTTGGTGAAGATTATTCGCATCCTGTACTTCATAAGAAGCGTCCTCATCAAGGAATTGACAGTAGATAGACCCTTTAACAAGAAGAGGGCCTCCTGCAGGTCATCACCTCAAATCACAAAATATTGACCCTGCTTTTGATTTTGAGATAGAAGAAAATGTAATGGTTAGGAAAAGAGGTTTAAAAATCAATATGTCTTCAGAATAACTTTTTTGCTTAAAATCTGAAATAATAAATGCTAAGCTTTGGCAATAATTACTGCTTTAAATGTTTTTTTCTGTTTGGAAATAAGAGATGTCATATTTATTTTTGCTTCTCTTCAGGCTTCTCTGCAAGCTCCATTTTTAAAAAGCAGATTTCTTGAGGATTTCATTAGAGGCCGGCTGGCTTTCTGTGCAGGCAATTCGACTTTCATTCCTATTTTTTCTTGCTTTGATTGAATACATGACTGAAATTGCTGCCCAGCATGCTGTTAGGGATAAGAAAAAGAAAAGAAAAAGGTCTCCATGATACATGCAAACATAATGCAAAAAAGAAAAAAAAAGAAAATGGTTGAAGTAAAATAAAACTTGCGATAAAGAAGTAGATCAAAGTATTTTATTGTATGAAAAATATATCCATAAAAAGGAACAAAATTTACAAAAACATGTGCCACACAGGTTGGTGATGCGCAGCTTCACTGAGCTCTCCGGTATAATAAACATCAGTGTCGGTTCTGTGGATTGAGCCCGTTTGAAAACCGAACTTCACAACGATACCGGTGAACGCAGGGATGCGCACATCCCACCATCCTGACTCAATCTTTACAGGCGCTTAGACACGAGGAGGAAAAACATACAAACAAAACTTCTGACGCATAAAACACTGCTGGTCACAGGAATAAAAACAAAGTCCATACAAACTAACCTGTGGATGGATCCTAGCGGGATGTTTGGAGTCCAAAATAACAGGCAGGAGGCTAACATCCAGACAAATTACGCACGAAAATCAAATCACCAGACCTACTTTAATCTGCTTACACTGGTAACAAACGAGTGAAATGAGATTTTTCAACTCAAGGTAACTTCATAAAACTTTTAAACTTAAGTTTTAAAGTTAATTTGATCGTTTGTCAGCAATTTAAGCATTTTATAAAGTCGATGCAACAACTTTCTTCATTTCCTGCGCGTAAAATAAATACAATTAAACATTAACGACGAATAAAAACTGTCTAATAAGAGTTATAATACTGAAATGAAAAATCTGCAGCATTTATTGTCATGATAGCAGCTCTAAAAGACGAGTAAATCTACACACTAATAACTTGATTACTGGGTTGTTGCATTTTTTCTCTGTACTGATCCAGCCAGTCTCTGAGCTCAGTGATCCTGTACCCCTCAGGTCCTCTGCCCCCCTGGTAAACGATCTTCCCTTCTTGCAGGATATAAAGTCTGTCGAAATAAGCTCCGTACGCGGCGTTGGAGGAGTTCTCCATGCTGTCAACCACCACCAGGCAGCCGGGCACCTCCAGGTGCATGAGCTGCGCGGCGTGCAGCCGGTCCTCCAGGCAGCGGTGTTTGGGGATCTGGTAGGGCGCGTCTGTGCTCATCCAGCCGTCAGAGGGGTGCGCTTCCTCGATGTACACCACCACAGAGTCCGCGATGTCCGCGTTCTGCTGCACGACGCCCTGGAAAGCCTTAAGCCGCGCCATGAACGGCGGTCAGGTGCAGCTGCCAAAGTTGAGGATGAGAGGTCTCTTGTCCTTTGCATAATCGAGGATGCGGCTGCGCCTCTGATCCTCCAGTTGGATCACCTCCGTGTTGGGCGCACTACGTCCGAGATGCGCAGCCTTCAGGAAGTCCAGTTTGTGTCCGTGCCACACGGCTTTGAGCGACTCCAGGCTGAAGAGGCGATTAGAGTCCGATATGCAAAGAGGAGGATCGGTGGCATCCCCCTCCTGCTCCTTCATCCTGAAGAACACACGCTTCCTTATACACAGAAAGTCCAGCAGCCAGAACATGACAGCTGCCATGAGAAAGCGCGGCAGCAGCACCAGACAAACTAATGCATTCTTAATGGCTTTAACGGTGTTCATCATCACCTGCTGGAGTCACAGACACAGTGCATGGGCTCTGCGCGGTGCCACACAGTCCTCTGGGTTGAAGTTGGGTTACTTGCAACTTCCCCTCTTTTTATAGCACCGGCAGATTTGAATGAATCACACCCCGCCTCCAAAGTGGGGCCGAGGCCTCACATGGTGGGGATTACCTTATGTCAACTCCACAGCTTTGAGTTACAGCCAAAAGCCAAGGGTGCAGGGCAGGGTGCGGCACAGCGGCACGTTATTTGGAGACACTCGGTCATATTCTTACACCATCAGACGCGCAGGAAAGGTTAAAAGTTCCTGTAGATATCCAAGTCTAAAGTTTGAGGTAGCTGCTGGCTTTTCTTCTTTAGTTTTTGTGGGACCCACTTCAATGGACAGAGAACAAAATACTGTTGCAGAAGAGAAAGTCTGATGAAAAATCTCTAAAGTAAAAGTGAAATTATAGGTCCATACTAGTGATGATCATTCAATTAAGTTTCAGTTTCAATATTTTTATTAGTTAGATTAATTAGTTATTTAGAAATCACGACTACAACAAGTTATTATACAAACCCCAATTCCATTTAAGTTGGGGCATTGTGTAAGACATAAATGAAAATAAATCTCAATGTTTGTAAATGTTTTTCGGACAGTTATTCAATTAAATACACTACAAAGAAGATACTGATGTTCAAACTGATGCACCTCATTGTTTTCTAGCAAATATTTTCTGTTTTTGAATTTGATGCCTGCAACACATTCCAGAAAAGTTGGGGTAGGACAAAAAAAGACTATGTAAGTTGAGACATGCTCAAAACCCGCCTGTGGAACAATCCACAGGTGACTTGGAATCAGGTGAGTCTCATGATTGGGTATAAAGGAGCATCACTGAACGGCTCGGTGGACATCAAACAAGAATGGGAAGGATTTCCACCTTCAAAGCCTCAATAGTTAGGGCCTGATCTACTAAGATCCCAAATAATGAGCGCTAAATTGCGTGTGCAAACTAAAGAGTTGCAGGTGATCTACTATGACTGTGTGCACAATTGATATCAGGCGCAAAAGTGGTGCCTTAAATGAAAACTGAAGTTTGAAAACATGGAGTTTGAGGCAAATAAACACACTGGTAAACTCCATCAGAGACATCTCTGCGTTGCCAGGAGAAACGCGTCTTTACTGTTTTTATTTCTGACCAGAGGTTGCGGAAACCTCATTTGTTGTTTGTCATTTTGACGGACAAGGTCGTCACTTTTCCCTCATGCCATATTTTTTTTACGTAATTTTAAATTTTCCTTTTGTAATTCCAGTTAAACATTATCTAAATGACAGCATTCACACAGTTACACAGCTTCATCACCAATAACCTCTCATGTGAATTGCAGTCTTACAGTTACACGCACGCTGACTGAGCGTTTATCTTAACGTCCTTTTTCCGTACTGACTGCGTCACTCTCTCCACACACTGACAGCTCCTAAACTTGCTGTCAGTGCATAGAGAAGGTGATGCAGTCAGCTCTGAGTGGCAAACGGAGTGATACTGGCTATGAAGGGGATCTTTTTTACATAGGTTAAATGACCTCCTCCATGATGAGAGCGCAAAACAGAGAGGGTTTAATCAACCCGTGTGTCTGCATGGCACACTGGATCGTCCCTCTTTTTATGGTCCATCATAATGACAGACAGCCTCCAAATCTTTGCGTCATTCATCAAAAAAGTCAGTCAATGACGGTAACTATTCGGTTAATGCGACCCCTGTTTCTTGCTACAATGACCGCAGCCATCTGTGCGTAAAGCTGTGTCAGTTTGCACCTGCCTTTCCAACATGCTAAATTTAGAAGCAAAAACACCAACTGCAATCACATTGTGGGTGCTAAATGATCACATAAATAAATTTAAAAAAAACACCGTGTAAAATGTTCCGAAAAAGCTTGGACATGGGTCTTTTTACCACAGTGTTACATCACTTTTCTTTCAGCAACACTCAGTAGGCCTAAGGATTTTGAAACTGAGGACACTAAGGGCCTGATCTACTAAAGGTTTGTGTGTATAAAAACATGTGAAAACTTAATAGCACACGCAAAGCTGATCCACTAATCGGGTGCATCGAGGATTGCATCTGTTAAATGAACAAAATAGCATGTGCAATCCATTTAGCATGTTTGCCTTCATGAATATGCATGAAATACTGGGAGGAGATGCAAGGGTTTGGACATAGGGAGCTCTTCAGTTTGCTAATACCTTGTTTCTGTTGACTTATATTTACAGCAAGCTAACAGGAAGTCCATTCATTTGTATGGGAACCTGCAGGGCCACTGCCAGGAATTGTGGGGCCCATGAAAAAACCTTTAAGTGGGGCGCTTGAATCTTATTTGAGAATATATATCTCCCCAGACAAACATGTTTTTTCATCAGTTTTAACTCAATTAATGTATTTTACAGCTAGTAGTAAATCAAAGCACTTTAACCACTTCATTTTAAATTTTCTTATTTTTTTTAAAGCATTTCTCAACCCCTCCCATTTCTCAACCGATCCCCTAAAACTCCACATTTGAAACCACTGGCTTAAACCAAACCTCTGTTATGATAAAGAAATGATTATCAAAAAAATTTAAGTATATATATTTTTTTAAAACCACTTGATATACTCTTTTAAACCTGTCTAAAACTTACCTGAACACTCGTGTCACTCCTGACGTAAGTAAATTATCATGAAAGCTATTTTTTCTGTTCAGAGTACACAATTGATCAAAAAGTAAAAATGAAAAAAAAAATAATGAAGTCTATTGTTATATAACAAAATAAAAAAAGAAATAAACTATGACATGTCAGCATATTTCTAGTCTTGGGTTTTTTTTATAACATGTAACAAGTTTTAGAATCTTTGAATGCTGCCGTGAATGGCTGAATGATTTTTTTTAATGTTCTTCTCTTTGCATTAAAAACAAGGATAACAAAAACACCAAAATACTAGCACAGTGTGAGGAAAGTCTCCCCTTATGGTAAAAAGTAATTTGTTCAATATAAAAAAATACACACTTACTTATGATTAAGTATTTAAGGGCCCCTCTCAGATATGGGCCCTAAAAATTGTCTTAACTTTTCCCCCTCTTACAGCACCCCTGGGAGTCTGGGATACTCGCTGTACCTCTGAAACTCCTCGCCTCTATAGTATTTGCGTCACGGATGTGTGTTAAACAGAATGACAGTGTGCTTACCTACCATGCTTTTCATTCTACTGAGTGGATGATGTTTATTTCAGAGTGAATGTACATGCATGAAACAAACTGATCTAGTTTTACCAAGATCTGAATCCGAGTCTTATTATTCTACAAAATGTGGTCATTGTTAATGGTTATTGTGTGTTTTAGATGAAATACTGCAGATTTATCAGTTTAACATGAAATAGAGTCACATTTATCAGTCTGTAAATGAAGTAGTTATATCACTTTGATAGTTTGAAATGTGTTCGTACATTTAAGCTGAAAAGTCAGACATTACTCACAACCAAAAACAGGAAAGCTAAAGAATGATTCTGTCCTGCAAGGAAAATACAGGTTTTGTCTTTGTGATGAATTATAATATGCTGCTATTCTGGCAGGCCAACATCTACATATATGTGCTTTCATCCAAAATTAGCCCTGTATTTGTCTCAGTTAAAAATACACATTTCAAAAAAATAAAAAAACAGGCAAAATTTGATTGTGACTTAATGGATTCAGGTAGTTTCAATAGACTTCAACCATGTGGAAAGAAATGCACTTCTTCGCACTGGACACTGGGAGGCATCGTATGTGATGTATGGATATATAGGTACCAGGCACAAATAGAAGTGGATATAGGTCTTTCTGTGCAAATCCCCCACTCAAAAATGACAGTTTTTTTTTTTTTTTTAACCAAAAAGATACACTCAGCTAGAATTTTCTCATAATCTTAAAATAGCTCCCATCTCAGCAGTCATTTTAGTCTTTACCTTGTTGGCTAAGAGCCTTTGAAAAAAGCTTGATGCTTGATGAAAAAAAGCAATAAGACACAGCTTCAAATATCGCAAAGGTCATCTCCAGTTTGATATAACTACGCTTGAAAACAGTTTAATTTACTTTTATTGATTCATTCATTAACACTGTATGCTATAAATTGTATACATGTATATTGTTTCTAATTATTACTGATTTATCTCTAAAGGGAGCAGAAAATTAATTGATTTTTGGCATAAAGGAAGAGCTTGTCACAGAGTAAAGACTGATTAAGACCTTGGTTTTTACTAGAATTGCAAGAGAAACAAGCAGTCAGGTCATTAGAAACAGGCACAAACGAAGAGGCTCTTCTGACAAATAAATCAATATGTATGCGTGTATATACACACACACATATATCTATATCTATATAGATATCTGTGTGTGTGTGTGTGTGTGTATATATATATATATATATATATATATCTACATATATTTGTGATGCTTAAATAACCATCAGAAAAATACAGAAACTTTGTAGGCTTCAACTAATTGAAGCTGTCAAATTGCAAATGGATCTGTAAAAGATATAACTAAGATGATTTCTCTGTCAAAGGGATTAATATTTGGAAGACTTTACCTGCAGAAGTGAAACTGGATCCAGACTGGAGATATTTAAATTCAGAGATGGGAGCTGCAAGCAAGGCGACAGCAGGAACTGACTGCTTGTACAGAGAATAGCATAGATGCTAACAGCTTCAGTGGCAGTGTTATTCCTCTCCACTTCATAATCATTATCGATATTAATGTTAAATTTGAATAATCTCTCTATCTGCGGTTGTTATGATTATACTTTGATAATAAACACCTTTACAACCATATAGACATGAGGACCCTCTTGAAAATGAGATGCCACATCTCAAGGGGCTAACTTTGAATAAATCTATGTTCAGCAGAGACAAATATGATGAGGACAGATTTATGATCTGGGTGTCCATGGGTTTGTCACTATCATAAATTCCTATTTTTGATAGCTAATTTGTCTCTGCCTGGATGGAAACATCTCTGGATGTATGTGAATATATGTGTATATGTTTATTTTATATATGCATGTATGTGTATCTATAAAATGAAGAGTATGGCTTTAGCCTGCTCTTATGTAAAGTGCCTTGAGATAACACTTGTTATAAACTGGTGCTATACAAACAAAGATTGATTGATTGATTATCAGAGCTGGACCGTTTTTTTTTTTTTTTTCTTCTTTTTTTAAAAGAAAAAAGAAGAACAAAAAACACTACAGACGTCTCTACAGAATGGATATTTTCCCTCCACTTCCAATATGTCTTGCCGAGAGTCTGTTTAACAAAGAGTCTAACAGTGCTATCTGATTGGCCCTTTATGAATGTGACTTACAGAACTGTCGTCCAAATCCTTTAAAATGTTCTGCCCAGGTTTAATATACTGAACTGTCCATCTGGTGTGTCTCTCCATCTAAGATGTGTCAACCTGCGTTAAACACAGGAATGTATTTTTACTGAAACAATGATTTCTAGACGTTTGGTAAATGTCTAATATATGATGATGTGTGAATGGGCCTTAACATAATATGTTCACAAGGAAGGGATGACTGCAAGACCCCATTAACTTGACCCTTGACCTTTCAAAACCTAATCAGTTTGAGCTTGATTCTAGGTGGATATGTGGTCAGTGTTTAAAAAAAAATAAACCTTAAAGACTATGAGATAGCACATTCACAAAAAAAGATAAAATATGCAAATTAACTCTGACAATATTTGCATTCCCTAAACAACCTGACAATGTTTGGACAAGGAGATATTTCCCTCACTCTTTGCCAGTTTCAACAACTTGTCCAAACATCGCCAAAACACATGTGTAATAGAAACATTGGCCTCTCTTTGTTTAATAATACCACTGAAGATCAACGAGTTTCTTTGCTTTGAATATCTGCAAAAAGCACAAGAATACTTGGTCAACACATTTACAGTGCCTATAGAAAAATGCAGTAGGGCTTCATATTGGTGCCATGGAAACATCTCCTCTTTTGTAAACATAATTTTGGGTCTATTTCTCAGTTACAGATATAGGTAATATGTGGTAAAGTACATTTCTTCTTTTGAAATAGACTCAAGAAAAACTACTGTTTTCTCAAGTCCACAATAGGCACAAAATTGCAGTAATGTTAGTAAATGTCAAATTCCTCACAGCCACTGCTATTTACCTTCAGCCCACCTACAGGACTCTGATCTGCCACCAAACTGTCCTCGGCTGATCCCTGTCACAGTGGACGGCGTGTCCTCAGGTAGCAGTTCATATGTTAGCTCACGTGAGGGCGGCTAAAGATAAACTGGTGCAACACCAGTAATAGCACAAGGGAACAGCCTAAATTTTGGAAGAATGCAAATAATAGTGAGACATCATATTATTTTTATTCTAGAAACTGGATGTTTGCTCACATAGAGAAATTGTAAACAGACAATTTGAAGAGCGAACATGACTGGAGAGAAACTTTGGGTCCAATTTTTTGCCACACTGGGTCTCATCACTGCAGCATGTCAATATCTGGAGTATACTGACTGCCGTATTTTGTTTTCTGTCATTCTTTGAGTCTTGTTGGTTGATTTTTCCACAATGGACAGCATGCTTTTGACAACATCAAATGGATGACATATGACATGTATGCTTTTGTGCCCTAACAGTGTTTAGATGATTTTGTGCTCTTTATTTGCCCTCCTTGCTGGTGTGTGTAGGAGTGTGAGTCAGGGTCATGTTCATATGGGCGGCCAGGCGAACATGGCCCCCCTTGAAATCTGACTGATCAAAGAGGGGCAACCCCAAAACCCAAGTCAATGAATCGTCAAAAGATGTCGATTAAAATGCTGTTTAGAGAAAATGAGAAATCTGGAGAAGAAAAAAAAACTTTAGTTGAATTGTTAGATTTAAAAGGCACACCATGTAAATATCTGCTAACAACCGTGTTCATCCCAAAGCTGCACAGCCCAATCAGTGTCCTTTAGAGCAGGAAGAGATGGAGCAACAAGTGAGACGACAGCAGGAAGTGACTGCTGCATCTACAGATATTAGCATAGATGCTAACAGCTTTTCAGTAGCAGCTTTGTCAGATATGGATTGCATTTTTTTATTAAATGAAAAACAAATAACACAGAAAGCATTTCTTGATAAAGGGGATATTTTTGCTTCACTTCTTACAAGTTTGTTCTACAACGTGGCTCATGTTTTTTTTTCTTTGCACTGCCTACTACATTATCTACTTGGCCCGTAATGAAAGTGACTGACAGAATGATTGTCTAATCACCTGCCAGAAATGCTTTGAATGGGTTTGCCCTTCCCCAAACAATTTCTAAAATGGACAAGTGAAATATATTTTGTATAATATACTGGGTAGCCCATCTGATGTGTCAGGTTAGGATCTCTCAACTAAAAAGAGCAACTGAGGATGAGTTGTAACATTTTCAAGTAAAAGTGACCGAGCGGTGACTTAATTGAAGAAAAAGTTGGCATTGTTTAGCCAGGCTTTCTAGCTTGATCCACTTGTCCTAGAACTGCCAACTTGTTTGTGAAATTTAGACAGCCTTAGGAGTTTGCTTGCAGTTTCATGCATTTGATTTAGTAATGAAGTGACATTTTCAAAACCAGTCTTCAGTTTGTAATGACATTGCACAAATATGTTGGCAACATTTGGAAAAGTGGGTGGAACTGGAAAAAAACAAGGGAAACCCTCCTGCGTGTATAGTGACCCACAGTCAGCCTACCCGCCTTCAATGTTTACTGTTGATAAATTGATAAATCTCATCAATTACAATGTCATTCTGTGAGGTGTTTGTATACTAAACAGGCAAACAGCATCTCTGTCTCGTGGAAAAATTTTGCAAAATGACAGAGAAACATTTAAAAGAGGACTTACTGTTTCATGCAGTGAACGCACAAATTGCCCTTAGTGTGAAACAGGAAGTCTACTTTCAGGAGTGTTTTTTCCTTATTATGTGAACTGTATTGGTGAAGCAGAAACGTCAGTTTGCTGTGCAGTGAATTCACATCATGGAGCGTCTTTTGTTGACTAGAGTCCTCAATTCTAAAAGAGAAGCAACAGTGAAGGAAAATGAAGGAGACAGAGGATCTCCATTTAACTTGTAAACTTTTATTTAGAGTATGATAATTTATGTATGATACAGAAACAGAACAGCAGTTTACATTATGTTTACTAAAGTTATGTTTACATATTTGTTTTCTCATGGCAATATTAAAAAATGGTCACCATTAAAAAGCCTGTGTCATCTATAGGAATGTCTCCCACTTTAAAAATGTAAGGAAATATTTAAGGTAATGTTAGCTTTCAACTAAAAAATTATGTTGCATACATAGATGTACATAGCTTAGAACTGTCAATTTAATTAAAATATTTAAAACCTACATTTCCAATTATACACACTACATAGCATTTAAAGTCTGAAGAAAGTTATATTTTCATGAAAAGCAAGCTTGTGTTTCAGATGTCGTATAGAAGAGGGCTCATTCCTGCACTGCACTTGGTCATGCACTAAACTTCATACATTCTGGCATGATTTCTCTGACATCATGTCAAAAGTTTTAGGTATAAATCTCCCATTATATCCTCAAATCTGTTTGTTAGGAGACTCTACAAGTATTGATGCACAATTAAGAAAGACACAAAAGAAATTGCTTGCATTGGCCTTGTGCATTGCCAGGAAGTACACAGCCATTAAATGGAAGTCTGACTCCCAACTCCCTATAGCAAGATGAACTTCAGAAATGAACAGTTGTATGGCTAAAAAACTTTTCTAGAGATTTGGCCACCTTATTTAGCCCACATAGATCCCCTGCCAACTTCTACAGTGGACAGCATGGAGAAAGAGGATTAGAATCAACAAGCCTTTGGTCACCAGTACAAAGTATTATTTAGGGTTTTTTTTGCCTCTTGTTCTTGGTTTCATTTTCTTTTTAGTTTGTATATGGGTGGGTTAGGGAAGGGGTTTGTAATTATGATTTTGCATTTTCTTATATGTGTTGTTTAGTTTGAAAACTGAAATTAAAATATTCTCAAAAAAAGTATCCGTAATCAAAGTTTCATTTTGAGATGACATGGTGAAGTTTCGTTGGTATTTATGACTTTTCCTGGATAAATCAGTCTTTTCCATCTCAGATTTTTAAAATGTACAAATTTGGGAACTACTGTACTAATTCTTTTTCATAGATACTTGATCCTTGTCCTGTGAGAGAACTTCTGTGTAGATAAAACATTACGTATCCAACTGTTAACACACATTTGCGCTCTCTCCCTGTCTTTCTCTCTCTCACATACACAGGAAGCCTCTGGTCTGCCTGCAGCACTGGGGTTCATACAGCACTCCAACACCTCAGGATATAAATCAGAATCCAGGGGAACTTAACATCCGTGGGTTTCAACGAAACATAATATTTTCTTCTGCTCAGGTCAGAAATCACCCTCTATTTTTTTCTTTTTTTTGCATAGGGGGCTAAGATCATTTTAAAATGTGTCCCGGCTGTTTTCTGAAAGCTCGTAAAACTTTAAAGAATGTTGAAAACAGTCTCTGTTCTGTGAGGTGTTTGATGATCTGCCCCCTTTAAACAAGATGAACAAATACTTTCACATGCAGAGTTGAAAACAATGCTAAAAGCCACATACAAACTTAATATGAAATTCTTATGGAAGATCATCATGTTTGAGTACAGAAGCAGTATGTACGAGTCAGAGTCACATCAGGTTCTGGGAACCATCACATCACACCAGTCTGCCTACTGACAGACATCTGCACCAAAAACTTATACACTTCCAGAAATGAAGCTCATACTTTTCAGCTAAGGTCATGACCCTACACCAGAAGGAGTCAAAATAATTAACTGAGAAAACAAGAGTGTGGCTAATGTTAGGGTAAGTTATAAAACATGTGAGGGAGTTTCAGTTTTGTTCACTTTGTTCCCCCTAGAGCCAAAAATGACATTTTAACTTCCTCAAGTATGTAAGTTAATTTTTATTCAGATTCATTGGGTAAAAAGAATCTCCATTATGGAACATTTAAAGTAATGCTTTCAATGCTTCATCTGCCTCCTTCCCTCTCATTCTTAGCAGTTTAAGCATTAGAAATAACAAGATACTGATTATCAGTTTTGTTTTTCGTACACTTGTTTGCTTTTGGGTGACATAGAAAGGTATAGGTATTAACTCCAGTCTGTTTTATAACCAGTTAAAAAAAAACTAAAGGGAGCTTCAAAAGGAGAACGTATCTAGATACCTGATATAATGGCCATGCTTTCATACCCCTCGGATGTATCTAGGCCAAGCTTGAACTAACTGACAACTAACTTCAGTTTCTCCTCACGGCATGCAGGCCTACAGCAGGGTTTGCTTGAATTTAACTTTACAAAAAAAAAAGCCAAACTGAGATTGATATTTTTCTGCAACACAACAAGCAAGCGAGTTTCACCGCGATCATGTCATATCACATAATAGGATGTATTAGCTGACATTATTCCAACTGTATCCTTTTCACTCACCTACCAACCACAAAACACTGCAGCTGATGGCCCTGCAGCATCATCTGTGAGTTCTCTGAGTTCCCATCCAGGTGGAACTAATGTACTCACTAAATAATGTTCCCATACGGACATGGATTGCCACTCTCTGATCCGGAATAAAAACAGTCTGTCACAGTGTCGTCACACACCCACACAATGCTGATTGGCTGTCGTGGCACAGCCACATCGGCTGAAAAGTTCCAATTTTCCAACTTTGGTGACCGAGCAACGCGACGACTAGGTCGCACAGATCACATCCATTGCATCGTGGGAGAGTTAACCCCGCCCCATCGCGGCTGTAGATTGACTCTACATGGAGAGTGGTTGCCCAGGTCAATCAACCAGTGTTCAGTGTGAACGCACCTTAACAGGGTATGAAGTCAAACTTCTTAGAAAAGGAAGGAGAAGACAGATTGACAGACTGGTACCAGAAAGACCTGGTGTTCTGAAGAATAAAAAGCGCTTGTATACAGGTGTTGTCTGGACTAAATTTTGATCTAATAACATCTCACATAACAGCAGAATTCCAAGTGCATCCTGATAAAATACATACGTACACCCTGCAGGCATTTTCTTGTTTAGGCGGATCCAGACTTCCACACAGGAAACAGAGAATCTCTGACAAACTGTGGATGAAAAAATAAAAACCTATAAGAAATATTATTTTTAGGGCGGCTGCCAGACACTTTTGAAACAGCTTAGAAGCAGACTTTAGCTGCAGGAAGCTGAAGGACAACAGTCAAAACACCAGTGATGATCCTCCCACAGACAGAAACAAAAGCTACATGTAGGAAAAAGCTAAAAGAGGCCAAAAGCAATGGTCTCTCAGTATTGCAAAATGATGAAAACTCTTTCATGTTTTATTGCATAAAGTCTGCTGCACATTTCGGCTAAAGCAGAAAAGTCTCAAACACTAAATGAACAGCAAAACCCAGAGCAGACACTCAGGAGGTATTAATGGTAGTTTTCTTGAACTGAGACACCTATAACAAACTCGATCTTTATAATGAAGGAAACAAGCATGTATAAGCACACAATGAATAATCATAAAAGAACTGATGAATTCTCTTTGATAGCTTAACTAAAGATACCAGATGTGTTTTCAAGTTTCCCCGTCAGAGTCAATTTGAATTTCTCTCTGGATAAATGACCTCTTGTATTGAACAAATCCCAATCCAAGGTGCACCAGACAGTGTTCTTAAATCCTCACGTTTTTGTTGGACTCCTATTTAACTTGGATTGAAATGTTTCAGTGCTTTAGGCCTGTGATCACAGACGCAGCCGGCTGCTTGTCCTTAAAAAACACTTGGTGGTAATCTTGATTCCAGTTATTTTTACTTCTGTAAGAATCCATCGAATGAGTGATGTCTCAGTTTTTGAGTTTTATCTCTCTCATGCTCTGCTGAGGCTTTTTTGCTTCATGAAAACATTGGCAAAAGCTTTAACAGCATGTGCTCTTGTAAGCTGCTTTTCCCAAAAAACGATAGTTGTCCGTGGACTTAAGAAATGAAACGTCTAAATGTTTTGATTTTGTCAACTGTTAGATAAAAGGAAAGAAAACGCTACAACAACCACTGCAAAGAAAGGCAGCAGTGTCAAGAGACAAATGGACAACAATAAAAAGAATTTGAAGTTTATAAAGCCAAAGTGAATGAGTCAATGTAGGTGTGTGCATAGGCGTGAGCACATACACCAATCAAGCATAACATTGTGACCACCTGTCACCCTGACTGGTTTGAGGCTATACAGCCCCATACGCAACAAACTTTGATGCTCTGTCTATTCTGACATCTCTCGATCAGAACCAGTACAAACTTCTTCAGCAATTTGAGCAACAGACGCTTGCCTGTTGGATTGGACCACACAGGCCAGTCTTCGTGCATGCATCAATGAGCCGTGGCCTCCCATGACGTTGTGGCCAGTTCACCACTGTTCTTGGACCACTTTAGATAGATACTGACCACTGCAGACTGGGAACACCCCACAAGAGCTGTAGTTTTGGAGAGGCTCTGACATAGTCATCTTGGCCCTTGTCAAACTTGCTCAATTTCTTTTACTTGCCCATTTTTCAAAACCTGACGCACCAGATTGACCGTTAATTTTATTTCGCTGGTCCACAGAAAGTATGTGGGAATGGGCAGAACCTTTCAAAAGCATATCCAGCAGGTGATTGGACAATCGTCCCATCAATCACATTGATGCAAAGACGTCTAATGATCTCTCATGTGGCTTCACCAGTAGGATGTTGACAGGCAATTGTACTTTTTTGGGCCAGAGACACAAAAAATGAATTACATACTGCAGCTTTAACTCGGATAACAGAGTTCTGTGTAATAGTTAGCACAGTTAAAAATATATTAGCAAAAAGTGATAAAATCATTAAAAATGCAATTCAGACTTTATTTTGTCTTCTTTCATGATGTTATCTAACCTTATCTTTACTCACTTGTATCTGACAGTTCTTGTTTGCATTCATTTGCATTTCTTTGAAATTGAGTCTTTTTAAACATCATATCAAAATTTCTCGCTTGCAGGCCACACGTCTCTGTTCTACTGGCTGTTGTGTTTAAAACACTGTTAAAGCAACGGAAGGTAAGAGTGCATGAACATGATTCTTCACGCCAAGACACCCATAGCTGCTGAAAGAAGATGCTTTTAGATATATACAGTGCTTTACAACTTTATTAGACCATCTGTCATAAAAAGGAGAAAACAAATATTTTAACAATCTTTTAAAAACTAATTTAAAACTGAAAATGTTATTGGACATACACTTTGAACAGGAATGAGGAATTTCAAATTGAATTAACCTTTTTAGACCCAAATTTGAGCCAAATCACTGGGCTTCTCTAAAAAGGCAGAAATTAATCAAGCATAACATTCAACCACTAAAACTGATTTTTCTGTTCAGCAATGCAAATAAATAACTATAATTTGACATCTTAATCAAGAAATAAAAATGTGTTTTACTATTTTTTCTGGGTGTTTGAAAATTCATGGATAACAATAATAGTTACATGTTAGCATTAAATATCATTTTGGTTAAAGAGCTTCTACATACTGGTGTATTAAACATTACAGAAACATAAAAATGATTTTGGTTATTATCAGTGCTGTTGATTTAAAGGATAAGTTCGGTTTCTACAGCTTTCACATAGTTTATAGAATAAAGTAGAACAATATACTCACCCAGAAGGCTTTCCTGATCCAAACAGTGCCTCGGGAGATATTTAGATCCAAAATCGAGCGGCGGACATCCGTATAATGGTAGCAGACGGGGCATCTATAGCGCCACTCCTAAAACTGCATTAATCGTCCAAAAACTCATTAGTTTCACCAACATTTCGTCATGGTCCGCTCGCGCTACTCCTCCACGACAGTCCGGTGTCGCTCCACCCATGTTTTTGTGACTGTGCTGACCTCTGAACTGAAAAGTTTCTTGCCTCCGCGTCCTCCTTTCCATGAGCTCCTCATCCGTATACTCTGGCTCAAAACTGTAAGGACACCCATCATATTCAAAGTTCTCATCCACAACATCTTCATCCGATAGATATTCGTCCATTTTGCACAAAACTGGAAGAAGAAAGTTATTGTGTAGCCACCGCTCGCCGCTGAAACAATGAGCCGTACTGCGCATGCGCGCGCAACCGAAAGAAACTTTTCAGTTCAGAGGTCAGCACAGTCACAAAAACATGGATGGAGTGACACCGGACTGTCGTGGAGGAGCAGCGCGAGCGGACCATGATGAAATGTTGGTGAAACTAATGAGTTTTTGGACGATTAATGCAGTTTTAGGAGCGGCGCTACAGATGCCCCGTCTGATACCATTTATACGGATGTTCGCCGCCCGATTTTGGATCTAAATATCTCCCGAAGCACTGTTTGGATCAAGAAAGCCTTCTGGGTGAGTATATTGTTCTACTTCATTCTATAAACTATGTGAAAGCTGTAGAAACCGAACTTATCCTTTAAGGCAGCTGTTGCATAACCTTACACTGGGTGGTGGTCTGAGAAATTTGTTAAGCACAGTATATTTTAAATGTTTTCAGACTGTAATTTTAACTTGGTTCTCCAAAAGAATGTGGTTTAATTTCAGAAGTTTGAAGTTGATCACTCTATAATTCAACTAAACCAATATGCTCTGTTATTAGATACAACAGTAAGGCCAAATATGCTTCGAACTTAAACTTTGATCATATTGAGAGAAAAAAAAGGGTCCCTCACACACTGTGGAGTGTACACTTAACAGTATAACCATCAGAAATGGTTTATAATATAGTACTGATTCACACCATTCATAAACCATGCTGAATGTTTATTCTGATCATCAACACGTCCAAACACTGATTTATGTTAATGAGTCAGTGTTGGGTTTTGTGTTTTGTGTGTTTTCTGCTCAGCGTCTCTCTGCGCTCAGCGGGGATCCAACATCTGGTCACACATATTAGCCTCCACTGGCTAACAGCCACTGGCTTGTGTTCTGGTGTGAATTTCCAGGTTGGGTGAGCACATGGTATACCGGCTAAGCCTTAATCTCCTGTTACAGTAAATCCATGTCATATCTGACTGCAGATGACTCAGACAACAGACGAGTGGGAGCAGAGCTGGAAGGTGATATGTCTGCCAAGGTTTAGTCTGGGTTAATGGATGCAAAGTTTAAATTCATCAGCTCAGTCTAAGACTTCACAATGGAATGTTGAATTTTTCAGAACAACTCCAAAAACAAATCAGATTAAAAATAATAGTAATGTCTTTGTGAGATTAAAAAAGTACTTCAGATACTTAAGGTACTAAAAGGCCTTGTATTCTTCAGCCTTGAGCTTTAAGGCACATTTCATTGATCATATTTAGGCCCATCAGGGCACCAACTTGAAATACTCCTCTCATGCAGATAAAAAAAAAATCTGTGTTTTAATGAACAAAAAAAAAGGTTTTTCATCCTCAAAAAAAACTTGATAAGAAGCTTGACTGGCCCTCAACCTTGCCTGAACTAGACCCTAAAGAGAATCTTTGCAGTGCTGTCGAGAGGAGGTTGACCAACAATAGAGACGAGCTGAAGATACATACTTAACTCGGCCTCTAAAAACGTGAAAACATCTGAGCAGAGCCACAGGCTGACATGACATGCAACAATGGTTTGTGATTCTTTAAAAAAAAAAAAACTGATCGAAGAATTTAATGCATTTCAAATCATGTCTCTTTTTCTTTGGTTTCCAGATATATTCTCATACATTGTGGCATCAGATTTTTTTTTTTATTTCAATGAGCTCTAAGTTGTTATCAAAGGCTCAAACATGCGTGTCCATATGCGGGCATGTATCTTTTAAAAGAACAAATATTTCTGTCTGCACATATCAAGTTTCCAAAAACATCTTCATCCATATTAAAATGCATTAATGCCTCTCAAAAACAACATGCAGCCATTTCTGTCGCATGCAAAAATTATCTTGCAATTAGTCTGCAAAGATGGTTTCATTTTCAAATTTACTCAATCAACGGTGTGAGATGTGAAAGTTAAACTTGTGACCATGTTAAATAGCGTTTGTTTGAGCCAAATGAAGTGTTGGATATGAGGCTGTGCCACAGTGAGAGATCATCTATTTGAGTGTTTGTGTAACAATCTAAATAATACAGAGCACAGCTGAAACAGCACCGCTCTCCTGTAAACAAAAGTAGTAACTTCTCACAGTGATGTCACCCAGAGGAGAGACTGGTGAGGAGTGAGATTTCAAGCCTAAAATGCCGATTTTCTTGTCTACATGGGGAAGACCATCAAAGGAAATTCAGAAAATCTACACCTAAGGAGTTCTCTATAATTGTATAATTTTCACAAGCGCAACAAGCTAAAATTCAGAGAAAAAGCACAGTTAAGAAAATCTCCACCTAAATGTTTATTATGTAAGAGTATTGGAGACAGGTAGGAGATAAAAACACGCTGAGGAGGAAGAATTTTTTAATCATTTTTAGAGAAAAGAATCAGCAAATCAGTGACATACACTGTGACATCTGGAATATAGATTGCACTAATAATAAGCTACACAAAGTTTTTTGGAGGGAGAAGGTGTTTTCGGGAGCAAACTTTTAATAGGGTCAGGCTGTGACAAACATAAGGTAGTGATGGATGCATTTTCAGTCATGACGATGAATGTCTGAGCATTTTATTGTAGAATATTTATCACTGTGGTTGTGAAAGCTGCAGCAAACTTTCTGGACTAAAGACAGATATTAAAAGTGTTGCTTACATGCCAGATTTTTCAGTAAAAGTCAACTTTACTCCCAAAATTGTATTTCAAATATATTCTCAACATTATAACTTTTCTTTTGAGATTACATCCTCTTTTTTTTGGCACTGCACTTTAACATCATTCATGCCATTTTGACTTTTAACCAGATATTTTGACTTTTTTTGTCAAAAATACTCTTTTGCACTTTGTGTAATGAATCTAGAATATCTGAAGGTTTGACTTCTTTAATTGAACAGATGCAATCTAATTAATGAATAATAATGAATATCACATTTTTAAGGTGCATTTAGAAAGGAGCCTGGCTAAGTCTGGTTGGATTCCTGGTTGTGTTTTAGTGTTACTGACAACAAGAGCTGGAACATGGAGTTTAGGGGTTAACAGACAGGGGTTGTTGAACCTTCAATCCTGTTGACCGCCCTGTTTCAAGCCAGAATATTTACACCTCGTGTAAATATTCTAGCTTCAGAGTTTTGACTTCACAGTGAACATCACAGATATGAAATGAAAAGAACTAAAAGCCCCCTCCATTATTTCAGTCTCCAGAAGAGGTGTCAGAGCTGTAATAATGGTGGGAGGGGAGCTTGCAGTAATTGGAGAGGACAGCACTGTGTGTGTAGGTGTCTACATTTGTGTGTATGTGAAAGTCATGCTGTGCTGAACGCTCTTGTGCTCTGGAAATAAGAATATCTGAATTGATTGAAGGAAGGAAGGAAAGCAACGCTCGTGGTCGACAGACTTTTTCTAGAGAGAGATAAATACAAGACAATGGAAGAAGAAAAGAAAGCCTCATCTTGCTGGGGCAATGTGAACTTATCTTCCTCTAAATATTGACAGTGTGTGTATAAGCAACACCAAATCTTCCCTCACCCACCCATCTCCTCTAGAACCTGACCCCACCACACACTCATGCACTTACAGCACTGCCTCATACTACCACACCACACTCGTCATGCCCATTTTCATCAGCCTGAGCACCACTCTGCCCGCACACACAGATCTGATGAATATGGTATGTTGTATCTCTGTGTTTGCACCTTTGTCTGTCTATGTTGTGTAGTTCTCACTTCACCTTTGTCATTTTCTTTATTCCTTTATTGTCATGCAAGCAGATGACCTACTCACTGTCCCTCAAATTGAAATGTAAGTGACGATGGGAAAATGCTGATTACGTTCATGTGTTAATTTAGTTCAAATAAAGTGGAGAATTATCATTGAGAAATCAGGGTCATCTGCAACTTATCACAAGGATAAATAACAGCACAAAAATGTGTTAGTTGGAACATACGGGGCATTGGTTCCCAGCTAAACAAACCAAAGTCATCAATCATATCAACAGAATGAAGCCCAGCTTCTGCCTCCTACATGAAACACACTTGTCAGCATCAGGGTGCTCAAAACTCAAAACTATATGGACAAATCAACTATTTTTTCCATCACAGAACTCTAAATAAAGGGGAGTAGCCATTCTTCTGCATAAAAACACTCAATTTCAAAACAAACACTCAATAACAGGCACAAATGGCCATTTTGCAATCATAAGTGGATTCATAAATAGTACCAAAATAACAATGGAAACTATCTATGGGCCCAGTGACGACAACCCACACTTTTTCCACTTGGTATTCAAACGCCTAATAGATTTTTCTGATTCTGTGATTATTATAGGAGACTTCAACACTGTACTTAACTCTCACATTGATTGATCCAGCACCACAAATAACCACAGACCATGGCACTCAACTGAAACAATGAGGAAACAATGAGGGCTTAGTGACTGTTGGCGATCCAAAAACCCATCAAGCAAAAAACAACTCCAACTGCTTTATTCCCCATAAAAGTTTTTTCTAGAATAGATTATGTCTTAGTTGGCAACTCAAATTTATCAAAAATCAACAATCCAGAAATACATGCCATTATCATTTTAGACCATGGACCAATCAACTTTGACTTTAAACATGATACAATCTACACCCCTCAGTGAAGGTGGTGGTTCAACACATCTCTCGTAGCAGACAGGAGTCACCGTAATGAGAGGAAAAATCATCTCAAATTCAAATTATTAGAAAAAGAAAGAGCAACCACAACAAGGACTTGAAGATAAATTAAAACAATTGAACTGCAAACTCTCAGATTTACCCATCGACCAAACAAGGCATAAAATACAAAAAGTTAAATTTGAACTGGAAAAACGAATACACCAAAAAAACAATATATTACTTACAAAGAGCGAGACTGAAATTCTTTGAACACAATAATAAAACAGGTCAATTTCTGGCTAACTAACTGAGAAAAAACAAAGTAAACATAGTAAACAGTGATAACACAATAAAAGACAATGATGGGAACCTCCGTCGACTTTCTATGATTATTACAAGGAACTATACCACTCTAATAATACATCCCATATCTCAAACATGTGGTCTCTCTTAGAAAACACTGAACTGCCCAAATTGACCACAGAACAAACACACACCCTCAATTAACTGGTCACCCAGGAAGAACTGTAGAAAGCCCTCCTCTCCATGCTCAATAACAAATCACCTGGTGCAGCTGGCTTCCCTGCAGAATTCTATGAAAAGTTTTGGCACCTCCTCTCTCCTCTATGTTTCAGAATGATTAATGAACTTGAAAAGTCGGGAATAATATGAACATAGCTCTTATTTCAGGGCTTCTAAAACCAAACAAAGACCCTACAATCACATCTAGCTACAGACCAATAAGCTCGATTAATTATTATATGAAACTAATAAGTAAAGCACTAGCAAACAGATTAGAGGCAACGATATCCCCCATAATCCATCCAGTTCAAACAGGTTTCATAAAAGGCAGACACTCATCATCAAACATGCGCTGCCTGTTTAGTCTCATCAGTATATCTGAAAAACACTAATTAATCATCTTCATGATCATCTCACTGGATGCAGAGAATGAATTTGACAATGTTAACTGGTCATACCTTTTTATTACTTTGGAAAAGCTGGGCTTTGGAGAGACCTTCATTCACTGGATCAAAACCCTGTACAATTCCCCCTGAGCTGCGGTCATAACCAATAATTACACCTTACCACGGTTTTCTGGCAAAGCCAATATCCCCTATAAAAACCATTAACACATAAAAAGATATTAGTCCCTGAGAAACAATCTTCACCTTGTATTTTACTAACTACCAGAAATATCAAAACTTGAAACACATAATAACCCAAGAAATTCCACTTTATCTTTTGATTAATACGTTTAATGCTGTCAGAATTACAATGATCATTTTTATTAATATTTTTATTGTTATTATTACTGCCGTAACAGTCTTTGGAATTTTTACATGTTGTCATTATATCAAACACTATTCTTAGCGCTGAGGTATTGGTGTGAGGATTGCAGTGGTGGCAACAATCTATACATATGTAATGAGAGAGAGAGAGACAAGGGACTAAGGTGTAGGGCCTATGAAGGATAGGAA
This sequence comes from Cetoscarus ocellatus, assembly GCA_037902135.1. NCBI lineage: Eukaryota > Metazoa > Chordata > Actinopteri > Labriformes > Labridae > Cetoscarus > Cetoscarus ocellatus. The sequence continues at coordinate 234,752 of JBAMNC010000816.1, forward strand.
TGGGAAAAAGAACTTTTAAAGTGTCTATATAGTTACCAATGTTATAAATAAAAGAATAATTACTAAATAAATAAATACTAAACTAATAGTAAGTTTGATTGTTTTAATAATTAATTAATAGAAGATGTTGATGAAGACTTCTATTAATATCAGTAGTGATATTATTATTTATATTAGTTCACTCTTTTCTCTCTTTCTTTAGGGAACTCTTTTTTAAATTGTTTTGAGATTAATATATGTCTTTCTGATAGGAACGGCACTACAATCTATCAGTGTACATTCCTCTTTAGAGAAACCAATCATCAACAAACCACACAAATTGATTTATATTAATCTCTTGTTCTTTCCTTGCATCTCAAAAAAAATACTAGTTCTATGAGGTTCAGAATTTAATATATCTCCTTCCCACCACATACACACAAAGCCTGACTTTCTATACATTTAATACATAATTTCATTAGTTGCACCCCCCCCCTCTTTTTGTTATTATTACTATTTTTATTCTATTTTAGTTTCCTCCTTTTTTTTCTTTTGCCGTTTCCTAGTTGTCCGTTATTCCATTTATGCCCTCACTTCACTGTTGTCACTTTATCATTGTTGTCGTGTAATTCATTACCTTTGCACTGTACTGCACACACTAATAATGAAAATAATAAATAAATAAAAGAAGAAGAAAGAAAATAATAAACACTAACACATCTTAGGAGGCATCCACATGGAGACGGGTTGAGGAGTATAAGCAAAAGGTTTTTTGTTGTATGGGCATTCTAGGAGCCCCGAAACACACATTTTTGAAACCAGGCCCCAGAGTGAATAAATCTCAAAATGCTACCCTTGCTTTTCTGTGTGTACAACAGATACATTTTTAGCAACAATGATGCCATAGCCCCACCTCTCCCTTAAACCACCAGTGCAGTTATGTCGTAAACATTGTGAGGGAAATCCTTGTTTCAGGTGCCTCGGATACTGCACCCATTTTATTGCTGCATTTTGACCACAGACTGCAAAAGAATTTGATTCAACATTCTCCTCTCTCTAGACTTCGTCTTCTTCTTGTGTTTGTTTACATTGCACGTTTTGTGCACATACTCCATGTCTTCTCTGGTTGAGGTGTTGGTCGGTGGCAGCATTACAGTGCCACTTATAGGCCTCAGCGTTTTCTGTGTTTTCGTGTAGACACACATTTTTTAAACAAATGCCAGGATTACAGAAAACGTGATAAAAATCAAATAGATTGTTTTCTTTTCCATGTGGACTGGGCCCTAGAATGAGAGTTTGATGCACGTCTGTTTTACAGTTCAAACACTTTCATTTATTTTTTCCATTTGAACAAAAGTATCTTCAAGGTGCCAACTGATGATTCATTCACATTGTTATCCTAATTTTGTGAAGCTATTCTGATTTTGGCAGAGGACATGTTGTTTAGTTTTGTATGTGTTAAAATGTGGTACACAGCTGTCTCTGACTGGATCTGAAATGACATACTGTTTGACTGAACGGGAGATAAATGTGCTTTGTGTCATGGGCCTGGTGTTCCTCAGTTGTAGTATTTCTGCATGTGATGACAGACTCTTTCTTTATGATCGTGGGTTGTTTCGAGGCAGAGAGATGACTGTTGTCTCTGTGCGGACTTCAGCAGCTGACTCATCATTGCTCACTCTCTGTTTTGGTCGACTTTTAAGCATCCCCGTCGTCTTTTACTACATGAAACCCCCTCTTCACAGCAGACTTGGGTTTTATCAGGAGATGTTATCAACACTTCACCACAGCAAAGGAACAGTGTTGTTTCAGTGGACACCCGCTGAGCCCATATTTGCGCTGAGGTCTTGTTTTTATGCCTAAAAACCAGGGATGCATTCTAACCTGCTCGCTTTTACCTCCAGTAAACTTTGCTGGATTGTTGGCAGCGGGTCCCGGTTCATCCGAGGACAATGCAGATCTGGGAAAACAGCCCTTTTTTTTCCGGCTGCGTACTTATTGAGGTGGCAGAACTCCAGGAACCACAACTGATGAAATATCATAAAAAGCCACCCTCAAACAGATTTACGATAAGTTTCAATGCTGGCTTCTTTTCTTTCAAGTCACTGATATCTCTGGGTTTTTTGGGTTGTTGTGGAAAAGAGGACAAAAAAAAAATGTACCTCTTCCCTATCCTCCGCTTCACCTTCCACGACCCCTGCTAAATCAAAGAGCGGCCGTGTTTACGCTCAACTGAAATGAACCGTCACTGCTGCCTGCCCCGTGGGCTGTTTGTATCACAGCAACTGGTGAGCCAATGAGGTGTAGACGAACACGGTTTAATAATTCGTTTCATCTCTCTGGTCACATTTGCTCACCTGATGATTTCAAGTATCATTTTAGTCTGAAGGTTTCTTTGAGGAAGAGACCATCGAACCAGAACTGTAAGATCTCCAATGTGAAGATGTTAAACTAATCAGAACACCATTTCAACCTGTTATGGACTTGATGGAGTTATTTCAAGATGAGGATTTGATTCAGTCTACAAACCTGAACAAGAATTCCTGCTATGTCTGAAAATATGAGAAAAGGGATTTTTTTTTTTAAAACAGTCATATCCTGCAAGACTGTAAAACTGTCTCTGATTTTGTAATCAACACTATTTGTGTTTTTGATGGCACTGGGATTTCCTGCATTAAGGGGTCAGGGTCCTTGTTATAAAAAAATAAAACCCAATAAGATCAAATTACCTGGTATTCCAAAACCTTCTGCTTGTCTGTCGGATACTAAACAATACAACACAATGCCTGCCAGATCTTAAAAAAGAAAAACACCTTAGATTTTGCAGTGACAGAGGTTTGCATTTCCTACACAAAGTAATTACATTACATGTTTTGGTTGTTTTGTATTTGCTGCATCAGTCTCAATTTTAAAGCAGTAATTAATAGTCCGCTGTGAAGGACGTGACACTAGAGATTTTAAACATGTTGCAGTCATTAACAGATGCATATATAAAACAAAACAGGGATATTTTTTCAATATACCCGCCAGATTTGTTCTCGTCTTCATTAAAACATTAGAAAAATTCAGGGGAAAATAAAATAACAATGAATTTTCTTCCTGCAAGACACATTTGATGCTGAAAAGGCAGCATAGCGTTTGGGTTAAAAGCTGTTTCGAAGTAACAACAAAACTGGATCTGTAACTTATTTTCTAAGAACCCACTTGTTGTTACACGGCACACTGCAGCCCTCTGACAGCAACTGTGAAACACAAACAGACACAGACGTAAGAGATGGATTGCACAAAGATAGTTTTATATACTTTAGAAATAAACCCATGGCTTACAATTGCATTCCTAGTAGCTTAAATTAATAATATAAATCAGACTTTTTAGGCATTATTTAGGGTTGATTCTCCATGAATAGCCCCGTGTTTTTAACTTCAAAAAACCCTGCTTACTGTTTGTTTTTGCCGATGTTATTTTTGAAAACTGGAAGTGTCCCAAAGAACATCTCTTCGTTAGATGCTTTATTAAGACGTATATGAGTGTTTTCATGAGTGTTGTGGACAGCTCCTAAGACCATCAGTGAGAGAACATGCAAGGGGCTGTGAGTGCTTTTTATAATCATGATTGAAGGAGGTTTCAGAGAGAAAAAAATGTCTCCATTTCACAGGCCACACTATGAGCTATGAGCCACTGTGTCTGCAGCCGAGGTTGTCTGTATCTTGTACATATGTGTGAAGGAAACACAAACTCTGAATGAACTGCGGTCTGTTCTCTGAGTGTGCTTACTGACGGTGATATCAGACTTACTTTCAATAAAAATCAGAAAACATGTGGTTTTGGTTTCCATCAAACAACAAACAAATGGCAACATGATGTGTTTTGAGTCGTGACTTTTATTGCACATCTTGCTATGTGACTGCTGTACATGCACACACTGCATTTGTGATGTTAAAGCAATGTATTGTTCAGCCCTACTGGGTTAAATACAAACACACTCACGCCTGTACCTGTATCGTCAGTGCAAAAAAAAACAAGCCAGCTAGCTCATGTCAGAACGGATGACAAATTGGTTCATTAAATTTAACAAAGTCTACAGGGAGGTTCACATGGACTCATTATAACTTGTTCCTGCTGTTCAAACACAAATGACATAACTCTTTTTAAAGTAAATTTCACTTGTCATACAGTACTTAGAATTTTTTTGCATAGGTTTGTTTCAGATGGTGATTTTTTTACAAGTTGAATTCTGTTTTTTAGAGGTTCATTTTAGTGTTTGTAGGGGTTAACATATCCACAATATGCGTGTTCGGGAAAGGGGTTGTTAGATGTGACAAAATGTCATGTCTTAATTCAGGTAAAATATAACTGGATGCCTGGAATCAGGGACATCATGGGAGCATTATTAATGCATATTATATATATTATTTTTATGTATTAGTTTTTGTTATTATTGTTTATTTATTCTTCTCTTCTTAATTATTTTTCCTTAACGTTTCTATTTTACTTAAGCTATGTCTAAATATTCAATGCTCCACCTTTGTCCCCATATTAAAAGTTGCGAAGCAGGGCTGAACTATTTTAGGAAAAGAACTAATTGTAAATTTTCTAAGAGATATTGCGATTTCAATTTGATTCATGATTTTCTTTAAATGAAGTATTTAAATATACACTATGTTTACAGTATAGACAACAGTAAAGAAATCAATGATCAAGACTACATAAAACATTATTCATCATCTCATAATGATGATAAATAATCTGTTATCATTGTTTAAGGGATATTCCAACTTCTACTCCTAAACAGAGGTTTGTATTACCTTACCAGCTCCTCCGTAAATGCAAATTGCCTGCAAATTTGTAGTCAGTCAGGAGCGCTGCAAAAAATTGCAGCTTTGGCAATCACATGATTGTGTTGTCTGAAATTGCGATTTCCATACGAAAACGATGAATCATTCAGCCCTAGTGTGGAGGGAGGGAATAAGGGTGGAGGGGTTTGGACAAGAAAAGGTCTGGCTGCCCAGCATATTGGCTGATCAAGTGTATGTATTTCAAATTTTAGACAATCTCTAATATACTGTCCCTTAGTGTATTGTGATATGAATATGCATTTGTGTGAGGCTAACATGCAAGGCTGAGTGGTGCCTCATTTGTAACTCTCTCTTATAGTGTATTTGACACATAAATTAATGCGTCCTTTGTTCCCGTTGGATAGGGGCAGGAAGGCTTAGTCTCTTCTCTTTTTTTTTTATTCTACTTGATGCTTCAGAAAAAAAGTGAAATACAACAATGTGACCATGTATCTGATTTATACATACATTTCTCAATGGAAAAGATTTAACACCAAAAACATGGTATAGTTGTTGTTTTGAACATTTGGTCAGCCTGAGATGAGGCAGAAGTTTAATCTTCTGCTGACAGATATGACGATTTTCTTCAACAACAAATGTCTACTACTCAACACCCCTTTTTTCTTGCGATTGTAATAATTTACTTGTCTCAATCTAAATAAAATAATAATATAAAAATAAAATAATATTAAAAAAACAGATTGGTGATGCCCTTCGAAAAGACGTCTGAGAGAAGAGAGGAAGAGAAGAAAGGAAGTTTACTGTGGCTTAAGTTGAAATTATCCTTCGTTTGATTCATCTGTCAAAACACCTCATGTGCGGGAAAAAAAAATCTTCAATTCACTGACTTCATTACAGCCCCCAAAACAATAAAAAAAAGAATGTGCTCAGAGATGTTCTCTTTCGAGGATTCCTGGCAAGTCTTCACACACCAGCGAGCGTCTCCAGTCGTGTCTGGCCTTATTTGCACTCCCTGAGTAATGATGATGGTGAGCATGTCTGCGGATGTCCTCATGTGGCTTCTTTCACTGCTGCCTGTTTGAGCTTATTAGCGAGGGCCCGTCTGTACACTCATTGATGCCAGTCCTCGGGACAGATGGTGGCAAGACAGGGTGAGTGAGAAAACCTCTGACAACCACACACATGCACTCCACGCTCTGTCTTTTGACCTTGGCTTTGAATAACTATCCCCGTCCTCACTATCAGCGATACTTTGTGCACTCTATGAGGAAAGACTGATGACTGTTGTTAATAAAAGTTATTTTATACTTGACTGCAGATGTAATAAAGCCTTGGCTTTGTTAATCTGAGGATTTATAATTCAGTGGAAAAGATTTATACGTGTACTGGGACAGAACAACACTGGGTAAAAGTGATGATGTCGTACCATTTCTTCCTGTTATTCATCATGGTCATTAAAATGAATGCAGCATGTTTTTCAAAAGGTTAAAATATGGACAATTAACAATGATTCTTATAATTGTAATCAAATTATTTTTAACTTTGAATTTCTCTTTTAATCACTGCTGTCAATTATTGATCATATTTCAATGTCAGATGGACTGCAATACAACTATACTTTCGTTAACTATTTTACTATTGTGCTTTTCTGATCTTATTAAGCGGTTGGGTTGGTTAAAATAAAGACAAGACCACAGGGAATTTGGCATGTGTTTCCATTAAATCTACAGAGCTGCAGTTTACGACTGTGTGCTGTTATCTTAATAATTTTAAGTTGCTCAAGTTATTAGTTAAGTAGTATCAACTTTTATTCATGCCTGAACTGAACCAGTAAAAGCATAACATGCTGTTATTTTTGTATCATCGTGTCATTAAATCAAATGTGATAAACATTTATTAAAAGGATATATACAGAAAATTTAGGGTTAAATTTGTTACTTTTCAAGAGCTTTTAACAACCATCTTTATTACTTTTTTTTTTTTTACATTGAAGTGCACCTTTATTTTATAGTTAATTACATTGTTAAGAGTTGTATGTTTTGGGCAGATAATGAAAGAGCAAATCTGAGTTCTAGTCACATCTTTCATTACTTCATAAATCAAGATTTTTGAATGGATCCAGTGCAAGAACAAATATCAGCTCAGTGACTATTGTGAGGTTGAGTAAGAAAAATAAAGGCATTTGCATAATGCTAAATTGCTAATTGACAGGTCAGCAGGCCAGTATATAAGAGATCGGCTGAAGGTGCATTATTTTTCACAGTATATAAACATGAAGCTCTCTGTTCAGTCTTTGATCACATTGAAAAAACAAATGCAAGCCTTAAAATGTGCTTGTGCACAACCTGACAGGGCCTATCATTATGAAAAAAGACGTAATTTTTAGTATTTACATTTTCAAACATTGCCCCATCTTGAAAGTAGAGTAAGTAAATCAAGGGGAAGAAAACTCTTCTGCAAAAAAAAAAAAAATTTAAATGAAGCAATTAAATTGATACATCGCCCAACCCTACTGCTAACCTCTAAAGCTCAAATTACTCCAATAAAGCTGTGATTTACCGAGCAGTCTTAAGGAAAAATGTTGGGTAGAATCTGCATTAAAGCAGAAATCCATCTAAGTTGAGTTCAACTTGTTTTCCAAAAAAGTTAAAGGCATCAAAGCGTTTCTCTTGACAAAATCCCTGATCGATTTGTTTTAGGCGTTTATTTTAAGGAGAGGAGGACTTTATGGTTGATGTGAGGTGTGTGTTTACCAAAAAACTAAATCCCTAGGAGGAGAATCAAAGTGCTGCTGTCCTCATAAGGTCACTGTGCACTCAACAGTGTTTAATAGGATGTGTTTTCTGCCCTGAGTTGTCTCTGCGGGACACCACTAAAGCAGTGGGACAAACATCAACTGGCAGCATTTGTGATGTTGGACAGGAAGGTGAAGCGAAACACTGATGCCTAAGATCCTCAGGCAAGCCGGGGGCAGAGCAGGTTATCAAACAGACAGCATTAACTAAGACGCTTTGTCAACAGGTCCATCGCCAATTAGGTTTTATACCGGCAGGAATGTTTATTTAGAAAAGGGTGCCGTCACACATGCTTGGTTAGTTAAACTTTGGAGATTCATTTATGGAAACTTAAAGATCAATTGATGTGACAGAACAAAACAGGACTTCTAAGACCGAGCCAATAAGGAATCGAATAATTCATCCGAGCGCAGAAAGAAAACAAAGTTTACCATTCATATATCAAGCAGATTATTGAGGCTTCCAATAGTTTGAGATTGAGCTGAATGATGCCAGAAAACAGTGTGGCGTACATTTATGTAGAGAAAAATATGTGGAGTTACTTCAAATAAAAGCAGAGTCTTATGGTGGGGATGCACAATACAGATTTTTTGTCGGTATCTAATATGCTGATATTTAAAATCTTATTTTTAGCAACGGGCAAAAGCAATAAATATGTTTGAAAAGAACAAGTCTTTTTATAGTTGAACTGACTTGTTCCTCTCATAAAACAGATCTGTGTTGGAGACAGATGTTATATGATAAAACTGAGTTCAATTTGATAACAAATAATACTGTATTGTTTTTAAAATATAAACAGGGGTCGGCAAATAGCGGCCCCAAGGCCAAAAAGTAACAATTTCTGGTCCTTGCCATGATCTGGGAAATGCCTTTTATATATGAATTTACTCATTTTTCTTAACAAACAAAACTTTGATGATCCTAACTGGCAAACGTAACTTCCTCTTCCTTCTAATTCCTATGATAAATATTTGATGTATCATCTAGTTAATACAAATCTGTCCCTCTGGTCAAGAACACTGAATAAATGCAGCCCAACTGTTGACCAAACTTTCCCGTTATGACTCAGTGTAGTAGTAAACCAGTGGGAAAAAGTAGCCATGATGAATTCACCACTGACACGTTTGATAGACAGAAGTGCAACCCTGGCTTTATATTATCATAAGTCAAAATGTCAGCAAAATGTGATTAAACGGTTATCACTGGGAAGAAATGATTAAAAGCGGGAATATATTTTTACTTTCGAGTCAATGATAAATTATTCTTTCTTCAGATCTTAAAATTTCTTTACCTTGAAGCACTTATAAATAAATATAATTCATTAATTTTACTTTTACAAACCTTGTAAACAAAACATTAATGAAAGAAAAATACAGGTTATTCAAAAAAATGTTTTTAAATTCGATACATGATTATTGGAAAAAGATGGAAATGTACTTTTATACCCTAAATAGGCAACATATCAAGAGAGATACATACTGTGAATGAAAAATAAAAACAAACTGCGGTATCTCAGCAAAGATGCATTAGAAAACAGAGAAAATATATTTATAAATACGTGCATGGCCATTAAAGATGAGGCAAAAACAGGAAAAGACAACTGACTAGAGGTGAGAGTAGTCGGATGTTAGGCGTCAGCCCACACTTTTTTCAATTGACTTGTTTCTTCATTAAATTCTAATAAAAATCAATTCAGAAGGATCCAACCGCTGGTTTAATTTGGCACTCTGGCAATAAAATAGAATTACTGTGGCCCCACAATGACTACATTTGGCAATCATGGAGTTTAAAATAAATTTTGGGCCCACATGACAAAATCATGCTATAGGGAATATATCTCTCTGATGTGATAATGATAGTATGACAGTCAAACTAATCCCGAGGACCAATTTTACCTTTAGATTTTGGCAATACGTTTCTCATGAAACCAGAAGCATTTTTTAACCACACAATTTACACTTATTCTGTGGGTAGTAGTTCGCTATCTTAAGGGTGAATCCCAATTCTACCCCTTAGCCCTTGTCTTACCCCTTACCCCTTGGTTTTGCGCGTTCACGTCTAGTGAAGTGGTGTCCCAATTCTCCGTAGGGCTAAGGGGAAGGGCTAAGACCAAGGGGTACACAGCCCTTGAAACGAAGACAGACCGGGACCTCACTTGAAACGAAGTGGTATGAGAATTTCCCATAATACGCCGCGCCCGCTGACACAAGGAAGAGCGAAGACCTAAGAAAGCGCTTAATCATAAGTAATTATTAAATCAACCAGGAAATATGAACCATGTTTTGAATTGTTGGTCGTATTTTACAGTTTCTCATTATAACGAGCTAGCTTTCGCAGCTGTAGCTACGGTTATTGTCGCATCTGCCTACGTCACAGCTGGCTAGCGGCTCTGGGTGATGACGTAGCGGGCATCAAGTGGTGTCTCGTTTCTCAGCAGTGTGTTTTCACCCCTTCCCCTTAGCCCTCTGTTTTGAGGGCCAGGGGGAAGGGGTAGGGGAAGGGGTAAGACAAAGGGGAAGGGCTAAGGCACAGGTGTCAAACTGATCCAGTAAAGGGCCACTGTGGCTGCAGGTTTTCATTCCAACCAAGCAAGAACACAGCTGATGCAAATTATTCAATCAACTGGATTGTCTTTACACAGCTGATTTGTTGGATCAGGTGTGTTCTTGCTTGGTTGGAATGAAAACCTGCAGCCACAGTGGCCCTTTACCGGATCAGTTTGACACCCCTGGGCTAAGGGGTAGAATTGGGATTCACCCATAGTCTCATCTAACTGCATTGATCTGGTGTGAAAGCAAGTGAGACGTAAGAATGCTGACTGAGGGATGATGAAGGTGTGTCAGGAGGAAAGTGCTACTCTGCTGTCTTTGAGGTGGACATCCCAGGTTCAAACCCATCCCATCATACAAGCGGCAGTGTTGTGGAGGTGTTTTAGTGGCATGAAGTTTTGGTCTTAAATTAAAGTACATCCAAAAAGGATTTGTTTTGAACCATTTAGTTAAAGACAGGAAGAGTCAGACCTGGTTTTGTTGCTTACCTCAGGGTGCTGGAGGTAAACCGGCCTCATAAGAATGACCGAAGGCGGCAGTGCACCAGATTGGGAATGTTGGAATGTTCTCAATAGTGGCAGTGTAGGAGAGCTCCATCATTGACACTGGCAGGTTGAACTTGTTTACCTGTTGCAGAAAGAACATCCCTGTTGTACCCTCTTGGTAGCTTATGTTGAGCTCACACTTAACTTTTTCTGTCCATGTGGCCTTGTTAGGGCAGCATAACCAATGTATTGGTCATTTACATGCAACACACAAGAGATGTGGGATAACAGTCTAATTAATAAGTTACTTTAAAATGGTTTCAAATCAGGAGAAATAGAGAGGACAAAAACAAGACACAATATAAAGACAAGGCAGAGTTTTGCATGTCTAATCCCTCAAGAGGCAGAAACAATTTTTCATAAAGCTTAAAGCATGAGGTACAGAAGTTAAGCAGTGATTCTGACATAAGATATATTGTTGAAATATTACCAAAATTCATTCTGAGCAGCAGCTGTCAGACAGCTCCTTACTCCAGCAAACGACTTTCACTCTTTCTTTTTTAATGAGAAATTGCTCTGATAAATTCTGAATAAAACAACCGGTTGTTCTTTGTTGGGGACAGAGAGGATGAACTTTGATGACATTTGTTGTTCTGATTAAAACTTTGGGAAAGCTTATCCTAAAACCAAGCGACGCACAAGCTGTGCTATTTAAGAGGCATGTTATCACAGACTCCGTGAGCTCTAGTTCTGTCACAGATTCAGACAAACCCTAATTTACTTCTCTTTTTAAGCAGTAGCAGTGGCGTCCCCTTAATTTGGGAGTCATTGCAGGTGATGAGGGCATATGGGGCAAGGCTTTTCCTTGAATTAGGGTCCATCCCCACTGTCTTAGCCTAAAGTTGTTTTGTCTGCACCCAGTCACCAGATGGTGAATCTCTCACCAGTAGCTTGACTCATCTCTAGGAGAGATGAGGCCAGTACAGGCTGTGTGGTCATCAAAATTCAGGAGTTTGACAGCCTAATAACTCTCAGTGCAGATGTTTTTAAACTCAGGGGTAATGACGTAGCTCTGTTTGGCTGTGGGGCCGATTGTCTGGAAATCCATGTCATACCTCTACTTCACAAGTACTTGTCAGACCTGTAGTCTGTGATCCCCCTGCAGGTGGAGTCAGGCACATTCAGCCGGTGGAGTCTGTCTGGTAGCAGTGCCAGGATGATGGTGTTACATGCAGAGCTTAAGATCACAAACAGGATCCTGGCTCAGGTTCCTGAAAAGTCCAGGTGCTTGAGGGTGAGGTGTTATGTTGACTGCATGGATAAGGTCAACACAGTGAGAGGGAGATCGTGTTGATTTGGCCACAACAAGGTGCTCAAATGTCATCACCTTGTAAGTACTCAAGGAAACAACCTTGTGGTCATCGGACCCTGTGGTGCTGTAGAGATGCCTCCATTAAATGAGAACCAATCACTGTCAGTCAGCTTCAGTAAAAATGATTTGATTATAAGTTCTTCATTAATGCCTGTAGACAGCAATTCAAGCACCTTTTGTCAACACTGTGGTGTCTTCAGCAGAGAGATGCAGTGCTTGTGCAGGGTACTATACAGGCTAAATGAACTGCAAACTAATTAATGTTGAGCATAGGTCAGTCATAATCTTCTCCCAAAAGAGCTTTGACATGATTTGTCAAAAAAAACAAAGAAAAAAAACAAAACAAAAACATACCAATTTGCTTTAAAATCGGAAAAAAATCTGTTTCAGAAATGAAACTAAGGCTGGGTACACATTACAAGACCGAGCAGAAATCCTAATGTGCATGGAGTGCACAAAAGACAGCCAAGCATGTTCTCTGTTTCGTCACAAGGAATGCGACAAAGCCAATCAGTGAGCAAGCTGGCTGAAGCAGGAATTAAACATAGCCATGGCAACAAGGGTAAAGGCACGTTTGACGAAAGTCAAAAACGGAGAACCAATTAATTGATTTGTGGCAAAACACGACTGTCAATATAGAAAAACCTGAAATATACATTTGACAAAATGATAAGGAGAGAAGCTAGACTGAAATCATAACCACCATGGATGTCATTGGAGGCTAGTGCTAGCCGCATTTAGCTTCATAGCTGCTAATGTTGTCCGCCATGTTTGTTTACTCTAAAGTTGCATTTTATCACACTAGATTGAAAGCTGCGAGAACAGAGGCCGTTCTTGTTGGTGAGTGAATTGGTTGGTGTTTGGTGTGCTGTGTCTCTCTCTTTATGGCACACTGACTCTACAAAAACAAAACTGTTAAATCTGCCGTTATTTTGTTTCATGTGTGAGCTCTCTCACAGTTTCAAAATCAGTTAAAATTGTATAAATCTTTGAGTTGACTGGCCAAAGGTAATACTCTGACACTTAATGCTTGTTCATTCATCAGACAATTTGCACAACTGAGTCGGTTAAATATGTTTTCAGTGATTTTACAAATGTTTCAATTCATTTAAATTTGCAAATGTAAATAATAAACAAATCATTGGTCCTTACTATAGGATACTGCACTACTTACATTGCTCCCTGACAGGTTTTTGCACCACTCTGTTAAAAAAAAATAAGTAAAAGCATGGATGACTTTTGTGAACCTATAACCAGGTTATTTGCCACCCATAGAATGTCACAGTGCACTATAACATTAAATAGACTGACCAAACCAGCTACTGTAGCAAAACAAAAGATAATCAATATTGTTACAAATCAATCTCCCTTATAAGTTATTAGTAGTGACAGTAAAAACCAAACTCAGGGCAGTCCTAGCGACTTGTGCTGTTTCTCCTTTCTTCCTTTTTTTTCATAATTCAGTGAGGAGACAACATGTGCAACTTAATGTCAAGGCATGAGAGCAGACCCCAAATCTTCTGTGTCCGTTTTATTTATTGTCACTTTGACAGCTTCTTGAGGTCATGCTCGAGAAAAGAGATATTGTGTCTATCTCCAGGATTCCAAGTCCTTAACGGATCATGTGTTTGTGACTTGGGATTTTTCCAAATGTCAATTCCAAAGACGAAAGGATCAATCACAGGAGCAAATACAGAGCCAAGTCCTCGGACAAGCAGAAGTGAATCGCCTTGAAATCACCTACAGTCTCTTACTGTGTTTGAATCACAGTGAAAGCCCAGATATTAAATCAACTATGATACAAATAAACACAAATCTTGGAAGGCTGCAGTAAGTGAATGCTGAGGGAATGCTTCTTGTCAAACGGTAGCAGAAGTGTTTAATTTGCCAGATTTGAGGCTGTGGTCCTCCAAGTAGGCCACCTAAGTTCAAGTGTGGTCAGTGGCTTCTTTACCCCGTCATTCGTCACCGCCTATCCCACAGTCCTGACTGAATAAAAGCATTAAAGCCTGACAAAATACCTTTATTTTAATTAAATAGATGATTATGAATCTCTACATCAGTCTGTAAGTATTAGTCCTCCATGAGCTGTAAAGACTTGTCCAGTCACATTTTCTCAAAAAAAAAAAAAAAAAATGACTTGAATTTAATATATTGGATAATGTTATTAGAATATTCTGAGACACAATGTCATCTGTGAACAGATTTTTAGCAAGCAGACAGTTTAAAGGAAAGTCTTAGTATTACTCCAGTTTGATGAGCACATCAACATTTTTATGGTCTAACAATAAATATTCAATACATAAATATATAATAAAAATCGTGTCTTAGATTTTGATTTGAAAAGATACATAGTCATGAGAAATAATGGAGAAAAGTTCTGAAGTTCTTCAAGCATTAATGTCTAGCCCCTTTGGGACAGGTATCCCTGCTTGCTACATGTGGTAAAACCATTTGAAGAACTGACTTACTGGGATGAGTTTGCCACAAGCTTAGAGACTAGAGGTGCCTGTTAAACAGCTTTTCTCCCTTGTTTAAAAAAAAAAAAAGAAAAAAAAAAAAAAAGAAAGTGAATTCCCACTCAGCATTAACTCTTACCACTAGGCAGGTATGCGCACACATAGCAGTTGCTGTTTGGTCTCTACAGAGAAAATGCCCTTTTGCTTGTTATTCATTTTTTCCACATACAACTCATGATAATCTTGTCACTATAAACAACTTGCCCAGATAACAAAAAGCCTACATCAAGCTATGTTGGACTACCAATTCCATAAATGGTTGGTCCAGACAAGCCCAATGTTTTCTCCTCTCCTCTCTTTCATTGCTGCCATGATGCATGCGTGAGCGTGCATGCACGTTAGAATGTTAGAGGTAGATTTTAGATACACGGCTATGATTTTGATTGTTGTATAAATTTTTTTTTACCTTCATGGGCTTGAGGAGAATGTCTGACAAAAGGACCCTCGCTTTTTTAAAACTAAGCACGTATAATGTGCCTGTATCGTTAGCAATGATAAACCATGCTAGTAATGTAAAGGCAGGAATCAAAATGAATATAGACGTCGAAGCAAACTGCTTATCAACCAATAAAATCAAAAACAGTAGTAACCTTTTTGCAGCAATTCCATATTTGCCCATCCTTATTTACAGGCTAATGGCTGACATAAGTAGGTGTGAAACGACTGACCATTATTAATCACTGTCCCAACAAGCCTAAGTCCAGAGTGGACTTTATATATCTGAACTTTTAGTGAAAGCAAAGAAACCAAGGTACTTTTCTTTAACAAAGTATAAAATGCCTTTATTATAGTGGCATGTTCTTCAAATCGAGCAGGACTAAACAATTTCACGAAAATTCATTTAAGCATCTCGATTTAAAAATCATACCAATATAATAAAGGCATTTTAGGGTTTTCAGTCAAGACAAGTGCCATGGTTTCTTCCTTTTTTTTCCACTTCATGCCTCCAACCAAAGACCACTG
The DNA here is from genome assembly GCA_037902135.1 of Cetoscarus ocellatus. Taxonomy (NCBI): domain Eukaryota; kingdom Metazoa; phylum Chordata; class Actinopteri; order Labriformes; family Labridae; genus Cetoscarus; species Cetoscarus ocellatus. The sequence continues at coordinate 250,211 of JBAMNC010000816.1, forward strand.
TCTTTTAACCAATACTTTTACCAGTACTGGCAGTTTTAAAAGGCTTTCCATGTTTTTTTAATCAGGAAAAAAGTCACTTTAGGCATACATTTTTTCATTTTAAAAATTCATCTTTTATTAAAAGATAAGGCCCCTGCCCTGCATGTCCCTGTGTCCATAAAGCACCAGCACTGGTGTTAATGCAGGGTGTAAATATGATTTTGATTGCAAGTTGAATTCAAATTTATGAATGCTCTACATGGAACTCAATAAATCAAATAAATTCCATGGTTTTCCTCAAAACGTAGGGCTAACATTTCATGAAAAGGGATATTATTGCATGTTTCTTCAAATACAGCATCTGTAGTCTGGTTTGTTATGTTTTTGTCTTTAATCTTTGTCTTACCCTACCATCCATCTCCTTTTCTTTACTCCCCTCCAACCACCACTCAGCAACTACACACCCCTCTCCCTCCCAACAACCCTCCTCTTCATTATTTCTTTGGCTTTGTAAGACCCCCTGGTGAATCCTGGCATCACACTCCCATTTCAAAAGGATGAAAATGCAGCACTGGTCTGTGCCATCAATTTCCTCTGGTCCCCCTTTCATCTGCCCAGACATATTAAGACAAGAAATGTGAGGCTCTGCAGCAGTTCCCGCATGAATCAGTCTTAGCCCCCCAGTGGGAACGTGTGCTGGTCATTTCAGGTCCCACTTCAGATGGGGAAGCGAGAAAGATTAAGTTGGAGCAAGTCTAAGAGGCAGGAGGTAGTGACAGAAAGACAACTTAAACAGAGACCTGAGGGGAGAGAGGTCATGTGGCCTATTTTTTGAGGGCACATTTGTTACTTTGGAGCTCTTGTTTCAAAGCACACTCTGTGCCTCAATTTGGTGACTGGGATGTACTAACAACACAAATGAATGAGGAGCCGTGTGCAATTACGTATCAAACACAGTAGTGGACTGGTTTAAGAGTTGTTCTAGCACGGAATTCAATTCAGGGATGTTTTTGTCTTTCAGGGATTGCCAGATAAGTGGTATCTAAGTTAGCCATATCAACTGATTGCACTATTTTAAGTTCTGGTTATGACTGAACTTTAAAAGTTTATCAATGTTAACTGAAGTTTTAGTCACAATTTTAAGTTAAATTCTGCATTTTAAAAAAAGTTTATGTCTGTACTGACAGTGTGAAGTATTTTTAGCTAGTTTCTTCCTTTTCTTTCTCTACCTTTACTTTAACAGGAAGCCTGATTGAAATTAAGGATTTCTTTTATGCAAGAGACCCGGCAAAGGTAGCAGTCAATACAAAATTACAAACTACATTAAAAATTTAAACAGCACAACAATCCACAGCAATTTAGTTTACTTCATTAAATTTGTGAATCAACTGAAATGCAAAGAGAAGTTTATGATCTCGACATTTGTATTTGTTTTTTAAATGACTGCTGCACTGCTTCACCTGTTTATTCGATAACTATGACATAGAGTGCACTCACAATAAGGGCAGTCTGTGATATATCCTGTCATGTCCAAAAGTTTGCTTGTGTAATGTGAGCACTTCATGCCTTGCTTCAGCACAGCACGGTACACTTCCCTGACCCTCTGGGATACCTTGAACAAGTGAAGAGGTGTGCTTGGGGGGAATGCTTGCTAATATACAAGCACAAGCAGGTAACATGCATGTACTGAAACAGCTCCAAGGAGCAAGAATTTTAAACAATGGCATCGTTTTAGTCGGCTGTATTTGATCACACTGACTCAAAGTAAGCCTCCCTGAATTGATCTCTATTGCATTGACTCATGAGCCATGCTTCTTGTACACTGTGTGATCTGCATTGCAATGCACTGACATGAGTAAACATTGAATTTCAAAAATAATCATCATTTCTGGACGACAACTTTTACAATTAGTGACTCAAACTAGCGATGGTCGATACCACACTTTTTCAAATCAATACTATACAGATATAATTTTGCTGTATTTTTTTTCTATACTAATATCAATCATTTCCTACAACGCATACACAATGTTTATGAATTTTACATTTTTCAAGGACCAAAAGCCAAAAAGGAAACATGATAAAGACCATCAGAGCCTTAAGTACTTTTAGTTCTAAGTCCTAGTCCAAAAGAAAATACATTTACCAGATATTCCACCAATTAGGACTTAGGTGACAATTTTTTTATTGATAAATATTCTATTTATACTGATACAAATGAATGGACATAAAACACACAGGCATTGATATGTAAATAATTTTTTCCAAAACATAATCAATTTCAATTTATTTAAAAAGTGACTTTTTGGAGTATCAATGCTTAAAATTATGTTTTCTTTTCATGATTCCTTTTTTAGTTTGTTATAAAACTGTGTTATGTGTCTGTGTAAGCTTGCAGTTGCAGCCGAGTACTTTTTGGTAGATCTGATTGGTCTCCACAGTCACATGGCACAGAAAAGTGGTGCTGCCCTTGCAGACTGAAAACAGTCTGAAGAACTTTACAGATGAACATTTGGTTGGCACATTCACTTGACATCGATCTTTAATGGAAGTAATCTATACCAAAAGTTTTGTTATGCGACATCGACACCTCCATTATCTCCAACAAATTAGCAAACAATAAAGGCTATACATTGTGAACCCCGCTGACCAAATAAATCCTACTCATGTCAGTCTATCAAGTACACGTGAAATGTTGAAAGGTCCTGTTGTGGTGAGGACCAGGAATAAATAAGACTGAATCCAAATAAAAAGAATCAGAACATTATGGTTTTAGACCCTGAGGAACAATTTAGCACATTTTTGTATATGCCAATAAGAGAAAGGGCGAGGTGTTCTGGATCCAACTTCGGAGCAATAAAAAGGAGGTTAAGAGGACCCAGGTTTAGCCAAGGCTTTGAAAGCAGAGATAACTGGGAAAGAAACAAGCAGAGAGCCTACAAAAAGATGCTTGTCTGGGCAAGGGGAAAGGAAGCCAACAGTGCTCACAAGAACCAGAGAGAATTAGCTCGGGGCCCTCAAGAAAAAAGTATCACTCAACACATTTAATTAGGGCAATGCCTACCAGGGTGTGAAATTAAGTTTTTTCCTCACCTGCCACAGCCGCTCTAACATTTCTACCGGCCACTGAACTTTCTGTCAGCCACTTCTTAAATCTATGTCAAAAACTCCTGAGTTGTCAAGGGGTGAGAAATACAGCAGACTTTGACATAAGAGATGTGGAAAGAAGAGAACATGCTTTTTTTTTTATAAATATACCAAATAAATATGCTGTAAAACTTCATTTAATAGCCCTGGCCTTGATTTACTGAGGCCAGCTTAACCTCTTTATTTGGGGCAGATGTTCACACACAACAGGCCTTTAATTTTTTTTTCCCTTTAAGAGCATTTAATTGTGTGCGAAAGCACAGTTGCTTTGTCAGTCAAGGTCACACAGCTTGAAGCACAACATGCACTTTACTCACCTATCAGATCATAAACCTCTGCCCAACAACTCAATCAATTCTATCAATGCTCTGAAGCAGAGATGGGCAAAATGGAGCCTGGGGGCCAGATGCACCCTACCCCTTGCTCAAAAGCGTTAGGGTTAACTTCATATATCAATACATTTCAAACATATATAAAAAAGTCAGAAGTTCAAGTATTAAACATAAAACATTCTCATGATAACCTTTGGTGATTGGGATATATTTTGTTCTTTGCACAAAATTAGCTGCATAACTGATATTCTGTTTCTAAAAAAAACTTACATGCATCACTGAAAGTATTTGTGTAAACTAAAAAAAAAAGCCCTGTAAGTAAAATATATTGGAAAAACAAGCAAATATGTTTATTACACTGAAAAAGTAGTTTAAATTGGCTTGAATTCTATTCTTCTGGTTAGTTCACTGAATAAAGTGTTACTACTTGCATTTTAAATTATCTTAAATTTGAATGTTGGTTTTTTTTTTTAAAGCTCAGGTGCCCTTTTCTTCATAAAATGAAGCACATATGTTAAATAATGGATATCTTGCAATTTGTACCATCTTAGGTGCTTAAAGTTGCCAATCCCTGCTCTACAGTTACTACAGGCAGGGTTGCAATGTGGCAAGAAGGAAGAAAGCGTTAAGTTTGTACTGTCAAAACAGATTGTAAATAGGAGCACATTTTAGATTTCATACGTCCGCCCAGCAGATAAAACTGACCCTGTGCAAGGGGTTTAACTTTGAAAGCAATGCTTTTGGCATAATTGCAGCATTGCAGGGCAACAACATGTATCTCTGCAACCATCTTGAAGGTCACAGATTGTTCTCCTTTTCCACAAGTCCTGACTAGTCCACGCAATCTCCACAACATATTTTAAGAGGACTTGCCAAAAAATCCACTAAGATATTGGATTTTGGCATGGCCGTAAACCCAAATGATTCAGAACAAGCTTTTTATGGCGTTTTCAATTATGGTATCTGCTCAGCTCTGCACCATTAGATTACTACCTGCTCCGTTTATCATTACAGTATAGACTGCATCAGTACCTCCTTACTGTCATATCAGGGCTTCACGAAACTACTGTGGCATCCTCACAACCAGAAAGGAGAAAAAAGGTGATGGAGCCGCCGGCCACATTGTGACTTTCTGTAAGAGTTAGGAGAGGAATTCATTGTTTTTTTTGTTTCTTTCTTGTTATGGTCATGTACAGCACTTTGACTTAAAGAGCTTTATAAATAAAATTACGATTATAATGCACGCCAACATATAACTCCGCAAGGGATCTTGAAAACCATCTCTCTCACACTGGCAAACAAAAATTATTGTATCTTGGACAGCCGATGTTTGTTTTGGATTTTTTTTTTCTCATTTTTGATTGATTAACAATTTCTACACATTATGGACAGGATCTCTTACTGAGGCCTGCCCTTATTTAAAGTTTTACAGTAATTTTTTTTTTCTTTAATTTGTTGCATATGACTAATGCTTTGGTAAGAAAATCTTATTTTTCTTATGTATTGCTTTAGTGGTATAATGGCACCCAGATGAAAGTTGGTGTTTCATCTATGACACAAACTCAAACTAATCTTGTGATTAAGTATTTTTGGTTAATTTTATTTAACTATGCTAAAAAAACTTGACTCCAATTTAGTAAACATCTAGCTTCCAAGAGACTTTTGTTTCTGCATCCCTCTCCACTGTGCTGAATTGTCAGAGATCAAAAGCATAATAAGAATGGGATTCCTGACACAAAGTAAGTCACTCCAACAACAAAGACTTAGTTTAAATTACACTGACCACATATCCTTCCACTTTATTTCTTAGGCTTTGTGGTACTAGTTTCCAATTACCTGACTTCTAAGAGAGGCCAGTCATTTTCAGAGAACCACAATAGGTTGCTTGTCAAACAAACATCAGTCATTTTAAGTGTTTGAATGTACAACAACTGTTTTCCAAAGAAAGTCCCTTTGAGTTTATTCTTTCCAATGGATGGATTATTGACTCTTCAGCTAAAGCATTGTTTGAGGTTAAATAAGTATTAAGTATCTCCTCCATCCACAGAGTGTCTTACAAGAGAAAAAAGTGTCAGAGCATGAGTTTTAGTCTGGTAAAAGCTGTTGTTGATGCCCTGACTCCAACGCAGTGCTAAAAAACTTTTTGTTCAAATCAAGGCATCCAACAGACTGGTTACATAAGGAGTCATCCAAGTGTACTTTCAAATTGGTATCCATATTTAATGTGTTTGTGGGGGAGGTGAGAGGTTTTTTTAAGGAGTAAACACCTACCTACGTACCAGCCAGTGTGTTGGAGCTGTCTGAAAGGGAAGGAGAGAGCTGCGAGAAAGATGCTAACTCAGAAGTTTAGCAGCACATTGCTGAAAATTTGAGCTTAGTCAGAGCATATTTTGAGATGATGACATGTTTTGCATAACTCTGATGGCCGTTTTGAAGAAATACTTTTTTTTTTTTTTGAGGGAAAAGAGGTACTTATTCTTAAGTAATAACAGTAAGTAATGTAACTGGGATAATGCAAATAATTCCAAAAGTAAAGCGATGTGGATATGAAATGTGCCCAACAGTTTTTGTTATACTGTATGTTGGCCTTAGCCAGGCTTGTTTCTTGTAATTGATGCTTTTGTAATTTTTATGAACAAAATCCCTTGGCACAGCCAGGAAAAGAATTCAGCAGTCAGAGATCTCAAGCAGGTCTTGGTACAAGTTGTAGCTGAGTGCAGTGCAGCTGGGATGAGGGTCAGCACCAAGTCTGAGGCCATGGTTCTCTGCCAGAAAACAATGGATTGCCTCCTGAGGGTGGGAAGCAATTAATTTCCCCAAGTACAGGAGCTCAAGTATCTTGGGGTCTTGGGATTAATAAGTGGGGGCAGAGTGGATGGTGAAAATGACGGGGTTATTGGTGCAGCAGCAGCAGATGCACTGCAGACATAAGCAGAAGAAATAAGTTTCCTTAGTGGACTCGTTGGGCTCAGCCTTAATAATATCATTAATCTGAAGGGAGTTACAATGTGATAATCTCATTTAGCAGACATTTACATACTCTTATTTACAGCTGAGAGTAAGTGCAACACAAGCAGGAATCTAGACCAGAGGGAACAACATTAGTAAGTGCAACAAACTGTTTCAAGTCCAATTCGACAGGTGCTGCCATGTAGTGCTCGAGGTGGTGCCTATGTTTTTTGTTTGAAACCGAGCAATAGACAGGAAACCTTGCCAAGTCACCCCAATATCATCATAATCATCATCATCTTGACTAACCTTCATCATCATCATCTTCATGTCCTCATGTCATTGACATTGACATCATATTAAGCATTAACATTCTCAGTGCCTAAGGGTTCACATAGAGCTGGGTCTTAAACCCTCTAACTCATTCTACCAGAGGAGAAGAGTCAAACAAAGTGCCCAAGTGTTCCCTAAACAGTTTAGTCTTCAAATTCCTCTTAAAAGTAGACAGGGAACCTGCAGATTGAATGGAGTCAGGTAGTTCACCCCACCACTTGGGAACAGAAGAGAGTCTAGCCAGGGGCTCTGAAACATGCTGAGGTGGGAGCACCAGGCGCCTTTCGGGCTGCGAGTTTTCTCCATTGCATCAAAAGGAGCTAGATGAGGTGTGCATCTGGTCAGGATGCCTCCTAGTTGGCCCTTGTCTGTGTGTTTCTCTCTGTCCAATTAGAATGAGTCCCTTTGCAGACCCAGAACTTGTAGAGGAGATTTTAAACCCAACTGGCTCTTGTTATCCTTGGTTTCCCAGAGGTGGAGCTAGAAAACACTGCTGGGGAGGTTGACTTGTTTAGTCTGCTTTGTATCTATTATGGATATGCATATGGTATGACAAAATAGATTAAGTAAGATGGATTGATGAAAGGATGGATGGACTGAAATGAATGGATTAATAGATGAAGTGGCATGGATGGATGGATTGGTATTAACAGTTTGATTGGATGAGGGGACAGACTTAAATGGGATGGAGGGTTCCTCCATAGTTTCTACAATCAAATTCAAGATTTTTTAAGAACTTTTTTACACCTGACCCAATAAAAATTAAGACATTATGTTGCACTGCAAAGTGCAATCATCACAGTCAAAGTTTATTGAGGTTTTTCATAGCATGTCAAAATGCATATTTGTCAGAGTAAGATTGTAATTCAATTAAATTAACTGGGCTAGGCTAATGTTATTAAGTATTGAGATCTAAAGGCACATTTTTCCCAAGAGCAGGTAAGGGATGTAGACATGGGAAAGCACATGGATGCACAAAGATCCTTTTTACTGCTTGCTTTGCAACACAATGTTGCTGCCATTGTTTATTTTACCATTGTGTCTCTTATCCAAACATGTACTTGACAAAACAGTCTTAAGCTGCCTACACATCGAATGCGACTTTGGCAAACTCGGCAACCACTCTCCATGTAAAATCAATGTACAGCTGCAATGGGTCAGGGCTAACCCTCCCGCGACGTCCGTGTGGGAAACATTAGTTAGTGAGTACATTAGTTCCACCTAGACGGGACTGCAGAGAACTCAGACGATGCTGCTGCAGGGCCAGCAGCTGCAGTGTTTTGTGGTTGGTAGATGAGTAAAAAGGATACATTTGGAATAATGTCAGGTTATACATCCTATTATATGATATATGATATGACCGCGGTGCAACTCGAGTGGATGTGACGTCACTGAACGACAGTGACCAAAATGAGGTAATTATGGAAACGCGACACGACTTCAGTGGGTGACGCAATTATGGTCATAAAGTCGCGTTCGGCGTGAATACAGCTTTAATCGTAGTGCCATCAGATTTTAGACCTCTTACAAGAAAATGTAAAGCTTTTCAAGAATTTCAAAGATACAATTTAAGACATATTAAGTTTGTATGCGTACAAACCCTGGATCGAGTCTAAACTGGGTTGTATGGATGGATGGATGAATTGGTTAGATGGGTGGATTTGACTGGACCAGACAGGTGAATTGATGAATGGATGGATGAATGGACTGGTATCAATGTATGGATGAAATGATTGGATGGGAGATAGACTCATCAAGGATGGATAGATGGAGGATGGCTGAATGGATGAGATTGGACTGGTACAGATGGGTGGATGGAAGGAATTCAGATTGACTGTTATGGATGCATGGATAGATGGATGGGTTGGATTAAGATTGATTGTTACGGTATGGATGGATGGAGAGTTAAGATGGGAGAGCACAATATTACCAACTTATTACCCCACTTGTGTGGGGTAAAGGTCCATGAGGCTGTCCAAAGAACCCTAAATGAGATAACAAAAATGAAGGACTGGGCTGCAGCGGCTGCGTGAGTAATGGTAGCTGACGCTTTTTGACAGAGAAAAGGTCAGAGATTTTCATTTCTAATGCTGGATTTGATTCCACAGCTTAAACTAGTGCTTTTTATATATGGTCATTCTTAAGTAAAATATTTATTGGGCTCAATTCTAGGATTAATTTATACTGACTAATGATATGTTCTTACACTGAAATTTACTTGTTCAGGGATAATGCACAAACTGAGCACTGAACTTTTAGCTTAGTTGTTTTGTTAAGGACTGTCTCATGATCATGTATTAAATGAAGTCGTTAAAGCTTTTGTATCTCTGTTTTCAAAGTCAAACCTCCCCCTGAGACAATGAAGTTCATGGTAAAATACACTCTTCCAGTTAATCTTCCCAGAGGCAAACAGGAAAAGCTGGCTCAATGTATTTACACCTGGTATTGAAGTGTTATTTGAATCTAAATCTAAAGAGTGATCAGAATGCGATCCAGCCAGCCAGACATCCAGAGGTGGTCTGGCTCACACCGCGATCACATCTCAGCCCAGTCTGCCAGCTGTAATTTAATGCACTCCATACAATGTGTTTCTTACATTTGTAACAAAGTCAGTTCACAGGTCATAAATCACACTCAAGCATTTTGTTTTTTTTCTTCCCTTTTCAGACCCAACAAGTCTAATCCGTGGAGATTCACAGCTGCAAACATTGTTATGGCAACAAAGGACCCTTCTTCATCTCTTTGGCCTTCTGCAAGAGTCATAAAAATGGAGACTGTCTGTTTCACTTGAGAAAAAACAGGCTATACAATATTATGTCTAAAGGCTCCTCAGATTTCCCTGCTAGATAGACTGATCTGACTAACATGTCACTTATATTTCAGGTCAGTTATTGTGGTGCTTCATTCACCTCCTCACATAAATACTTTTATAGTTATAAGGCCACTAAATTATGCCAAAAATCATAACTGCAATTGTGTTAATAGATATTGAGATCACAATGATAAAACACAATTATGCACTGATTTTAAAACACCAACCGTGGATTTTATAGAACGTATATTCTTTTGATACTTTCATTTTTTAACATTAAAAACGGGAAAATACATAGAAATGTACTTGCAAAACTACAAATACCTCCAAACAATGTTGATTATAGTAATAGTAATAGAAAAAGAAAAAAAATCATGTGGTGCAGAAATCTTTTATCCTCGATTATGCTGTTGTCATAAATGTGGAAGGTAGTACTTGTATTTGAGATTAAAATTCCCTAATTGCCCAACTCTAAACAGTTATGTTGTTTGGACAAAGATCAAAACTAGGCCTGCACAGTATGAGGAAAAGATGAAATATTTGATTCCAGTTCAGAAATTATTATTAAATATGTCTTTATGCTTACAATTCACCTATCAATGCCTTCCACTTAGTTCTGGATGACCTGCAAGTCTAAGACATTACTCTTTCATGAGAGGCAAAGACATCAACAAAATAACCATGCCACATGAAAACAGAAGTGGTCAGTACTACAACAAGGCTCAATTGTATGCATTATTACACTAACTGCACATTGTCCAGTGTCTGTTTGATTTAAGCAAGGTTGGAAATATCTGAAATTTAAGAAAGCGTTTGTCTATGAAGCACAGCATTTAATATCAGCAGTGCCATGTATTTGACATTGTTAACGTCCTCCAAAAAACTTGTGAAGACGTACTTTTCACACAGAAATCCACAGGCTTCAAGAAAGAACCAATTATGATTTGAAATGATTGGCAGAATTGATAATAGCACAGGTATCAATTCCCATATCCTTACAATGTTCAGTTTGTCATGAAAATTATTCTTCAATAATTGTGGTTGAGGTGTGTTCAAAAGCTCTAAAGTTCATATTTATTTCTTTTTAATGGTCCCAAACACTGTAGTGCTCCTTAGTTTCTTCTTGTTGGGTTAGGGTAGGTTGAAATTGTGGCTATAATGGGGTGCTCTCATTCAGACTTACAGTTACAATTTAACTGGGGGAACAGAAAAGCCCTCACAAGGAGGTATTTCATCAAGATTAATATCTTCTGACTCAAATGCTGGTAGTAGTACACAATTTCTTGAACTAAACACATATTTCAGGCTAGATTTAAGTACTTGCAAGTCAGAGGTTTTTTTTTTACTTAGTTTTCATTGTAGTTGCAACATCAAACACATTAAAGTACAGCTTTTCCATTTTTGTTTCCCTCTCCTTCCTTGAAGACATTGGTCTAGTTACATTGATTCATAAGTGGAAAAAAGATGTTGTGATAGCCAGTGTAAACAAAACAGAGGGTCTGCACTAAACAAAAGATCACAAAAATTTTACAGTTTTTGATTATTATTTAAGTATGTTGCCTCTTACAAATGCATTTTGTAATGCATATAAAAGTGTAATAATAATAAGAGAAACAACTACAACCAATTTACAGCCTATTTTCTTGGAAATGTCACTGCTTTTATTTTTATTTTCCTGGAGGGCATCATGTCTCTTTTTGAGTAAATGTTTTTCCATATTTGAAATTGACTGGCAGGCCGCACAGAGAAGTAGGGGCCACCAGTTGCCAACCTCTGCACTACATCATATGAGCTCTGAATAAAAGTCAACTTAGCCCACCACATAAGTATGCTGCGGCCCATAAAAGATTCTGAAAACTATTTAGGGCCCAAGAAAACCTTGTACAAAGAAAAAATGAGACTAAAAGCAGTATTTCATTGTAAGAATTGGTTTTGAAGCTATAGTTCATCAAAACTTATATTATTAAACAGACGTTGTGACTGTAATCTTTTTCTTGGCGTCTTTCATGTTCCTGACAGCAGAGATAAATTCTTAAAATCAGGAAGCAAGCAGCATAATAAGACATATAATAAATTGTCACCAGTTAATTACTAACCAGGTAAATTGTGACACTGGCTCTGTTTATTGTGGTTATCTGACAATGTAAAATATAAAAGGATAACATCCAATTACACCTTGCTGGCTGTTTTTGTAGTTCTGGGACTTATATTGGAATTTATAAATAGATCTGAAAGTAGCTGTTAATGGCATGGGGTTTCAGGTCTGAACCCTGGAGAGTTTTTAATAAATTACTTGACTTCATAGTTGAAGGTGTTTCCTTTTTTGGAATTTTTCAAACACATTGGTAACGTCTTAGTGAAGGTTATTTTTAGATGTCTGCTCGAGACGTCTACTCTTGCCTTGAAAAAATCTTTAATTGGATGCATTCTAGGAACCAGGTTTTCATAATGCCAATATTATCCTGGAAAGAAAGCACAATGTTAGGACTCAAAAATGTGATGTAGGTGTGCGATCTCATTTTCTTTCCATGTCTGGCTTATTAGAGGTTATTTATTTGCAGTGAAGTCTGGATTGTACCTTCTGCTGGTATGTGAAGCACAAAACAGTCAAAAAATCTTAATATTAAAATTGTATCATGACTTTTGGGATACTTGGCATTTGTAATTGGAAAAACATAGCTGCAGACTGTCAAACATTTTGTTGGATGCCTGAGCTCCATTTTAAGTTCCAGGTTTTTAACCTATCTGGCAAAAACAAACTTGAAAAGAGGACTGTCAAGAGATTTTGTTTCATGAGTTTCTCAAATTTCATAACTCATTTTCATACATTGTGTCATAGTTACCTCTCCAGTTATTTTGATTTTTTTTAAGGCAGGGGGGAGGGGGGGCAACCTGTAAGAAAACAAAAGCTAGCTGACTCCTGCCTGTGGCTGCTTTGTACCTGCTTTTTAATAACACATTGGATGGACACAAACCGATACACACTCGGGCTCTGACCATCTGTTGTTCTATTGTTAGTACTTATCAATGTGGGAAAAAATCTGAACATGAGATGCAACTGTAGCTGTGAAAAATATACCTCGATGCACTGGAGTTCAGAAGGGAGCTTATGTTCAAAGATGTTCGAATGGTTTTCTGGGTACCTACCACGCAGATTATACGACAGCTCAGCTTTATGGACAGATGGTACATAAACACTTTCTTTGTCTTCCTGAGTTGTACATAAAGGACATCTGGATTTCCATTAGTATGCTCTTCAAGATTACACAGGAAAGGATTTGAACTTGTGATTAGAAACAGCAACATCATGTACTGTGATGTTCAAATACGGCCTTTTGTTCCTATGGTGGTGCAAAAGATTTCTCTACTTTTGCTGGTGGCTTATAAAGCTGTAGTGGGTCACAAGTAGCTGTGTGCCATATCATACATTCATGATAGAAACTAATTTCCATGTAGTGAAAAAAGAGTCATGTCATTATATAAAAAATAGCAATAAAAAGGGTTTGATCTTTTCATCCTGCACAAAGAGCCTTTTTTATTCCTTTTTGCACAAAGCCTGGCCCCCAAAAAACATACAAATATAGTTGACTGAATATGAACATCAGGTTGAGAGGAATGTAATCATATCAGCTTAGGCTATTGGCCCACATGTATTCTTTCCTTTCTGCTGCAGCAGCAGGTGCACGAGCCCATGTGAGAGCGTGGTTTTACAGTGCAATGAGAGAGCAATGAAAAACAGAAACATCCCCTCTTTTTTCTGGTGTTACAAATTAATATGAAGTTTGACCCTAAATTAACTTCTCCACACATCTCAGCTAAAAGTAGACTGTACAGTTTTCTTTTTGACTGTAGTGTGATTGTTTCACAAGCACCATTGTACTGTGCTCTATTCAGACAGACTGACTGCTGCAGACTGACACTGTATATAAAAAGTAGGATACTTCAACCTTGTGGATAAAATAACTTCACACTCTGATTTGGGTAGGAGCAGGGGACAAAGACGACAGCGACAAATTAATACACGTTTTCCAGAGTATAACTAACCATATCGTAGGATCAGAGAGAGCCATGGGCTTGTTTCTAAATCAGAACAAAGACGGATTCATGAGCACTCACTGTTTTATCAGGTGTTGGGGTTGGCTGATTGTCACCTGTTGACACAGTAACTAATTAAAACACTACACCTGAATGTGGAGGAAATGCTGTAAAAACGGTGTGCGTACAATGTGGACAGTGTCTGTTTAATCCGCCGGTCAGCAGTCCGAGCTGATCTAATGTTTCTATTGATTATTGATGAGTATTTTATTAGTTCTTACCTCCGAACTGAATCCTTCCACATCAGGCAGTTCAGCACTCTTGTGTGCCTTCATTGCCCTTCAGTTTCAGAGTCAAATATTTTTACAACTACATCCAGAGCACAGTGGCAGAGTGCATAAGCACAAGGTTTAACCATAAATTAATCTCAAGTTGTACTTTCTTGTTCCTCAGAGCGGTGACAGATTCAGAGTTCACCCAGTCAAGCCACAAAGGTGGTTATGCAAAGTCATCCTTTCAAAATAAAACACTCTTTAGTCTCTGTTATTCAACAAACAGTTATTAAAATAACAATTTTTGTTTCTCTACAGCCTGGCATCAATTGATCTATGACCCGGTGCCGGTCTGGGGCCTGCTGGTCTCAGGGTCTGAAATTAACTTTTAGACTCAACGGCCAAGTTGGTGTAGTAAAAGAAATTTTACCCACCAAACTTATTATTTTACAGGCTCAAATAATACATTGTGTTTTGTGTCAAATGCATTTGTTTGTGCATTGAGCAAGTTTTTCTAACTATTTGTTGAGCATGATTTTACACACATTTGTTTTTAAATACATTTACTCCTTAAGTGACACATAACACTCAAACTTTTACCCGCTGACCTGAGTATCTGTGTGTATTTGGCATTTAGTGGGGATAGAATTTTGGCCCTGTAAGTCTGTCTTTAACAACAGCAGTTCATTAGAAAAGACAGATGAAATTTTTTTCCATCTTATTTACACTGATGAATGCTGCAGCCTGCATGCTGCGATCACAAATTGAACATTGCTTTGTAGTATTGAGCTATGAATTATTGCAGATTTCCTTGAAACACTGTTATGTTTTTGAGGCTTTTCTGCTCACTACTCAGAGCAAGCAACCTCTGGCTTATTTTTTACCTCCCATTAAGAAGTAAAGTGTAGACATGATGTGCCTGTGGCCTTGAGAAGTCAAGTCACAAAGGATTAAACACAATGACACAATGCAGTATTTTGGGATTTTTCTGCTTCTTTTGACGCACCCGTTGCCACAGAAATAAAGCCCCCATTTTTACTGAAGTACATCCATGTGATCAGGGCACTTTCATAAAAAGTCAGATGACCTGGGAGCTTTGTTAGCCGTTTATAAAAATGTTGGCGTGCATCAGCATGTTTGTACACGTGTCTTGATTTCCCACGTCTGTGTGTCTGTCTGAGTCTGCAGCCCTGTGTAACGCTGCTCTGCTGTGGATTTAAAATGACATTCCTCTCACATATTTAGACCTGATTTGAGTCCAACTTGACACAGTCACATCTCAGATCTTACTTGTTGACAAGCTGTGAGCAGGCAGGAGGCGATGGAGCACAGCCGAGAGACACGGGGTGAGAGAGAAAGAGAGAGAGAGAGGCTGTGCAGCGGCAGGACTCAGCTGTGTATTTGCATCCGCCCAAAAAGTTCAGACGAGGACAGGCTCGTAACTCGTAACTTGCCGCCTTGAGATTAGCCACAGTTCTTTTCGAAAGGCTGCAGACAGGAGAGAAGTTGTGAATTTCAAACATATTTAACTTGAAACAAATAATGCAATGAAGCACAAGCTGAAAATCAAATCCTTATCCTCTAACTATCTCTTTCAGTAACGTTATGTGTTAGATGAACAAAGACACCATAGGTGGACCTTTAGGGCACACCAAGCATTAAGAAAGTAGAACATATGGAGAAACCCATTAGTGCAGGACAAAAGGTCTTAAGAAGGAGAGAACACTCAACTGAGACAGAGAAGCTCCTCCGTGATAATGCTGTTGACATATAAATGGCGAAAAGGGTATAGGCCTGGAGGAAGGATGTTCTCAACATAATGAGAAGCATGTAAGAGAGCACAATGAGAAGCAGAACATATGTGGAGGACTCCTACGTGATCTGCATGTATGAGGGCCTGCAGAGGATGTTTAGCTGTCAAACTTTCTACTCTCCTTACAGACTTTCCGATGACTCTCAATGAGTACTGACAGAGAAAGTAGCCTGTCAGTTTTTTTTTTTTTTTTATCCAGTGCCATTTGTTTTGTTTCTTACTTTTTCTGTGCTTCCTTTATGTTAGCAGAAATTGCACAGTGGGGCCCTGTTTTCTATAGCCTACAGTATGGCCCCTCTCTGCAATCTGTTAACCTCTGACGGATCTTTCTTGCCAAAAAAGGACTTTTGAATGTCAGCCCAACAGCTTGCCCTTGAAATAACCAGTAAAAAGCCATAGAGACAATGAGAGCCTTTGGTTGATTTCCACATTGGCGTAAAACCAAGAAGTGTTCAAGTTTTTATTTATGAGACGAATTTAAAAACACAAAAACACTGTTGAAGGTATAAAGCAGGAAATTCTACTGAATGAAAGTGCTTTGAAAACCTTTTTCACTCAGATTAAGATGCCGTCAAATGAGAGGATAAACAAATAAAGAAGTATGCAAATTCACTGGCAACAGCCAGCGTGATCCATGAATACACTGACCTACTTAATAGAAACTTTATAGAGACATTTGGTGCAAAACAGCTTGAATAGGCATCTTTCTTTCACATTCAAAGTTCAAAGGTAAACTCTGTGAAAAACGTACTGTAAATTTGGGACAAAGGGATAAGACGTGACTAATTCTTTTTACAGTAAGAGGAAGCAGTATTTCTCAGAAGACATTGAGGTTTCATTTTCTTTTTTTTTTTTTTAAAGGGGGCATGCGTTTGTGATTTGGGATTGCATCAGCCACGTCTCAATTTACAGTGAAGGACTGATGAATTTCCAGTACAGGCACGGGAACAGTAAGGGTCCTTTACTGGAAGAGTCATACAGTGGAGGACAGCATGGTGACTCAAGTCAGCTGAAATAACACTGGCTCTGGTTCTTTCCCAGCCAAGGCTTTTCAAGAAACATTTGTCATCTCTAGTCTTACATCTCTTGTCACGGATTTCTACTGATTTGATTATTTTAACCTTGAGGATTTGCATCTATTGAACATGTTGATTTAGGATGGACATGTGGAAAAGATGTATATATAACCCTATAACCCTATAAGATGTGTTAAGATCCTAACTTTATCTACACAAAATAATGCACTTTTTTTTTTTATACAAGGCTCATGATTCCTTTACATTTTTGACAAATACGGTATGTTCGTTTGATGTGTTTGTCATATGTCTGCATCTTAAGATAACAAGATAATCAGGCAGGGTTTCAGCTTGGATCCCTTTTTACAACCAAAGTCAGCAAAAACCTGATTATCTGCTGGTCCTCAGGATTATTTTATCCAATAACCCTGTAGCAAGAGGTGTGTTAACAATCATTTTGTCCTCTCAGAGGATGATTGGGCACACTGTCGTGAGTGGAAAGTAAATAGTGAGAGAATACAACAAACACTTTGTCTTAACGCATAATATATAAGATATATAATTCTAATTTACGTGAGCAATGTTTTGAGGGTAACAAGCTACAACAAACAGAGGTGACGGGGAAAATCAATTCTTGTCTTACTCTCTAAGATTCTGAATCTATTAAAAAATGTGTATTTAAACACGCTGCCTGTATTGTTTGTCTGCACAGGCTTCTGTAGTACATGGTTGTAGCAAGATGCATGCTGGTACTAGATGGTCACTCTGCTAAAGTTAGCCTGGTAGCTTGCTGCGTCAGTAATGTTTTTGTATGGAGCAGCAAAGAAAAATTCAGCCCATTAATCGTCCAATAAAAAAGAAGTATGTGGGTGCATTTTGGACTCTGCAATGTCCCAGCTAAGACGGAGCATGAAATGACATATTCAGTACGTAGGCTCTGCAAAATGAAATTTTAGCTCTGCTCTTACACGCCATCACTCAGAGTTCAGAGAATTCTGACTGCCAACTACTACACACTGCACCTTTTAACCCAACTTCCTGTTTTAATCCAGGACTAACTCCATTGCCCCTTTCATTTCTAAAAAAACTAACAACCCTGCAACACTGTGGACAACAAAGGCTTTAGATTCAGGAAACAGCACATGAAACTCATCTTTAAATCTTAATTATATTCAAATATTATTTACAATGTTTACTCTCTTTGAGTCCAACCCTGATAAAAGCATTCAAAACCTTTCTGATTGCAGTCTGAGCCATCAGATATCCAATCATCATCAGTATGCACTTAGGTCCATTAACACCTTGCATTAAGAACTGTCACTGGGTATCTAATTACCAGTCATGGATGATAACGTGAGTAATCGGGGTCAAAGCAGCTCAAGTCTGATTTGAAAGATCAGATTCTGTGATCTGCTATTCACACCTCCAAAAAAAAAAAGATCTAAGTCACATGGGGAGAAAAACACAACCAAAAAATCTCAGGTTCAGGTCACTTTCAACTGTGTCGTGAATGCAGTCTAATTAAGTTTGTTTTTCCACCATCCATCAGTTCAACATTGTTCTTAGCAACAGAGTTCCTTGATTGCTGCAGGACAGGCCACACAAGCTAGAAGACTTTTAGTGTCTGCCTCTCTGCCCACGTGTAAAAGGGCAGCTACAGGTGTCCATACGTTTAATCTTTAAGTTAGGATTAATGTAAGAGGAAGAGTCATGTCTGGGCTCTGGTCAGGGCAGAGTGGGGTCAACATTACATAATCTTCACAGATACAAGCTGCTGTTTCAGCCTCCAAACAATGTATGTTTTAGGGTTGAATTCAAGATTTTATTTAAGAATCTGTAAATCCGAGGTGATCCTAAACATAATAAAAAGCTCTGGGGTGACAAGCTGGGGTTTATCTTCATTTGGCTCTTTTTAAAATGAATTTTAATGAACTGTAATTTATGTAATTTACATTTTACTGATAAGTTGAAAAATGTTTCAGTGGCACTCCAAATAACTTTTCCTTGCTGGAAGCTCTTTAATTTTTGTAGTCTGTACTTTAAAAGTGTCATTAATCAAGATTATTATTGTCATAAATGTTACCTAGAGAGCTGATAATGCTCAAACTACTTAAAGTGACTGTTTCTGAGTAAGGAGATTTGATAGTAATCCGTAACTAATAGCAAAAATACTTTAAGTTCAGGAGGTAAAAATACCTAAAATTACAACTTCTTTGTATCCCTCACTAGAGAAGCTAAGAATATGAAACTTTTATTCCAAGAAGTTTAACTCCTGGACACAAGATGTCTGCTCAAGATGAGGTCATTATTAAATCTGTCCCCTGAGGCACCGAGTATCTTTATAAGTTACAACACTGGAGCATAATTAGCCTCCAAAATACTTGAAATATCCCAAATGTCATGTGAACACGAACCTTGAACTGAGATGTAACGTAACAAAACAATCTTTCTCCCTCAGAAAATTAAATTGATGACACACTCACAGAATCAAACTGTGAACATATGTTTACTGCAGAGTGAAGGTCAAATGTTCAATAGAGGAAAAGTCAAAGAATGGACTTCAAAATATGCCCATCAAATCCAAAAAACAGTGAAACGTGTTGTTCTTTCATTAAACTGATAATCGTGTTGTAATATGGTGAGAAAACATTTAAAGAACATTTAGAGCATGCATTAGATAGAAAAAAACTATTAATTCTGTTTTAAATGAGACATTAACTTTGAATTCATGCTCAGAAATCAGGAGACAACAAAATTATGTAAATAAGATTCATACACCGCAACCACCACAGGGCATGTTAAATCTCAGCAATCAGTAGGTGTTTAAAGGGAATGAAACATATTCACCAAATCAGATCCAGATCGTTTCTGTAGCAAACAGAACACATGGGAAAAAAACTTAACACACAAAAAAAAAAAATCTAAACTGAAGTGCTTCCAGCACCTGCAGCACAGGCTCCTCTATAACTAAACAAGGTGAGATGGGGACATCCAAATGTTGTCTTCATAAACCTGTGGGGGGCTGATTGAAATCATGCATATCCGTCTTGCCAGCCTCCATTGACCAACAACTTCACTCCGGCTGGAATCTTAAAGGCCCAATCAGGGAAGAGAGGCGGGAGCTGCGGGAGCAGCGAACGTGACGACAACAGAAAGTGACTGCATGTTTGAAAGCAATGGCGGCTTCTGAAGCGGTCTTAATATCTGCGTTTTTTTTTATCAGAAACAGACTCAATTTATTCTTTAAAAGAGGAGGAAGGAACGTCACTTGAAGCTTGTCTTACGAGAAGTCATGTTTTTGCTCTTCTCCTGACCGGGGATCACTGCTGGGAAACTGGGAGAGAACGCCGAAATCAATACATGCCAGTTAGTCTGTGGTCGTCATGGTTACTCAGCGGTACTTGGCGAAATATGCTCTCCTCAGAAGTTTACTGGGAAAACTTGGTAGGGGTTGTCTTTGGCGAGGTTCGTGTCACATATAAGTGTTAAATGATACATCTGTGTGGTATAATTTAATATGAAACGATAGTCTTCAGGTAGTTTAAGCTAACGGCCGTAGCGGATAACTGTTGTTAGCCGGGCTCATTGTGGTTCAGCGGCACTGTCACTGCCTCTTGCCTCAGGAATGGTGAGTTCGATCCTTGGGAAAGGAAAGGGAGTAGCCGTTAGCCGGCTAACGGCCGTTAACTGTTGTTAGCCGTTAGCCACTATGTGTAGCCGCTAGTATGCTACGTCATACGTAGCAGCGTTGCTTGATGTGGATTGGTCTGTGATGAGCGTAACGAGCCGAACGATTGTCCAATCAAAAGCTACTGTTGTTTTTGAAGGTTCTGCCCCTGAAAACATTTTCAAACGGCTCCTTCCCAGATGGATTTGTGAAATATTTCCAATATGAAACCGTCCATCTGGGGTGTCAGATTACCGGGGCTGTTGCATGGCAAATTATTTCAAATCCACACCGGCAAGTAGTGGTGCGACAGATCACAAAAGTCACGGTCTGGATTCAATCATGGATTTAAGTGTCGGATTGGATCATTCTTCAGATTGAGAGAAAAACAAATAAACTAGGGAAAAAAAAATTTACTCACAAACCTTAGTTGTTTTTTTTTTTAACTTTTACCAGCGTTCTATGGAAACAGCACCCGTCTTACCTCACACATTAAAATCTGATTTAAAAACAAAAAAACAGAGTTACTCAAATTGCTACAGATGGCGTGACAATGCCTTTCTTTAACTAGCAAAATTCCAACCAAATGGCTTTAATCATTTTTTTGCATCATCTGTGATGACTGGAATGTAGCCACTGAATATTAGTATTGCGTGTCTAAGACTTGTTTAGTTGCTGAGTTGTCAAACAGGTGTTGGTCTATTTACCCTAGAATCATTTAAAAGTTTAAAATTCTGGTATTGTGAGTCTTTTTTTATTTTTTTGTAGGCAAAAATGTATTTATTTATTTACTTATTTAGCTAACATTAATTGAATCTTCTTATAAAGACTCTGAGGTAGAGAGCTGTCAACGTCACACAGCTCTCTGTTGCCCAGGATGTCCAACCGTCTCTTGTGAGAACAACAAAGGATGCTTGTGTTAACAATATTTACCTTTTTTGTTGTCCGTAAAGTTCTGGCACGACCTTTGCAGTAAAGTGGACACATGAGGGGATGTTGTTACGTGGCTGCGGTTGTTTTATCCTTTCGGCCTCTCTCCATCATCAGGACACTTAAAGGGACACGCCAACATTTTTGTTGTTTTTGTGTCTTGCAACAAGCAAGTAGACACCATTCTTTCGTCTGTGCGTCCAGTGACAAGAAAGAGGCAGACAAAGCTGGCCCACCGCTTGTTAGATTTAGCTCAAACACTGGGAGTCAATGGGTAGCATTAGCCTGCCTCTGCCATCCAGCGTGCCTGTTGTGACTCGTTTTTTTCCCCTTTATGTTATGTTATCTTCTGCGATCTTCATATTATCTTCGTCTACTCCTCAACAGGGGCTTTGCTTTGTTGACCTACTTCTGCAGTGGTTTTTACTAGAGATGTGACAGTCACAAACCAGTCAAGTCTTTTGAACAGCTCTTTTAAGTGAACGATGAGAACCGATCTCCCTATTGAAGTTACTGTTTGATCAACTTCTAAACTACTATTTTAATTGGTAAAAGTAATATATTGTCATTTGAAGTTCAGGAAACGCTCAGACTAGGGATGCATGATATTGGATTTTTGCCGATATCCCATATTTATTTATTCATTATCACAGATACCGATATTTCTGGTCAAGAGCACCAGCTCTGTACTTAACAAAAATGGACTTGTTTCTCTAAGTGTTTGCCGATACTCCAGTAGATATGTGACTGATATGTGTGGCTGTGTATTGTCTATAAATATCTGCAAAAATTTCAATAGCGGCCGATACGATACTTAACTTTTTAGGCTGATATCGACCGATAGCAATATAAATCCCTAGCTCAGACATTAGTCAAAAATGGGCACAGTTTATCTAAGCTTCTTGCAGGTTTATATTCACATGTCTGAGCTGAATGTGGTCACTCACTGCTTTCCTTTTACAAAGGAATAACTCCGCACAGTCTACAGGGTTCGTACACTTTTTTCATGGTCAAATTCAAGCACTTTTCAAGGACTTTCAAGGTCAATTTTCAAACTTTTCAAGTACTGTAAGCAGTTGTAAATTGCATAATGTGATAGAATTCATGCACACACAAAATGGCGATTTCACTGTTTTATTATTATTTATTATTACTTTGATTATGCATTTTATTTCACGGGCTGCAATATAAGCAACTGCTCCCAAACCCAGCATCACCACTGCCTCCTCCCTCAACCAATGGTAAAGTGTCTTTACAACACGTGAGCCTGCTCCTGCTGCTGCCTACTGCAGATGAGTGAGGAAAGAGTGAGTGAGAGTTACGGCGGAGGTACGTCCGCGGTAAGGAGAGTGAAACGGATTTTACCACAGACGACCGCGTTTTTGGTGACCAATGTAGAAATAAAGTCCCATCTCTCCACCTGCAAAAACAAACCCAAGCACGAAAGCTAATTCAATTTTTCTTCCTATTGGGGAAAGAGTGGCTTCGATGTCCTGCTAAGCTCGTATTTCTGCATCAAGCACAAACGCAGTATTTAACAATCTTAACAAATGGTCAAATTAAATGTAATACACTGTAAGAAGCACAAAAAACACATCCCAAAACGCCTGCCCTCACTCACCACCACCTATTATGCACATTGGATCAAAGCAGAGTCCCCATGCTACGTCATATGATGAGATGTTGAAACGTGTTGAACGTTTTTAACAGCTATACTGAAAACAGACACTTCATCCTCTAAATTTGAGCCCTTTTGTGTTGTATAACACATAAAATCAATGACTGACTTAAACTACAGCCATTATCAGACAATGCTAAGTGTTCATTTACAAAAAATAACCTGCAAAACGCTCTTTAAAGTTAATCAATGCAATTAACATTTTGTGAGTAAAATCGTGTCAGAGAATTATGATCTCAGTTCCAAGCAAAATAATTGTGATTCACATTTTTGCCAGAATAGTGCAGCCGTAGTATGTGTCATCCCACACACTGTATTAAGACATCATACAGTAAGAGTGGCATGATGATTTGCACTGGTTTGGCTAAATTATATCAGGTGTAGTTATGTAAGTTTTAAACCTTAACAGGGCAAATCAGCCTAATGCTTTTCTAAGCATTCATTTTCTCACATCTTTTCTTCTTGACATTGTTATTGATACTGTTATTAATAACCACCAACCGTACCGCTGTCAACCGCTGGGCGTTTGTAGCTAGGGGCAGGTTATCACATGACCGCAGTCCGTCTGTAAGGTCTCGTGCCTTCGTATCCAGCGGGAGAGCCACCCAATCCGCAGCCGTCGGCCCAGGCACAACTCAGTATTTTTAGACAAGACTTGTCACCGACCAACCGCGGCCATGTGATAATCTGCCTCGAACAACAAACACCCCACGGGTGACAGCGGTACGGCTGGTGGGAATCATCACACCACCTGCATGTTACATGGAACAGTACCTTCTACATCACACATGCATGCCTAGCATATAAAAAGGTGGTTAGCATAAACAAACAGTAGGCTAATTCACCTGTAGGGCTAACAGGGTACCTTTCATATGGCTGGAGAGTGCCGACTCTCCTATGGCGAAAAGGCTGATCTCCTTTTTGCAGACTTTGCAGCAGGCTACTTGTCGATTTGCGCCATGTCTTATCCATGGTTTATATTTTTCAATATCCAGCCAACAGTCATTGAACCGACAGCCTCCCGGCATGTTGGGCTGCGCACTGTCCTCTAGGGGGAAAGTCACGTCGCACATGACAACTGACCAGCATGTCACACACAAGCCCTTCCGGGAGAACGTTTTTTTCCCCCCATTTCACTATTTTAATTCTCTCGTTTAGATCGATCTGTTGAGCCAGATTGCTGTTAATCGTAAAATTTATATGATTACGATTTCAAGCATTTACAAGCACTTAGATCGAAAATTCAAGCACTTTCCAAACCTTGAAAACACAACATTAAAATACAAGCATTTTCAAGGATTTCAAGGACCCGTACGAACTCTGAGTCTACTTTAGGGATGCAATGACTTGTTTGTTAGTTGTCAAAATTCAGTGAAACATATGGTCAATGACAGATGTTATTGTTGGACAGTCATTAGATATTATCATCCCATATTGTTAGCGCAATGCAGGGGCCTTTAAATTTTTCTTTGTGGTCTTTTTCAGTGGAGCAAGTCATCTTACTCCTCTTCCAATCCTTGTTGGCACAGCATCATCAAACATCAACTGCAGAGTGTCAGGAAAACAACATAGCATAACAGTGGTAGCCGCTGCTCTGCTATCACACCCTGATCCTTTGTTTCTCTCTGCATATTTCATCCTTTACAGTGGCGATAAGGGTGTTAAACATCCTCAAATGAATGTCCATCATGTCGGGAGGTGCAATGGAGACTTATTTGTCTGCTTCAAGGCTGAAGTTTCAAAGGTAAGGGGGCTAAACTTGTGGCTAATTTAAGAGCTAACGTCATCTATGTAATACAGCTGTTGCAAGCAGACATGGATGCTTACCTCAAATACAGCATTGAGGAGACTGGGCAGATTGCTGCTCACACAGATAAAACTAAACATTTATCTCGCCGTTTCTTACTGCCAAATATCGTGTTTTTAGCGCCCCGTATATGTAAACTAAACTAAAACTCAGTCTTATTATCTTCATTCTGTTCTCACCCAGCCACAGTGTAACAAACTTGTGTAATAAGATATTTATACATTTATTTCACGGCCATTTACTTTCAGAATATGTCAGTACTGCACAACAATTATAGGCGAAGGAACACTGAACCTGTATCTTAAAAAGTTGAAGTTAGAGCCATGCAGTGTTTTTTCTTTGTTCTTTTTCTGTTTTTTTATTTTTTCTGCATTGTGGTCCTTCACTTAAAAACACATTCCCTCCAACACATCCATCCCCCACCTCCACATCTCTTTTCTTCCTTCACTCCTATCACTAAACATTAAAGCAAAGTCTAATCATATTGATATACAAACTGTGGTTACTGGGCATCACATTAAAACAAAATCAAGTTAAGTGTTTAGAACATGAGACATTTTTGGCTTTAATTGAAATTAAAACTGCACATACTTAGTTTGAAAGAGTATTGTCAAATGTAGGAGATAAATCATAATAATAATGATGACATAATTGATTGATCATTGTTGATTTAACATAATAGTAACATCACAAAGTAGTAAGACCTATCTGGTAATTGTGGGGGGAGAAAAAAAAGCTGACTAGTCGACCAATCGACTAGTCACTGACTAGTCGAGGATAGAAATAATCACTAGTTGTATCCCTAATCAACTTATGACTGTAGCTTTCCCCAACCCTTTGGTGTAGGGGCCCACCAGCCTAATGTGACCCCCCACTCCCCACCCTGGCTAAAAAAGAAAACCATAAGATCCTTTATTTACCTCTTGAAATTTACTCAATGTCAATGTATGATTTCAGCAAAGTAAAAGGACCTCGTCTGTATTTTGCTGTCCGGAGCAAAATTGAGGGTGACTTTTCACCTCTGACAAGATAATACTGACTGGCACATTGGCTTTCCTTTATGGTTTGTTTTCTGACACAGACTATAAGCCTCTTTCCAGTAGAGGATACAAAAATTTCTCTAAAACATTTTAGGTATGGAGACGCCTTTTTTTATAACCCATCAAGCTTTTACATTTTAACTGGTACATGACACTTGGGTCAGTTTCTTTAAATCTTTGCAGGCGGGTGGCTGCATCACACTTCTGACAGAGCGTTTGACTGGGATTGTGGCCTTAACCTACAAAATTAATTTTAAACGTTTCTTGAAAAGATTTTTGAAGTTGCTTTCAAACCTAACACAAAAGTAGCACAAACTCTGGATAACTTTTTTGGAAAGTTTGCGCAATTTTTGTTTGTGTGAAAGTTTACACACAAACTCTAATTTGGACCAAAGAACTGAACTTTGATCCACCTGAAAATAGGGGGTCTGGGTCTGCTACCTAGCGAACCAGAGTTCTTTCCGTGGTGGCTGTGTATGAAATCCAAACAAAACAAGGACCAAACAAGCCAAAAACTGTGGCTTTAATTTTTCTCGGTATCACAACAGCAAGCAAGAAAATGTAGCTTTTGTTAATAACGCAAGAGTGTGGCTAATGTTAGCACTTCTAGCTCCGCAAGCCTCTGGATCTCTCAACAAATTAGTGTCTGCAAGTCTGTATGTACAATATGGTTACACATTGCTCCTGTTGATGTGCACTCGTGTCTACTAACGTAGCCCAGATGTACCTTTCTATTTATTCAATGGCTCACGATACTTTCAAACAGCTTTGGACTTAAACAAGTTTATGGTTAATACTCAAAGCCGACTGGATATTTCCGGGTCATAGCGCGACAACAGACAGGATGACAGGAATAAAGACTGCAGCTATGGCCCCAACTAATGGTGGGTGGCTGAATTACACAACATTTGACAAACTTTGGTCTACCTGATAAAGTGCAATGTTAAAGAATACCAAAACAAATCAAAATCATAACTATGTTGCAACTTCACCTCCGAACTGAACCTAGTTTGCAGAACATCACATGTGAATGAGACCTAAGTCTGGGCCAACTTCAAAGATCTGACTGTACCTGTTTAGCTGGCTTGTGGTGTACATCCTTATTAGGTGAGTGTAAACACATAATTTATTTTGAATACTTTGCAAATGAATTTAAGCTTGTTAGGTTTCACTAAAGATTCAGGGTTACTTCAGTAACTGGTTAATCATATAAATGTTCATGATTCAGATGAAAGACTATATTTCTATATTAAAAAAAAAATCATCACTGTGGTCCAGACCTACCAATTAAAATGGCTCCATTACCAAAAGCTGATGCAAAACCAGGTGGTGATCTAGTTATCATATTAGACTCAAAGCTCAAAGCTCACTGAGTAACAGAGCAGAGAGCTGGGAATTTACCGTAAATGCTCTGGTCCATGTGCTCACTGGGGCCTTGGTTCAAAGCAAGGGCTTAATGTAATTCTCTAGCACAACAGGATTTGTATTAGTCCCAAAAGGGTCAGTGAGGTTAAGAGCCGTTAAGTAGTAGTGTTTAAATCCCTCCTAAGCTCAGCCACCACAATGCAGGGGCCCCCACACTCCGCTGGACTCGTTTCACCTCAGGTTCCAGTTTGGACAACCCGAAAAGGCAAAGTGGAAGGTTACAGCGTTTGCACGTGCAGATCAGCATTTCCTCCTGGATTGCTATCCTGCTATTTTGAATGACATAATGAGTGGCATTACCAATGAGAGGGGGAGTTTTAGTGGTGGTGCTTTGGTTTTGACTTAATTGATCAGCCAGCTTGTTTACTATGAGGGTCATCTCAGGTTACGCAGACTCCAGGGGCTTAAGTGCTGTATCATTAGCTAACGTGACTTTACTGTCCACACTGTGACTGTGTCATTGATAACTGAAGGACTGCTCAAGGACTGCTTCTGCTGCATTTATGCCTCAACTCACTTGTTATAGAAAAAAAAAATAAGACAAAAAAATCCAGCAAGTTTTTCTACCATATCAACGATCATTGAGATAAAGTGACTTCAACCACATACTACAAAAAAATAAACAATGAAAATACTACTTAGAAAAGCCACCAAAGTCCTGACAACTGCTGACAAATCACAGAAGGGAAAGGGAAATGGAAAACAATTAAGGGCCATCTTTCATTTTTCCTTTCAATAAAATAAAAGCACATGGTACCATATTGCAAAGCTGATATGTGGCGTAATTAAGGACAGATTTACTGAAGATACAGATTACGTCAGAGACCGGTGTCCTCCATGACAAGCATAATCGCTGAGGTTACTGGGATGGTGGCCTGGTTTACAGATCTGACCTGAGGTCAGAGAACAACACTTACAGTGCATTAAGAGGAATCGCTGGGGAACATGACATAGTGCCCTGTTAATACCATCACTACTGCAACAGATGAGATGAAAATGAGACAATGGCAAAGCTCAAAGAAACAAACTTAAAGAAACAGCTGCTTGTGTTCAGAACAGTTTTGATTATTGCTGACTGTTCTGTGCAAATTTGCAGAGAGTGAGTTGTATGGATCTAACAAAAGCAATCTAAATGAAATTTGACAAATGTAAGAGTGTATTCAATATGTTTGGTGAATGGGTATATTTGATTTTTTATTTATTTAGTTAGTTTTTTTTGTTTGTTTTCCAGGTACGTGCTGTCCTTTATCTATCAATACACTATATTGTCTGCTTTTATTTGGTTAGTCGGCCAGACATGAGAACTTTTATTTCATGTTATGTTCGAGTGGTTGTTCCCTGTGTTGTGTTTTAAATCAAACTTTATCTGCACTCATGCTCATTGTATATTTTATTGCAAAACTTCAATTAAAAAAAGTTCTGAAAAAAAAAAAAAGCAATCTAACCCTGTGGCTCATATTGTCCAATACTTTGATCCAAATTTTAAAAGTCTATATCTATTCCATCAAATTAAATAAGGGATGCACAATGTTATCAGTGTGATATTGGAATCAGCAGATAATAAATTTAAAAGTTGATCATCAACATTCACAGATATATACAAATGTCTGCCATTATTTAATGCTAGTACTATTAATAACATTAACTTTGTGGAGTTGTTACAAATCTGTTGTTAAATTGAGATAACTGATTTCAAAGTATAAGCTGCATAAATGTAGGTCAGCAGGTTGTAACATCACTACTGTGGCTCTCTAACTGGCATATGAAGCTTAGCTTTAGTGTTACTGATGAAAATAATACATTATGAGTGTATTTCAGGTGTAATCCAAAAACATGACCTTTGAGTTATAAATATTTATTGGTCTTAATAGGGCTTTTTAAAACAAAAATTGTAAATCGAGTGTTGTGGAAAACAATCTGGGATTTTATTTTTAGGCTGTATCACCCAGCCCTAGGGCTGTACCACGAAACAGACATAATTGTGCCTGAAAGACCTTCTTATCAACAAGCTCACAGACCAGGTGCCTAAGTTACAAAGAATAAAAGCAAACAAAGCAGTGCAACTAGGATCCATATAAATATTTTGACCCAATATACAATCCATTTGATAGATTAAAAATTCCCAGACAAATATTTTTTTCCAGCAAAACAAAAATTCTTTGTAACATCCTGTCTGAATGTACCAAAATATCTCACCCAATCATCACTGAACATCCACATTTAAAATATATATCATTTATCAGGTTTTCTTGCTTCATATCAGTTTCAAACACAAGTAAATGCTTACAATGGAAAGTACATTTAACGGAGGTCATTTTGTATAATGCACAATAATTGGATATTTTATCAGATCTTGATAAATTTCAACTATGATTAAAAATGTATTTGCTCTGCATGTATTTATACAGGACTATTTAGACACAAACCGGAATGTGGTGTATATTCCTTTGACAGTTACACGCCCAACAGAAAATGTTACAGCATTTGGTACTTGGTTCATTGATTTTAAACCCTGGCTGCAGTTTGCTGTACATAAACTTAACTATAAAAAAATTTGAAGGCGAAGTTGGAAAGTTGTTTCTGAAAAATGCCTAGAATTGGTCTTACAAAACAATTTTTGCAGAGAGGACATGCGTTACATTTTCTTGGTCTACATTAAGATTTTCAAATGACTTTGTTGTAAGATGGCCTGAGGCTGTTCGAAAATGGCAGAAAATAAGCTGTCACATGGCAATGTGACACTTAACCCCAAATTGCTCTCACTGCTGCGTCAGTGGCATGAGTGGCATGTAAATGGGTATGAAAAGGCGTGAATGTGTTAGCTGATACTGATGGACAACTGACATAGAAACTCCAACCATCAGAGACTGAAAGAGAGACTGAATGGGTGTGAATAGGCAGATGTGACCTGAAGTGTAAACCAGCTTTGAGTAGTCGCAGACTAGAAAAGCGCTCTATAAGCTCAAGTCCATTTACCATTTATGTTTTTTAGGGCTGCAGCTACTGATTCTTTTTGTAATCGGGCATTCTATTGATTCTTTTGGTGATTAATCGAGTAATCGGATAGCGGTTACATTGCGTACACTGCAATTTTTTCTACATCGAATCACTTCAGCTTTATTGAAAAGCATCAGTAACATACAAAACAGAAAATTAACCAGGTTTCTTAAATGAGCAATTAACTATTTCCTTTCTTGAACATTTTGAGCAGAAATGTGATCCCAAAATCAAAATGCATATTTTTCCATTGAAAAAAGTAGTTCCTACATGAAACTGCTCACAACAAGGTCTGCAGATTATTTTGAGCAACCAGGTCATGAGTTCTAGAATGAGACATTGGTTTAATTTTTCGAATGTATTTTTGGTGCTTTGAGCATCACAGGACTTTGGCCAATTATACTAGAGAGAAGGCAGATATCTCTACAGCTGATATCTCAAAAATGTACAACTCTTACATACTGTAAAAACCTAAATGGATAAACAGGCCCTTTGAGTTATAATTATAACTGTCTCTGCAGTGCGCACTAAACCAGTCACAACAAATCAGATGATATTGATATTTACCCATGTGCAATGGTGTAAATATTTTTGAACTTTTAAATTTGTTTAGTTTTTGTTGTTGCCGTTTTATTTTTTTCTCTGGGTCATATCTTGCTATTTTTAGTTCATTTTTTAGTTTGGTTATTTTTATATTATTATTAGTAGTAGTAGTAGTAGTAATAGGTTTTAGTCATGCTTATCTCTTTTTGCTATATTTTTGCCTTTACTGCTCTAACAATGCCAATTCCCATATTGAGGATCTAATTTATCATATTTTATTACTAGGCCTAAATAATGTCATACTTAGATACGAAGATAATTCAACTAGCTAGTGCACATTTATTTAATATATGAAAGGATGCCCTACACCTGCTCTACTCACTGTCAGTATTCTCTGTTCTATTTCTGTTCTACTAACTGCAATCAAATTAAAAGGAAAGTTATTGAATGTGAAAAGTATGTGTACATAATACACATAATACAAGGCAAGTAGCCACCACATTGATTTACGTTCTGAACCAGCCTTTACAAAGAGCCATTATGAAAGTACATTATTTACTTAATCTCAATTACTGATCACACTGATTTCTGTTCACTGCTAAAGTATTGTGAGTGTTGTCTTGTTGTGTCCAGTCTGAGGACTTGATGCACAGACCGGATGTTTACTGCTGAAGTGCTGCAGCATTGACGACAAGCTATTATGCTATGCTAACTCCGTTTCACAATAGACACATTGCACTATGTTTTCTTTTCGCTTCAACTTGTAGTGATCCCACACTTGGGATATTTTCTGCCCTTTCTTCTGCTGACTCTCTTCTTTCTGCCCCTCTCTTTTGTCTTCTTGCATGATTTTACAATCCGCGCCTCACATCTACGTTACAGTGGCAGATCAGCATGAAGCACACAGGCACATTGCGCAACAGAGATGAGCATCCGTGCCAAACACAGTGTACAGTATAATGGTCCGGATTTAAACGAATCCTTGAGGCACATAATTTGCCTCGAGGATATTTTGTAATCGAATGATTCGAAATCCTCGGGGAATCGTTTCAGCCCTAATGTTTTTACTTAATGATTTTGCAATGCCTTAACCTTGTAGGGGTGTTTGTTTTATCAAACTGAAACACCCAACATACTGAACAATTTAAATAAAATATAAAAATATATTAGAATAAATGAGGGGAAGAATACAAATATGCAACTATAATTCTATATAAAAATATCAATGACTCAAAAATGACAAACTGACTGGTTTTGTAGGTCATGTTCAGCTGCACTTTTGCCAAAAATAGAACACACACAGACATATTTACCACACAAAAAAAAACAAGCACAACTCGGCATGCGGCACATCAATTGTTTAATCTTGATGATCTTGTTTTCATGACCATAGGAAGCCAAAATTGTAACTGAAATTAAAACTGGTTTAATTGCCCAACACTCGGAGACTCTTGTCCTGTCATGCCTCATGGATATTCTTCCCTTGTTTGGAATTACCCCGCTCCTTTACCAGAATAATCCCACGTGTGTTTTTGTTTTCATTTAGAAATACTTTCTGCATCGACTCAGCCAGAAAGAAGAGCGCCAAATGTCCTCCGTATTGAACTTAACGACTTTCTGAGGATTAAAATCACAATAAATAAACACAGCCACCTTGTATCAAACATTATTTAACCAATCTAGATATGTATTGTTAGAAGCTGCTGCACAGATGACAGTTAATCAACTCTGTCAGAGCTGAGCCTCAGAATTGGACTGGACTCCCCTGGCGCCACCCCTGGCCATGCATGTTACCCTACTTATGGTAACCATTTAAGCTTTGTCTGCTTTGCTTTCTAGTGTGTCAGGAGCTTTGCGGTCTTATGAGTTGCCTTCCAGACATGATATTTAAACCTATGAGGACTAAGATCATGTAGGTTTGATAAAGTCAGACATCTCTTTACAGTGTAGACTTGGATTAATGTAAAATGTTTAAAGGAGGACAGTTTGTTCCAAAAACTTTGCAGACTACCGGTCTAAACTGCATCTCCTATGGGGGTGACTGTTTACCCAGTGCAGATTTACCTTGGATGAACCAAAGTATTTGGCTGCGGGTAGACGTGGGCGAGAAAAAGAGAGATAGAGAGACAGAGGGAGAGAGACAGAGGGAGGGTGGAGGGGGATAAAGCGAGGTAGAGCCACAGAGAGGGAGAGACGGAAAGCGAGCGACCTGTGTGAGCGATCCGAGCAGACTGAGCAGTGAGAGGTTGATTTATAATTAGACTGAATGTCTGTTCAATACCCCCGCTGTTCTGCTGATGGCTCCATTGCACAGAGAGGCGGCTCTGCTGCTGTGAACTTAATTTGAATTCTCAAGCACCACACATCCTCCAGCATTTGCTGATAGCCTTGTATATCAGGGATAGAAGATATTAAACAAGATATTCATTTCAGGATGTTCTGCACATCTTGGCTGCTGCACTGCCTTTAAAGCCTGACATATGAGCATTAACTTCAGTAAAAGGATTGAGGTCTTTTATTTGTTAGGCCAGAGTACAGCCAGAGCAAAGGACAGATGCTGTCCACACTGCATTTGGCACTTTTTTGTCATGGTTTGCACAGAGAGTAGACAAGAACTTGCAGAAACTTCACACAATTTTTTAAAAACTTCTCAAAATCTTTGAGGGAAATTTTAGATGACCACAAGAGCTCCAAAATGCTTTCATTAATGCTCATGTTTAAGCTCAGACACCTCTGCATCATAATGTGACACACACAGTTGCATTAACAGCCCCAGAGTGAGAGCAATCAAGAGCAAAACACCGAGGACATGACTGCAACATTACTGTCTTTGTGGCTTGTTTCAGTTTTTCAAAGTCATCCTTCTAAAACTATAAATTGTTTAAAATTGTTGTCTTGCCGAACAGTGCCATTCTGTTCATGTTGTGCTTCCAAGCTTGTGCACATGTATAAGCAAGCATACCACATTAAAGAACACTTTCCATCTGTGCCAGGGCCGAAAAAAGGCAAGGGGGCACTCAAACCAGTAAATCAGACTGAGCTTAAAATAAATAAATACATATAAACCAGATGTGTTGTAATTTCCATCTGGCATTGCTTGGATATCGTGTTTGGAGAGAGAATGGGATGAATATGTTAGTTCCATAAGTTCAGTCAATTTTTTTTTTACCATAAAACCCTAATTGGACAAATCCAACACCCCATAATAAATACCTTGGCTTTCTATCAAGCAGAGAGCAATGTTTGAATGTCTGAATCAGTTTCTGTGCTTAAAAGGCACATGGCTAGTTAACACCTAAGGGTCAGGAAGTTCAAGATGGTGGATTTAAAACTCTGTATCTCTCTAAAAACTACTCCATTAAAACATAACATTGTCATGCTGCTGCAGAATAAATCATCCTACAGCCAGTTTCTTAATTGGAAAAATATGAAAAAACCATGTAACCTAACCCTGACAAGTGAATTTACAATGATTAGATTTTTACCTTGGTGAAAGGTGGGTCCCTGTTCTTCACATGAAGCCCTCTTCCTGAGCGGGAAAATGAGAGACTATATTTAAGACTGAATTTTACAATTACTGTTACTTACATTCAACAAAAGAAACAAATAAAATCAACTTTTATGTCAATAAAAATAATGTCAAAAAGGCTTTAGGTCATGCATATAAAACTGTTTAAGAGAAAAAAAACTACTGCCAACTGTATATTTGTAATTTCTTGAAAATATCTAATAACATACTAAACTGGAGATATGGATTATTAAGAAGGTATTTCTGTTTTCCAAGTTTTCATGGCAAATTTTGTCAATTTATGTAATGTTATCTATTGGAATCAGTTATCAACTTGGGGGCCATGTTAAGTCAGGCAAAGGGATATATTTGACCCTCATTGGCAGCCAGTTGCCCACCCCTGATATAAAGCCGCATCACAAGCATGTTTGTAACAAACACATGTAACATTTTAAATTGAAAAGATCAGTCTACACAAAAGCCAAATAAAACCCTAGGTTATTATGGCCTGCAACATTTGGCTAGTTCAAATAACCATAAGAAATGTTGCGGTCAGCACTTTCTGCACTATACAAATGTCAACATGAGGCATCAATGTCGATGCTGTGGACATAAACCAAACACACCTGGAAACATAGCACAGGTATTTGCTTTCAGCATCACACTCAACAGCTGTCTGCTGAATTTTATTAGGAGTTTACTGCCAGTTTTTGCTCATTATGTTGACAGCGTACAACATACAATGACTACATGCTAAGCTGTTAAGGGGATGCAGTCGGGAATTCCACCAGTCTGTATACCACCCAAGAGGTTTGTTTGTCTCTTAAATGCATTTTTTTAAGAAGCAGCTCCAGTGAAAATGCCTGTCAAACATAAGTGGTCCTAATTTCTTACTGTATGTTCTAGTTAGCATTCAGGCAAGCCTTCAACATGTGAATACTGGAGATATACTGTATGATGTCTCCTGTGATCAAGATCATGAGTTAAATGCTTCAGCAATTACAGTACAGAATGTGTGCATCTGTAAAGTGCTTTTCAAAGTGATTATAAACATTTAGTAACTATATGTAAGACTAAAAACAACTGTTGGTAATAAATAAGCTTTACATCCTTCCCATCATTAGTTGCCTCAAATCTCACTTGAATCTCCAGGATATTTGGCTCATAAAACAAAATGGTACCCTTTCGCACCTAATAAAAAACACACAAATTAGCCCACATCCTCATGTTTTAGAACAAACTGCAGGTTACAGAAGGGCATCTAAATGCTGTAACAGCGCCAGCTTCCAGCACAACTTTCACACCCAAACTTAAATTATCGGTATGTCATGCCATGTAGGATGTGGATGTATATAATTCTGCAAACATGGCCATTACTTTAGTGTCAGCATGAACATCTTGCCTTATCATCAGTGTGATAATTAAAGCGTGCGCAATTAACCTCCCACGTTCAAGCATTATTCATCGAGCTGAGTGCATCTCCAGTGCTCAGCTTCAGGTGTTTGCCTCATAGATGTCTTGTAAAGTTTGCAGGCTTCCATATGATTACAGATTTCAGCATTTTTGATGCTGTGGCCGTTGGTTTCTTTTTAACATGCTCTCCTTCAACATAGTGTAGAGGCTGAGAGAAAAGGGCGAGAGCAGAGAGGGTGTTTGAGATACATGAATGCGGCCATGAATGAATGGTTCGTAATCAAAACATACAACCATATGGAGGCATCAGCAGAACATGCATGCAAAAAAATAAAGTGTGTCAGAGAAAACAGCTTGCATGTGGGAGGAGTGGATGCCATTCAACCATTAGGCAATATGAACATTTTGTCACACTCTTTACTGCTGAGATATTCCAAAGACCTTGTTAGATAAGTTTAAACAAACATAATAATTTTCATTTGTCAAACCTACTTTGACTTTTGCAGATAATTTAACGATTTTAGGAGCAGGGAGCTTCAACAGCAATACAACAATCTTACTCTGTTTCCAGGATCATCAGAATTGGGTGTACAGATCAGACTAAAGCCACTGACGTCAAATGCAGCAAGACAGGATCAAAAATGTCATTTTCTCTGATTGAAAATTGAATTTCTTTTCAGTAATTTGCTCTGATGTTTTGAGTCCAGAACATTTGCTTGTTGTCTACCCAACAAAAGCAGCCACGTAAGTAGAACATGATCAATACTGGGGTTTTGAGACTAATTGTCTAATGACAAACTCCAGCACCAGTTTCACAGTTCAAAAAAACTTTCAGCATGGACTGAGCACACTTTTTATTTGACATAGGCTGTTAAACTGAGGTAACCTTTTTATGGATTCCTTTAACATATTCAAGCTAACCAGACAAAAAACAGTCAACAATAATGTACACTAGCCATGTTTGTTTCTGCACAAACCAAGGTACAAACTGAACCTGTTGCCAGCCAACTGCACGGCCACACAAAGAGACAGACAGCCATTTACACACTTCCACAACAAAGGGTAATTCAGATCCACTAATTAACCTAATAAGCATGTTTTTTAGTTTGTGGAAGGAAGCCAGAGTGCCCGGAGAGAACCCAGGCATGCACAGGGAGAACATGCAAACTCCATACAGAAAGGCCCTGACCGACACAGGGCTCGTACCAGCAAATTTTCTGCTGTGAGGCATTAGCATGACCTACTGAACTACTCTTCATAAAGCAAACTTTTCAGAAAAAATGTATAAAAATATGAAGCATAAAATGTGCAGGTGGGGGTCTGGGGAATCACCCCAGAAAAAATATTTGAGTATTGTTTGGCAATTCATAAATAAAACTTTATGGAGCATTTCAAGACCAGACCACAAAAAACAGGTCCTTTGTCTGATAGCATGAAGCAGAAATTCAGCTGAAAAATAAAAAAAATATTTTTAACAAAGCAGCCTTAATGTAGCTATGCTACAGTCTTAAATAACCCTCTTGTAAATTATGCACTGCAGTGAACATGACCTGAATAAAACTGAAGCTTATTTCTCAAAGAAACGCTGACATATTGATGTGTGCATTACAGCTTTTTTTCAGCTTATCAAGCTCTTTCTAGGATATTTTATATTTTAATTTCTGCTTATTTATTTGTGTATGTTTAAGCATGAATTTCCTGGTACAATAAAGATGTACTGACAAAAATTCTCATTTCCTTAAGAGAATCATATTTTTACAGTTAATCTGCATCTGAAATAAAACAAATGAATGCTAACACACAAAAGTTACAATGCAGAAGAACACAGTGAATGGAGGCTACCTAAAAAAAGGTCATACTTTGTCTTAAATCAAGGTCATATATTAATTTTTGATGACTATCTCACATAGTTATGTATTCTCTATGTCTGAGGCGCACTGATAAAGCCTCTGCCTTTTTAAGGGTTCCTCCCCCACGTGGGCCCAGCCTGCTCCGATTGGTTGACTGGTCTGCTCTGAGGAAATTGATCACTTCAGCCATGTTGTCAACCAATACCACCGGGCTTAAACTGACAATGAAACAGTGGTAGGACGTCACACTGGCTGGAGTAGTTGGGGCCGCAGGGGAACAGACATTTCATGCTGGCACCACATAGAAGGGGAGAGGGAAACAACTGACTTTACAATTTAACAGCGCATAGATTGCAGTATGATCTACTTTTGGCATCCTCAGTATGCTTCAGTGTGACCAGATAACAGAAATGCCTTCAGCTTCACATACCCTGACCCTCCATGATACACCAGACTCTAACATCATACCAACATCATGCTGGGAAATGACAGAGTACAGTGTCAATAATGTTCTATGAGCACTTAAACTTGATAATGAGCTATACCAAATGCTAATATTGTTATCTGTGCATTCCTATGAATAAAACTGCATACTACTTAGATCAGTAGAAATTCAATTATGCCTGAGTAAAAGTTACACAAAGATCTCTCCCTAAAAAAAGGCAGACAGATTTATACAAGTACTGTCATCCAGTTTTATAGCCAACAACTTCTGCTAAGCTTTGAAGCTCAGTTACATGCTGTGGACTGTGAGATCATTGTGGTTAATGAAGTCATTATGTGATCTTCACAAACAAATGATAAAGCCATTTCTGAAAAACAGCTAAGCGCAGTTTTGTCTTTGTTGTAAAGAAGTGGCCGGGAAGGGGGAGGTCTAGTTTTCTCTGCTTTTTTCTTTTTTAAATCAACTTTATTTCATAATAGAAATGTACAATAAATTAATGCATCCAATAAAACACAACACTCAAAAATTAGAGTAGAAATGATTTGGCAAAAAATAGAGGAAAAGAAAAGAAAATTAATTGAATAATAGTATAGCAAAAAGCCAGGGGACATGTCTGAAAATACTTTTTGGAAAAAATAAACCAGAATTAAACAGTGACAAAAACTTTAAATTGGGAGCACATGTTTATAGTTCTTATAGCTCTCTTGTTTTTGGATGAAGAAAACAGCTCAGTTTCTTTCTGAAAGCAATAAAGTGAAGTTTTGTTTTTTAAAATTTGCATTGGTGAATATAGAATGTTGCAAGTAATATTGTGAGATTTATCACAAAATATTCGTTAACATGGAACTTTTTCAAGTTCAAGTGGCCAAAAAGAACATTTTCCAAGAAAAGTTCAAAGTCACAGGTGACATTATCTAAAATTAATCTACAAATGTCTTGCCATAGCTTATGAGTGTGTGTACATTACCAAAATAGGTGAGCAATAGGGCCTTCTCTGCTTAGGCTGCTGCCCCCGCGACCCGATCAAGGATATAGCTTTTAGTGGTGATCCAAATCCAGATGCGAAGCAAGTTTTTTTTTTTTTTTTTAGGGTTATGTTAACACTGCGAGATAGGGCAGCTTCCACATTTATGTTAACAACTCAATAAGTTCTCAAAAAAATATGTCATGACATTTCCAAAGAATCACTGCACAAGAGAGGAATGATAAGACTTTGGTGGTAGTAAGAACCCGGATGTAGATCCAGAATTTTTTTAAAGAATTTCTTACAAAGTGCCGGATAGGGCAGTTTTCCACATTTTTTACAATAACTTCCCCAACAACTTTATGTATGCTTTGAGCTCTTAAACACTTCCTGTCACATTAAAAAGGTGCATTGCGGCTGACGATAAGGTCTTACCAAAGGCACAGAAGTTAGCAAGAACTTACCGAGCTAGCTTGTTGAAGTAATGCAGTTTCGTCGGCGGTCCGGAGCGGGCAGGCTCTTCCAGTCTCTCTGTCTACAGCTAGTAGTCCAGGTGTTTGTTTTAACTCTATTAAGCTCCAAGATATCAGCAACAGGCGAAAAAAACAGGAGAATTTTAGAGAAACAGTCCTCCGGACTCAACCTGCCCGACCGTTAGCGCCAGGTGGCCATGATTGTGACATGCGCACTCTGCATGGCACGGAGAGAGAGAGGTGTAGATGAGCGACACCGAACTTTCTGAAATCAATACAAAACCGATCCTTTTCGTTTAATCGATATCAATGCTGATACTGATATCAATTGCCTTCTAAAATGGAGACAACTTTTTTTGTGAATATGCTGTATTTCAAAGACCAAAAGCATAGAGGAAACACAACAAATATATTTTGTGTGTTAAGAGAGAAACAGAACTTCCTATAACAGTAATACTGTGACATATCAATCGTATTTTAATAATCCAACAAGTTAACATTTTTGAGTCATTTTAACTTATTTTAAGTAGTTTTACGTACTGCAACTAATGATGAGTGATTTAATTACAGGATTTTTCTGTGTTCTTTTGTAGTAATTGGGTTTAGAAAAGGTTAAAACATCTCTGTTACTCATTTTTGCTGATTACCTCCGCCAAGGAGGTTTTGTTTTTGCTGGCGTTGGTTAGTTTGTCTGTTTGTGTTCAGGATAACTTGAAAAGTTCTGGACGGATTAGGATGAAATTTTCAGGAAATGTGTGGAATGGGATAAGGAGGAAATGATTAGATTTTGGGACTGATCCGAATCACCATCTAGATACAGGAATTGTTTAAGGATTCTTTAACATTGCCAGATAGGACCATTTTCGCCAAAAGGGACTGAAGCTGCTTGGCGGAGGTCTGCGCTCTCTGAGTGCTTTCTAGTTTAAAAGCTGTTAAACTTAATGGACCTCTAGAAATACGCCCACAGTTCTGAAAAATATCATCTACCAGCCCATATAGAATGATTTTTGTACATCCAAAAGGCCTAAAACACTACAACTCAATAAATGAGCATCATCACATTAATATCTTGTTCAGGATGCCTCGAGCTGTATTCAAGCTGTGTTTTAAAGCATGAAATCATGCACGTAGCTTAGTGGGGGGAGTTATTGTTTTCTGTGAATCTTAAAGAAACTATTTATTTATTTTCCTACCTGACATATTTAGTGTCTACACATAAGAACAGAGCAAAGCTGTTATAACAAAATGCTGCCCCATTTTTGTTTTGTATATTGTGCTTATTAGCATGTCAGTTTATTGCAGTTAACAGAGCTCAAGGCAGATTTCCCCTCATGTGTATGCTGGTATTTTGTTAAGGCTTGCTGAGACATTTCAAGTGTAAAAGCCATGAATACTACTATTAGATAAACAACCCTGCCTTGTCAAAAATAAAACAAAAATAATAATAACAATGTGTTGAAATGCTGACTCAGAATTTCAACATAATAATCATATAAAATTAAAACATTCACAAAGAACCTACAGCATAACAATTTCTTTGAATAATGTCACTGCTCTGGGTTACATTTCCCTCGCTTTTATCTTTATAGGGATGCACAACAAGGTCAAAAATTTACATTCATGATTGTATTAATGAACACTGTTAGAAAATATCTACATCAAATGCACTGATCCAATTTAAACACCCTTGAAGCTGCATATTGCGATTGCTTTGAAAGATTAAGCAATAAATGAAAATGAATCATAAAAAATTAATTCATATATAAAAGCTGCAATATATTATAATGATAAATAAATCTGAATTAAATAAACACTGTTCGTAGGTAGGTATAGTGAACTGCTTTTGTGTCCAAAATATGACAAAAAACACTGAAACATTGGCCAGTCAGGCCAAATATGGACAAAATGAGCACAACTTGGTACTCAGCACAAGTATTATTTCATCCTTATTATTTTTTTTATGATTGTGAGAAGCCAACATTTATTGAAATCAAAACAGGAATTATTTCCAAACTCTTTTGACATCTTTAGACAAAAAAAGAAAAATCTTTGCCTAAGGTTCATGGCCTTTATAAACTATAAAATAACTTATAAATATGAGTCATATAATTACCAGAGTTAATTGATTTTACAAAGAAGAAAATAAAACAAAAGGTAACTTCGTATTAAAATAAAACTCAAAACATTAGAAAATAGTTGAAAATCTGTATTTTGTACAGTGCCCTCTTGTGGTCAAGTTGTGCCATTAGGTCACTTTCCTCTGTGATGTCTGCAGGATATTTATTGTCTCAGTGGAAAGATGACAGTGTTTGACCTCTTGAACTTTCTCTAGCTAAGCCCACATATTTTGCACCTTTGCTCTGTGGCTTACTTCCTCGACTACTTTTCTGTTCGATGAATTGCTGTTATCTGTTTTGGATTTTCTTTTGATGGATTGAGTTTGCATTTTGTTTTCCCAGTTTTCTTTTCAAGTAGTTTGAATCATCCATGCCAGGGCAAATAGCTGGTTAGCAGTATAAGTGGTATCGTCTTTATGTTCTCTATCGTCGTGACTAGTGTCCATTTTTATATTACAGATTTTGACATCGAAGAGAACTCTACAATTTATTGGTAAATTTCCTGAAAAAGACTGTGAATGCTAATATTTGATCATTAAGGTCATTAAGGTTCCGTATACATGTGAATAGAGAATCTGCTCGTAATCAATGCAGCTTTCAATGAATTTAAGTCAAGAGAAAAATATGACTATTTGAGAAACAGGATCCAGTGGGTAATTATTAGAGACTTAATTTCAGTGATGATTTTGGCATCCCATGATTACAAAAACAAAGTAATCGGTAATTAATTATAAAAAAAATACTTATTGTCATTCTCTGTTCTGTGTGCTGAAGAATAAAGGAGATCTAAGTTTGACAAACATATGTGAAAATGTAAAATCAAAGAGTAGATATGCATATCGATTTTATCATTATGCCAACATTTACAAATAATTTGATAACTCAATTTTTCATTAAAAAACACAGATGTATGCCTTTTCTAGACCCACAAATAGCACCAATTGACCATGAGATCTGTGAGCACCCGCATGAATGTGACTTTTTGTCAGCTTACACTTTGTAATATGAAAATATGTTTTTCCAGCTAAAAAGATGGTTTGCAGGTTGATTCCTGAAGTTCAAACCCAAAACTGCAGTTCGTACTAAACACTTTAAA
Organism: Cetoscarus ocellatus; assembly: GCA_037902135.1. Classification (NCBI taxonomy): domain Eukaryota; kingdom Metazoa; phylum Chordata; class Actinopteri; order Labriformes; family Labridae; genus Cetoscarus; species Cetoscarus ocellatus. The sequence continues at coordinate 292,852 of JBAMNC010000816.1, forward strand.
GTTGAAAAAATGAGGATGAAAAATACATAAATATTACAAATGCTGTGGCAACACAAACCAGTTCCAACAAAATGACATTTATATGAAAAAGAGGCCCTTAAGAACATTTACTAGGAGATATTAGTTTAATTTATACATTTAGCAAATATCAGCATGTTGGAACAGCATGTAAAAATATTTTAAATCTTTAGAATTACAGGATATGGATCAAGACAAATTTGTTCTGCAAATATTTTGACTCTTTGACCTGATTAGAGATTCAGTTTGACTGATTATATCCAAAGAGAAAATGGGATAAAAAAAAAAAAAAACACATGCTGGATGCTTCAAATGGTTCAAATGTTTGAGAAGTCCTCTAAATGCATTATTAAATCAACTATTTACTGTATAATTTTCAGCTGGAGAGTGTTTGCTCCACTGTTTGAAACTTGCTTATGTCTTTGAACAGAACAGTTTGGATGTAACAATTACAAGAAGCAAATTTTTTCATCATATTGATTTATTTATTTACTTATTTAGCTAAGTTAGTTTGGCTGATTCTGCCTTAAACTAGACAAATGTATGTGAACATTGCGCTGATTTGTATGTCTTTATCACCTGTAAACATATGCAGAAATGTTTATATCTGCCAATACTGACAACTAAATATTTGGGCCATTATCTGCCACCACCAATGTCATGCTGATAATATTGTGCCTGCATATCAAAGTGTATTTGAATGTAATAAAAGTGATCTACATATCTATCAAAATTAGGATAATGACGCATTGTGCCATAACCAGTTATCCCCACTAGTACCCTTCGTGCCTGGCTATTTTACAGAGCAAAGAAACAACAATCTACCTAAAACAAAATGCACCAAATCATGTTCACCTGAAGGGAAAACTGGTTGTTATCAGTGGTTTTCAAACATCATCATACCTAAATGAAGATAATGAGATGAGGCATATTATCTGAAAATTAGGAACAAGCTTTTCCCATGAAGTGAGAGAGAGGGATGCAGAGCTCGACAGAGGCCAAGAGCATCTCTGAAACAGCTGATTAGATTACCCCGCTGCGGCTGTGGCGAGGTTTTAGGCTGCGCCTGCACTGCCGACTCTCACCTCAGCTGCCCTCTCCTCTGTCTCTCATCTTCCGCCTCATCCCAGACTCTCAGTCAGGTCCCTGCAGAGTAACACCTCCCCCTGTAGGATCAAGGCAGGACTTCAACCTCAAACGCCTGGCTGCAGCTCAGGAAGTCTTCTAAGGTGAGCAGACTGCTGCGGCACATGTTTTGAGTGGATTATTTTTTTGATTTCCTTTTATTTCCCAAAGACAGAAATCATCATGATTTCAGCAGTGGGTCGAAGACTTTTCAGGAGACAGATGGTGCAAGCTCTTCACTGCTATTGTTACAGATTTTTCTTGTAGAAGCTTATTTATGTGATTCAATTTTCATATAAAAATGAATGAATCCTATGCGGAACAGTGTGTTTCAGACTGATAGAAAAGAGAGGCACATTTTCAAGATCCTACAAGTCTGATTAGTTTTGAGAGTGGAAGTAAAACGAGAAATCAATTATCCACTGTCAGTAAAATGGACATGTTTGAAACACATTCATATTTCTTGTGCAAGAATTTTGAAGGTCAATTCTAGTGAATATCAGCTGACATTTTTTATCCCACAGCAATAAAAAGGGCATCCTGGGATGCTGTATTTGATTTCTAACCTGCAAAGACAGGGTCATCAAATACAAACCAAAGTTAGACTGACTTTTAAAAGTACTGAAACTTTAAATGAACCTGATTTTCTTAAAAATAAAGCAGTAGCGTGTATGCAGTGAATCTGCACTCTGTATTTATTCATGAGTGAAATTTTATGGGCATCACTGTTTGTGTGGTTAGAAACTTTCATCATGTCACAGGTTGGGACTTGAAGAACTTTAAGAGGCCAGGTGACATTGCTATCTCCTGTATTCACTCTGTCTTCAACTGACACTGATGTTAACATGTTCATTTTAATGAGCTGTTAATGGATTTTAATGAAAAATATTTGTTTACTGCTAAACTAAACTGGTGGCAGGGAAAAAGGCTGTGATGCGTCAAGGGCCAGGTGAAGAGACAGAAAGAGCAGGCACAGAAGTGCGACTTCACATTAAATGTACTAAAGCTTGTGCATTTCTGGAAGCTTTGCAAAACTTATTGCTTATAAAAAAAAGCCATAAAATTGACAGCTAGGGTTGTAACAAAATATCAATACACCGATACATTGCAAAATATAGAATAAAACAGAATAGCCTTTATAGTCACTGCACCTTAGTACAATAAAATTTTAGGAGCTCTGCTTACAGAACAGTGTAGAATAATAAATAAGTAAATAAATCCAAAAATAAATAAAGCTATAAGGGTTAAAACATAGAAAATTTAAAAATAGTGAAGAAAAGTGGACAATATATACAACATGGTGGCATTCAGTATGTGCAAATGATGTCATCATACTTTAGTGTGGTATTGTGATATTTTATTTGTCAGATATTCATATAAATTTTGGTCATTTGTTCTGTATTTTAGTTCATCCTCTGGCTTTCAGTTGGCTGCAGACATTCAGCCATTTGACTCTTTGTCTACCGTTTATATTGATTTCTATAATTTCTGTCAATGGGACTCAATTAAGTTTAGAAATGTTGCAGTGACTGTGCTTTGTGTAAATAATGCTGACATGAAACTGTATATTTAATCACTGCAATGTTGTGGTTTTTTATGTTTAAAGAAGGATTTTTAGCCAACAAAAAGGGATTTATTGCCCTGTTTCTAGCTGTGCGATGTGTCATTATACTGTATATCTTATCATCATCTACGGTATCGCAATACGAACCGTATTGCCATATTCTTGCCAATACATGTTCTTATTTGCAGCAAACGTAGGCAGAAGTTTCCATATCTGCAGTTACCAATAATTAACTTTTGAATCAATTATACGCGGATACTTTTATTATACCGAGAAACTGATGCAGGAATGAGTCTTATAACATGGAAGGGAGTTGACATTTAAGCACTTCCTGTTCCTTCATCTTAAATGTTTGAGATTTTCAACTGTGTTTTAAGAGCCAAATAACACAATAACAGATAAGCCAAAAACACACAGAAAAATATTTTTAGGATTTTGCTGAGGGAGCCAGCACCATACTGACTTCCAGGAAATTTTCAGCCCTGCATCACTTTATCATATTTTGGTATTGCCCTCTTATTCCTGGTTCCTTAGAGGCCTGTCAGTGGAAGAATCCACATTTTCTGAGGTTCTACTGAACTTCCACATCATCCCATGTAATGATCCTGAGTAATGCTTGAGGTAACCTGTACGTCTGCTATAGCTGCATTGTATCACATGGCCAGGCTGTATTTGGAGTCACTGCCGATTAATTCAAAGATCTCCTCGAGTGACTCGTCCTCTTTGAATTAGTCATGCATATCGGTAGATGACGGTTGGGCTGAGTCAAAGGCATACCAGCTCTTGCAGTACTCACACGTATAGGTATGTAGTGAAGGAATTTATCTGTATTGCATCAACAGTTTGTCTCTTTTGTTTATCATATTTGAGGCTTGGTAGCGATTCAGAGTCATCCAAAACCCCTCGGGCCTACTGGATTGTGAAAGAGGAAGCCAAATCATTTGCACAACTATGAACGTGTCCTGTAGACACAAAACATCCTCCTTAATAACAGGTTTTAAAAAATGAAGCTTTGCCGCGCTTAATTATTGCCTGTATTATGACAGCCTATGTTGCTTTAATGATTTTAATCATAGATTTAGATTGTAAGTGTATCAGGACTAGATCCGTGAATGCTTGATGATCTCAATAACCAATTTATCTGCTACCTTTTTGTAAGGGATCACACAAGAAAACAAATGTTTCTGTTAGAAATGTAAAGCCTATACTGTGCACTCTAATGGATAGGGCACTACCCTTACTCCAGCCAACTAATTACTCAACGAGATTAAAGTGTTGGTAATCCTTGTGGATGCAACTCTACCTTAAAACCAATTAGGGTCGTGAACAGTTAGCTGTTTTCTTCAAAACACTGAAAGCTCTGAGTTACTGAGATGATACAGAGACACAAAAGATTATTATTTTAATGCGTCTGTCCTGAGTGATTATAATTTGTTAAAAAATAATTCGACTTGCATTATTGATCTTCAGTTAGTTTTTATTATTTTGATATTCTTCAAATATTTTAATCAATGTTCATGAAGCAGCTCACAGTGTCACAGTGACAGATTTAATCAAAGTTTCATGGGTATCAGTAAGATTTTAATACTAGCTTTAATACCATGGCAACGAAAATTGCAATAGTGTAGAAGAGAGACTTGTGAAAATAATGAAATTCATTCAGTCAGTCAATCAATCAATCAATCAGTCAATCAATCAATCTTTATTTGTGTAGCGCCAATTCATAACAAGTGTTATCTCAATTCAGCAAAGGAGCTGCTTATTTTCAGGGCAGTACAGTGGCACAGCAGGTAGTGCTGGTTTGAACCTTGTGTCAGTCAGGGCCTTTCTGTGGGATTTGCATGTTCTCCATGTGCATGTGTGGGTTCTCTCCGGGCTCTCCAGCTTTCTCCCACAGACTAAAAAAAACGTTCTTGTCAGGTTAATTGTGACTCTTAATTTCCCTTCTGTGGGTGTGGGTGAGTTTGTGACTGGTTGCCTTTCTCTCTTTGTGGTCCTGTGATTGGTTGACGACCATTTCAGTATATACCCTGCCTCTCGCCTTATATCAGCCGTAATAGGCTCAACCCTTGCAACCCTGGGTGGAGATGCACAGAGAGGTTGCATGTTCTTCCCATGCATGTGTGTTTTTTTTTTTTTCTGGACACTCCAGTTTCCTCCCTCAGACCAAAAACCTGCTTTTTAGGTCAAATGGAGACTAAGAACGGCAAGGTCAGGCTTCAGGATTTATGTACAATTATGGCCTGACCCGATAGTCATAGAGTTTCAGGTCCTGTTGTCCACGAAAATCGGTCGTTCTGTCTCATGTAGTGTGTCAAAATGAAAAACAACAACAGACCAGTGTGTGATGCCTCACGACAGAAGGTCTAACATGTTAGATTTTTATCCTGCCTCCTAAGATTTGTTCCTCCTGAGACACTGACCAATGAGACCACAGGGAGCTCTGCAGTTGTGTCAGTTATGGATGTAAACAAACCGAGGTTAGCGCCTTGAGAGCATCTTGAGAACTACGAGACATATGAAAGGTTTGTAAAGCTCTGAAAAAGAACATCCCATGTGTGAAGAGGAACTTCCAAAGATTGTAAACAGAGAAATGTTTGAGAGAAACATCAGATTCAACACAATGAGTGACTGCTTAAATTTATCAGCAAACTAGCATATCATGCAACATAATGTCTGTAAATACAAAAAGAAGCACTATACTCTAATTACAGATGTTTGTTTATGGTTGTCAGTGTCACCCAGTGTCAGTTTCAGTTGTGTAGTATGTCATTCTTGTCGGGTAAGTCACTGCACAAATGCATGGCTCTGTGGTCGCCTAGTCTGACATACTGACCATCATTAGAGACGAAAAAAAATGTGTAGTCTGTCCTTGGCATAAATTGCCCTTAGTGTGAGTGTGAATGGTTGTTTTGCTCTCTATGTGACCCTGTGATCAGCTGGCCGCTGGTTCAGGGTGTACCTGCCTTTCGTCCAGTGTAAGGTGGGAAAGGCTCCAGTCCCCTGTGACTCTAGAAGGGATAAGCTATATAAATAATGGATGTTTTTTGATAAAGAAATAAAAAATTGCTAAAGAACTTCACACTGCCTCAGCTTTAATTATGAAAACTTCATAACCAAAATGGTGTTAAACCCTTAGTTCAGTTTGGACTATCAATGTTTTAACTCTTTCTCCTCTTAAAGCAATAGATCGAAGACATTGTCCATGTCTTTCATTCTTTTTGCTTTTGTATTTTTGTATAACTATTTAAATAACTACAATTTAAGCATTTAAAAAGTGTGGTTTTGATAAACTTTATCTACCTTAGTGCACCTATTTTTGTCTCATAGCCTAAGAAGTAATTGTCGTCATGTAGACCTTTTGTCTTCCCTACTAAAACTTTGTGGTGTACTGCTCAGCTCAGCAGATTTGGATAATTTTCTTTTTCTATTCTTGGAAGTTGCACGAGTCTAGCAGGAAACCTGGCAGAATTAAACCTATACTGCACCTCCCCCTGTTAATTGCACAATCCTCCCAATCCTGTCTAATGTCTATGCAGTAAATGTCAAAGAAGTTCAGATAAAACACTTTGCCAAAGCTCAAAGGTGCAAAAAACAAGAAAATAAAATGCACATTACGTCAGGTTTACAACATTCGCCAATGAAAGATTGTTTTCAGAAAAGGCATTGTAGATAGATTGATGGACAGTGGGGGGCGGGCAAACGTTCAGTCCATGAGCTGGCTGTTGCTGGCATCCTGTGATGTTCCAGATGGTGGCAGGTTTCCCTTCCAGCAGGCTGTCAGTGCTGGCTCTTTGCCACCTGTGAGTCAGGTAGGGCAAGTGAGGACAGCTTGGCAACAATTTGCTGTGATACACGAGCCTGGGAGATGTGTTGGGATTTGAGAGAGCAGGCCAGTCTTTGACCTGGTTCACTTGAGAATCCATTTTGGAATTGCCATCTTATTCCTCTGACGTTGGAGTTTCAGCTGATGTGCTGTAAAATTAGTACAAGGAAGTTTCTGTTAGCGATTTAAACTTTTTACCAATCAGTAAGTACCAATAGAACAGTAATCAGCTACTTTTACCTTGGATTATCTCTAGGGGACATGCACTACATTGCCAAAAGTATTCGCTCACCTGCCTTGACTCGCATATGAACTTAAGTGACATCCCATTCCTAATCCATAGGGTTCAATATGACGTCGGTCCACCCTTTGCAGCTATAACAGCTTCAACTCTTCTGGGAAGGCTGTCCACAAGGTTTAAGAGGGTGTTTATGGGAATTTTTGACCATTCTTCCAGAAGCGCATTTGTGAGGTCACACACTGATGTTGGACGAGAAGGCCTGGCTCTCAGTCTCCGCTCTAATTCATCCCAAAGGCGTTCTATCGGGTTGAGGTCAGGACTCTGTGCAGGCCAGTCAAGTTCATCCACACCAGACTCTGTCATCCGTGTCTTTATGGACCTTGCTTTGTGCACTGGTGCACAGTCATGTTGGAAGAGAGGAAGGGGCCAGCTCCAAACTGTTCCCACAAAGTTGGGAGCATGGAATTGTGCAAAATGTCTTAGTATGCTGAAGCATTCAGAGTTCCTTAAAACTTAAAACTAAGGGGCCAAGCCCAGCTCCTGAAAAACACCATAACCCCCCACTCCACCAAACTTTACACTTGGCACAATGCAGTCCATCAGATTGCAGATGGAGAAGTGCGATTTGTCACTCCTGAGAACGCGTGTCTCCTCTGCTCTAGAGTCCAGTGGCAGCATGCTTTACACCACTGCATCCGACGCTTTGCATTGCACTTGGTGATGTATGGCTTGGATGCAGCTGCTCGGCCATGGAAACCCATTCCATGAAGCTCTCTGCGCACTGTTCTTGAGCTAATCTGAAGGCCACACAATTTCATAATTATGTAATTATCTCCAGTTAAAACTTCCAGGATTAGGCAGGTTTAGGTCTATGATAGACCTGTTCACTGCACGTAAAATACCTTGGCTTTATGCAAATAATGTCCTCATTTCATGCAGGAATCCTTGGCTCTATTCTCTATAGCTTGTGTAAAACACAATAGAAAGCCTGTTTTATTATCTGTGAGCATAATTGTTGATGAGATTCATTAGTCTGTGTAGAAATATTGGAAATGTTGCTCCATGTTTTAAGAAAATCTTTAAAAAATTAACCTTGCATGCTTTTTCTTGTTTATGAGAGTATTACATGCTGGAGCATGGATGGCATCCCACATAGAGAGACAAACAACCACTCACGCTCACACTCATAACCAAGGGCAATGTAGAATCACCATTAACCTAACAAGACTGTTGTTGGTCTGATTAAGAGGAAACAGGAGTTCCCAGAGAGAACGCACGGGGGGAACATGCAAAGACGCTGGTTGACGCAGGAAGTTAAACCAGCAATCATGTTCCTGTGAGGTATGCACCAACCTGCTGCCTCTGTGACATTTAATCAGATGTAAAATTTGTTTGGGATTAACCAAAATATGAAGTCTCCAGAAAAAGTAAGCCACAAATTAACACGTCTGTGTAGATTCTCATTCATCCAGGTCATGGTCATTCTGAAGATTCAAAAGCAAGGCAACTGGACTGTGTAGAGTTTGTTGGGAAGACGTTTCACTTCTCATCCAAGAAGCTTCTTCAGTTCCAAATGGCTGGTGCTGGAAGCAGATATTTATCTTGCTAGAGGAAAAACATCAACAAAGGAAAGGAGGAGTTGGAGAACGACTCATAGAAACTTATCCCAGGGTGATGTAACCCCTGAGAGTCGTTACCCTGAATGGGTCATTAACTCCCCCTGTCATGTGAGGTGTTATGGTCACATGTGCCCAGGTGTGAGTGTTTGGAGAGCTTTCTGGGGAGAGAGCTTAGCACTGCATTATATGTAGGTGAGAGATTGTGTCTGAGTCCACCACCTCTGTTAAGAGAAGGCTTCTCCAGTCTGGTGAAGATGGCTTCTTTAACTCCTCTTTCAAACCATCTATCTTCTCTCGCCAACACCTGTACATTGCTGTCCTCAAAAGAGTGTCCCGTGTCCTTTAAGTGAAGGTGGACTGCTGAGTCCTGACCTGAGGACGTGGCTCTCCTGTGTTGAGCCATACGCTTGTGAAGCGGTTGTTTAGTTTCCCCAATGTACAGGTCTGAGCATTCCTCACTGCACTGGACTGCATACACCACATTGCTCTGTTTATGTCTTGGTGTTTTGTCCTTGGGATGGACCAACTTCTGCCTTAATGTGTTTCCAGGCTTGAAGTGAACAGGAATGTGGTGTTTGCCAAAGATTCTCTTGAGTTTTTCAGATAAACCTGCAACATAAGGGATCACAATGTTCTTGCGTCTCTCTTCCCTTTCATGCTCCGTCTCCTTTCTTTTCTTGTTCTTCAAAAAGGCCCACTTTGGGTATCCACAGGTTTTCAGGGCTTCTCTAATGTGTTTCTGTTCCTTTTCCTTTCCTTCCTTCCTTGTAGGAACACTCTCAGCCCGGTGGTTGAGGGTTCTGATGACACCCAGCTTGTGCTGAAGCGGATGGTGCGAATCAAAGAGTAAATATTGATCCGTGTGTGTGGGTTTCCGGTACACTTCAACGCTGAGACCCCCATCTGTCTCCAAGTGTGCTGCACAATCCAAAAAGGCCAAAACGTTGTCCTTAACATCTTCACGCGTGAACTTAATGTTGTTGTCCACTGTGTTGATGTGGTCTGTGAAAGCCTCTACTTCATGTAAGAGAAAACATCTCTTGTAAGAGATGTTTTCTCTTACAGGACAGTACACTGGAGGTCAGAACCAACCTCACCCCTGACCACATCTGCTCCTTACTGGACCTCTGCCTGAGTACCACCTACTTCCAGTTCAGGGACCACTACTACAGGCAGAAACATGGATGCGCCATGGGCTCTCCTGTATCTCCCATAGTAGCTAACCTGTACATGGAAGAGGTGGAGAGAAAGGCCCTAGCCTCATTCCATGGAGCAATACCAAGCCACTGGTTTAGGTATGTGGATGACACCTGGGTCAAAATCCAGGCACATGAAGTAGAGGCTTTCACAGACCACATCAACACAGTGGACAACAACATTAAGTTCACGCGTGAAGATGTTAAGGACAACGTTTTGGCCTTTTTGGATTGTGCAGTACACTTGGAGACAGATGGGGGTCTCAGCGTTGAAGTGTACCGGAAACCCACACACACGGATCAATATTTACTCTTTGATTCGCACCATCCGCTTCAGCACAAGCTGGGTGTCATCAGAACCCTCAACCACCGGGCTGAGAGTGTTCCTACAAGGAAGGAAGGAAAGGAAAAGGAACAGAAACACATTAGAGAAGCCCTGAAAACCTGTGGATACCCAAAGTGGGCCTTTTTGAAGAACAAGAAAAGAAAGGAGACGGAGCATGAAAGGGAAGAGAGACGCAAGAACATTGTGATCCCTTATGTTGCAGGTTTATCTGAAAAACTCAAGAGAATCTTTGGCAAACACCACATTCCTGTTCACTTCAAGCCTGGAAACACATTAAGGCAGAAGTTGGTCCATCCCAAGGACAAAACACCAAGACATAAACAGAGCAATGTGGTGTATGCAGTCCAGTGCAGTGAGGAATGCTCAGACCTGTACATTGGGGAAACTAAACAACCGCTTCACAAGCGTATGGCTCAACACAGGAGAGCCACGTCCTCAGGTCAGGACTCAGCAGTCCACCTTCACTTAAAGGACACGGGACACTCTTTTGAGGACAGCAATGTACAGGTGTTGGCGAGAGAAGATAGATGGTTTGAAAGAGGAGTTAAAGAAGCCATCTTCACCAGACTGGAGAAGCCTTCTCTTAACAGAGGTGGTGGACTCAGACACAATCTCTCACCTACATATAATGCAGTGCTAAGCTCTCTCCCCAGAAAGCTCTCCAAACACTCACACCTGGGCACATGTGACCATAACACCTCACATGACAGGGGGAGTTAATGACCCATTCAGGGTAACGACTCTCAGGGGTTACATCACCCTGGGATAAGTTTCTATGAGTCGTTCTCCAACTCCTCCTTTCCTTTGTTGTTGTTTTTCCTCTAGCAAGATAAATATCTGCTTCCAGCACCAGCCATTTGGAACTGAAGAAGCTTCTTGGATGAGAAGTGAAACGTCTTCCCAACAAACTCTACACAGTCCAGTTGCCTTGCTTTTGAATCTTCAGAACACAAATTAACACCATTTATGTTTCAACATTTGTGAATGTAAATGATAAATTCTGTTCCTTTTTTCAGTAAAATTTAAAAACTGTTTTTTACTGCACTAACAGCAAAACTTTGAGACATTTGTTATCAATCTGCATTGATACTACTGTTTACAAGACTGTTATTTTTTAGGTAGACATTTTGATGGTCTTACTGGCAGAAATCTTTGCAGATCACTTATCTGAAAAAAAAGGCTTGGGAATATGATTTTGTCTCTTCTGAAGAATAATTTTCCAGTTACATGAGAGCAATCCAACTGTGAGGATGTTTGAAGAAGTGCCAAACAGAGACACTTCAATAAGTAATCAGAGTGACATTCTAGCTGCTGGTTTATTTTGGGTCATGGTTAATATGTGGAAAGACAGAGGGAGAGGACGTTTTGATGATCTTTATTGTTACTGAGGACAGAGCACATTAAAGAGTTTTGCTTTGAGCTGCAGCTTTGTGAAGTCCGAGTCCCAGCCTGCCCTGTTGGAAAATGGTGTCATATCAGCTTGTTGTTGTGATATATAACAACATTATAAATCTTGGAATGTTTTTTTTTTTTTTTTAAATCCTCATGTTTTTTGGTCATATGTTCTGGTCATGAATTCTAACTAAGGCTGTCAATGCTCATATTTTAGTGGTCATACCAAGGTACCTTGACCTTGGAGTTCACCTCTAATCTCGTTGGAAGTTGTTCTGGGCTCTTTGGTTACCATTTGTATTATCCATCTCTTCAATTTGTCATCAATTTTCCTCTTGCAGCCATGTCCAGGGAGGTTGGCTACGGTCCCGTGGACGTTAAACTTCTGAATAATATGTGCAACTACAGTCACAGGAACATCAAGCTTCTTGGAGATGGTCCTATAGCCTTTACCTTTAACATGCATGTCTATAATTTTCTTTCTAATCTCTTGAGACAACTCTGTCCTTAGCTTTCTGTGGCCCATGTTCAGTGTGGTACACACCACAATACCAAACAGCACAGTGACTACTTTTCGCCCTTTAAATAGGCAGACTGACTGATTACAAGCTTGAAGACACCTGTGATGCTAATTACAGGACACGCCTTAGTTTAAAATGTCCCTATGGTCAAATCATTTTCAATCTTTTCTAGGGGTACCATCATTCCAGTTTCATTAGTTTGTTTTTTAAAATGATTCTGTTGAACCACAATTCAAAAGCAATGTCTGATTTTCATTGGTTGATTTACATTAAATTTTTATTTATTATTACTTTTGTCAGTTTCAAGTTATTTCAGTGACCATGTGGGTTTTTTCTTTCTTTAACGGAAAGGTACCAACAATTATGTCTGTATCCGTGCAGCACAGCATCGAATAAGAAGTGTCATGTGCTTAAAGTTGTTGCCACTGAAAACCTGCAAGCCAAGCTTTGCCTGCACAGAAAACCAGCAGGAATTGATAAAGGAATCGTTAAAGAATCGGATTGATAAGCAGGATTGTTAATGGCATTGGTATCAATGGAATCTTATCAGTTCCCATCCCTTGTCATACCTCAACTTTGTTTCATGTTTCACAAGTATGTTAACAACTACAAATTAAAAAAACCCTGCTAGTTTCATATGCTATGAGTTAACCTGATCCACCTTTATTCTCACTCTGTTTGAGATGGTCTGTTGCAGCTCCTGTCCCTTTGAGGCCCCCTTCCCACGTGGGCCCAATCTACCCTGATTAGTTGACTGGTCTAATACAGGTCTGTTTGAAAAAACTCCTCAGTCAGTCTTATGGACTGTACATCTTCCCTTCACAACAGGTACAAAGAAGAAAAAAAAAGTTTGATACCTCAAAAAGCAAATAAAGATAAAACTTCTTTAAGAACTAAATAAAACTTGATAAGACAGTCCTCTTATTGCAATGATTAGAAAAAAAGCAGTTAAAGTGCTTAATTTTCTATTGATTAATCATTAGAATAAATGCTTGTATCAGGAAATCTCCTGTGTTAACAGACTGAAGGAGCACACTCAGATGTTCAGACACATTGGTAAGATTCCTCATGCCTGCTGCTGCTCCCTGGGAAGAAAACTTCTATTTTGGGGGTGCATGTGATTGCCTAACTCATCACACATCATGACTTAGGGCGTTGTGTCGGAATACTTCAAAGCCTAAGAAATGTGTTGTTGCTAACAACTTTCATTGGGAAAATATAACCATACAAATAGGATCAGTGTCTGGGAAGATGTAAAAATATTGTGTTTGGCTGATAGGATTAAAAATAAGAAGATTAAAATAAAAGGAACAAAATAGAGTACATCAGTCAATCAATAAATCTGTATTTTTACAGCACCAATTCATAACAAGTGTTATCTCAATATCTCAAGGCACTTTACAATAGAGAAAGCTGAAGCCATACTTCTTACTTTATAGACACACACACACACACACAAACATATATATATATATATATATACACACACATATATGTATATATATATTAACCACCAAGGATGGAGAGGATAGAGAGAGGGATGATGTTGAATAAAATTGGTAGCACCAAGTTGAACCGATATTAACTTGGTTTTAACTGGTCTTAAAGTATGAGTTTATGTATAATGGTGTTAATTGTTGATGGCTGATGTAGGATAAAACACTTGGAGTCAAGCATCATTAACATAACATTCAAATTTGATGGTGTTTTTCTTCATGACATCACCGAGGGGAAGAATATATAAGGAGAAAACAACTGGACCTAGCACAGAACCTTGAGGAACTCCAAACTACTTTAATGTGCAAAGAAAAATTATTTTACATGTGTTCAAACTGGAATCGATCAGATAAGTAGGACTTAAACCAATTTAAAGCAGTCACTGTAATCCTGAATAATTCCTCTCATCTTTGTAGAAGAATGTGATGATCTATTGTCTCAAACAAGGATGGACAAACTAATAGAAAGGCCTCCCTTAACAGTTTAGTTGGGATATGGTCCAAACAGCAGGTTGATGGTCCTAGAGGGGAGGGGTTACTTGGCTGAGTTTCTTTTATCAGACAAAAGTAGGTGGGGAAAGAAGGAGGGGAATCCCCTGACTTAGACAGATGTTGATTACAAACAAATTATCCACTAAGTCCGGACATCCCTCCTCCTCTCTCTGACCAAAATAGGTTTTAACATCTGTACTTCCGACTGACTGATTTTTTAGGATTATTCCCACAGGGTGTGTCAGATCAGGACAAGACAACATATCTTGCGGAAATGTCCCAGGGAATCAGCAAAAAGTAAAATCCCTGAAACCATCAATTCTAAAAAAAAAAAAAGAGAGAAAAGAAAAAAAGAAAAAAGAAAAGAATAACACGCTTGTTTACAATTGGCCTTCCGCTTACCAATCCTTTTTGGCTCACTCTGGGCTTCACCTTCACCTTGTGTGACTTCCAGATTTAATACTCTCCAAACTGGGAGATAAGCTACCTCAGCCAACTGTTACAGAAATATCAGGCCAACGTCAAAAACAAAAAACACTCTCATTACTCAAACAGGAAGTAATCCATCGAACACGTGTCGTCACAAAAAAAGTTTATGCTTTTTTTTTTTCCTCGTTGGGGAAAAACCTAATTCCTGCTGTCTGCAAAGAAGCTTTGTCCGCCCACTCAAATGTAATCTGCTTGATGAGAGAATGACAGAGAATGTTTTTACCTGCAATACAGAGCTACAATATATAAATTAATGGAAATTAGACAGATAGATAGATAGATAGATAGATAGGGAGAGAGAGTTGTACTCCAAGACGCTAGAGCTCCAAAGAGTAAGACTTATGTACAACGTTAAAAACTTTGCAATAGGAAGATAAAATAAATAGAGAATAAAATAAGATAAATAGAATGGAATGTAATGAAAATAGAAATTCAACCTCATTTCATTTCATTTTTTTCTCTCACAACTTCAGACATTTTTTTAAATTTATCCTTAATGTTAAGGAATAACACATACTTGCACAAATGTGAGCATTTATGTGCCAGCCTAAATATATTATATTGCTGATATATTCATGAAAAATATACATCATGACAAAATCATTCTTATTCTCCCTTTACAAAATGATTTTGGTGTATTTTTACTTTTGTGCTGTCAGATTAAAAAAAAAATCACACTTAGCTCAGTACATACTAAAAGTGGACTCATAATAAAACGAACATAATATTGTTATTCATTGATACATTTTTTTCTGCATCAGATCTTTCCAACATCTTCAGTCCAGTTCAGAGCAAAGAAAAGGAGTTTTACCCTTTATGTGCCAGTTTCAGCATTGTGCCTTTGATTGTATGGACAAAAACATAAAGATTCAAAAAGAAAAAAACATGTTGTCTGGAACATGTTGATTGTTATCCACAAAATCAGCTCAGAGAAAAATTTGGTAACTTAGAGGATTACATGTTATTCCGAGCTATTCAAGAGAGAGTGGGGATATATATTGATTCAGTGTGTATCACAATGTGTTATATCCTTAATTATCTCTGCCCAGGAAGTTATGTTTTTGCTGGCAGTTGTTAAGACTGTAAACAGGGTAACTCAAAAAGTCAGGAATGGATATTAATGAAATACTCAGAGAATGTTAGTCATGGCCCAAGAAAAAGGTGATTAGATTTTGGAGTTGGTCTGAATTAGGATGCGGATCCAGAATTTTAATAGGGCAGTTTTCCAAATTTTTGCTGATAACTTAATACGTTCTCTTTGAATATTTGATGACAGTTTCAGGGAATGTTTGTCATGACACAAGGGAGAAGTGACGAGATTTTGATGGTGATTCAAGATCCACAGGATTTGTTTACATTGCCAGATAGGGCAGTTTTCTACATTATAACTAGTCCGACAATGTTAGAAATGCCTTGGCAGAGCTTGTGCTCTCTAGTTTTCAGCATGATAGCAAAACTCTTTTTTTTTTTAAATCAACAAAGAAAAGCAGTGAATATGCAGATTGACGTTTGTGTTTTTGTTTGAGTTACGCTAATCATTTGTTTCCCTGCCTTTCAAATTTCACTTTCTGCAGTATTGTTTTAAAAGCACAATAGGACAAAGTTGATCAGGTTTTGGGTTACATTATTTTAAACTTCATTTCAACTTCTTTATGGTCCTTATGTATTTGAGTTGGCATTATTTTTTTTAGACGTATATGTTGTTGATCATAGCTGTGTAAGTGGAGGATATTGTGATGGATGATTACAAAATGGTGAAAGTTGACGTTGGATCTTTTGTAGCAGTGATCACCAACAGGCCACCTGGGGACCACATTAGGCCCTTCACATCTTCCAATCTGGCCCCCAGAATATCATTAGATTCAGGAAATGTGAGGGAGAAAAATCTACCACCCTTTTAGTAGGTATCTTTTTGCCATTAAATCCCTACAATTTTGAATACAACCCCCAAAAACAATGGGGGAAACAAGTTAATGAGTATGACTTCATGTTTCATCTAATACCTGACAGCCATTTTAGGCCAGCAGAATGAGTATATTGAGGGTCAAATCCAGTGATGGAAACATGACAGCCCCAGAAAGAAGAAGACAAAGTACCTTAACTGCTCCACACCCCATTGCAGCAGTATAGGTGACAGGGACTGATCTCCACTAAAGGCTAAGAAATACATAACATTTGGAGAAAAAAATCAAATATTAAACCAAAAACATGTTAGTTAAACCAAAATATTTATATTATTGTTTTTAAAATCTGGCCCCTGTAACAACTGTCAAGCAACAAAACTGGCCCCTGTACAAATTGTAGTTGATGACCCCTGTTTAAAAGCAACTAATAGTCACCTTGTTGTCCTTGTGAGTGAAACAGACCTGATCTGTTTTGCCTCTTCACAGAATATTTGTCTCCTAATTGTGTGCTATAGAAACTTTGACCAACCACTTTCAACTGCTCAGTTTTACTTTTCTGTTGGTAAATTATGTCAACATGCCTCACCTAGGGTCACACTCAACAGAAAATGTGACTTATCCTGAGGACCGAGAGTAACATATCTGAACTGCAGTTTCTGTGAGGGGCTGAATTTAACTTGGCAGAAGATCAATGATATATGTGTGATGAATGCTTCATCCCATCTACAGGAGGAATGCTGCTGCAGATGTTCTCTCCAGTGAAACCTGGTTAGTAATTGGCCTTTCTGAAGTATCTGGCTCCCCCTGGTGTTCAGACTAATCCACTGCCAAAGAGGCTGCTATCTGGTGACTGAGACGCATAAAACCAACTTAAGAAACAAGCGCACCAAATATTTTACCATCACAGTGATTCATCTGTCATCAAATACCACCAAAGATACTACTAAACTTATTTTCCCATTAAAGTTCATGAGGAAGTATGTAGTAAAGACTATTTATTTTCCTTGGTATTTAAGTATGTGTTCTGTTAAGATGTGCTCTCCAGTAAAGTAAAGCCAAAATGGATGCATGGTTGAAAATATATATTCAAATAATCTCTTTATTCATTCTATATAGTTGTACACCACTAAAGACAGTGATAGGAGCACACAACGGGCATGAACATTTGTCAGTTATATAGAGGAGAGAGGAAACTTTGCAGATTTCTGATCATAAAAATAAGAACATCTTCTAAATCCTCTTGTTGCTCAAAGTACATCAAAAACAGGAGAAATAAGACGGTATGTGCCAGATTGACTTCTTTCACTTGCTATTGATGTTTTATTCTGTACAGAGGGACAATTTGTACAAAATTAATCTAGATATATAACACTACATGAAACAAGGTAAATCATATATACAATATTAAATGAATCATATAGTACAGGTCACATACAAAAGGACACTTTAAGTTATCATGTTTTGGAAATAATATGTTAAAATTAAAAGATCTGCAAAGATCCTGCAGAAAGCGAACAAGCCACCAAATCATTTTTAAATCATCTCTTTTTTTTAAGGACGACTTTTTTTTTCAGCACTAAAATAAACCTCAAACATCTCTTGACTCAAACTTATAAAATCCATAAAACATCTCTCCCAGCAAGCAGGACTGTTTCATAAATGCAACAAACCTCGACAACAGAAATCAGTCAGTTTGGTGAATGGCATTCCTCCAGGGTAAAAGGTACATGTTTAACATGGTACTTCTAATTTACATCTTTTTGCATTCAAGCAAATACAGTATTAATACAGTTAACAAGCCAAGTCACAATGTCTTTTATTTGTTTATTTTTCAGCATCTGGCATTTTTGTGGCCATTTGATACCAGTGTGTTATAACGTTGGGCATCCTGAAAGGCCAGAAAATTAAAATCTAAAACCTTACACCCACGCTAAGAACCTCCAGAGACAAGACAAAGAAATACAACACGTCAAATATGAAGAATCTAGCAGACCCTCTCAGTTTAAACAATGGTACTGACTGGAGGAGACTCTCCAAACTTAACAAAAACGTCCTCACTGAAGAGGATAAAATATACACAAACCAAACACCTGAAATTTGGAATGGTAGCAACACAAACACGCCACACCTTTAAGTTGAGGATTTTTGGTTGCTCTTATCACACACCTCCTCTCAGTATTTTATTAACTACTGCAGTCTGTTTCACCAGCTTTGTGTAAGGTCTATCTGAAGTTATGGTGCTCACACTTCAATCTATTCTTTTTAACTACTTAGGTTATAACTTAAGATGTGTTGCACCACAGAGAAGCAACATCCATCTGGACAAATAGAGAGTTATGCCCAAACTAAGCAAAGCACAGTACTTTTGACTTAACTGAATGGGTAATAAGTATTTCCAGACTGCTCTCTATGGATACACAGCAGCTAACATGTATACAAAATATGTCAAAATGTTATGATGTGTGATTACTAAAACCTGATTTAAATTAAAGCCATGTATCTATGGTTTGCATGTGCTGTACCTAGTGCTCCATGACCTCGTGCGTTAGTGTTCCTGTGCCGCACTGCTGTACTCTTCTAAAACACTGGCTTGCATGGCAATTTGTACTCCAGTCCTAACGTACTCCCCGCTTGACTATGTACTATAAACCACTGCGAAAGAAACACAGCGTATAATGTCAAAATAAAGGGCTCGTAAATAACAAGCATCAGTCAATTATAATGCAATTATTATAAAATAAAAAGAGATGACATCACAGGCGATGGAATTTATGAAAGCGGAGTTGAGATTTCTTAGTGCTCCTTTGGCCATTGAGTTGGCATGAATGAGGAAACACACTAGTACACCAGCAGTTGGTTCATACTCTGTAGCTGTTCTGTAACATTATCATAAACGAAATAATGTATAAGACATAAATATGGACTGGCAGTCACCCAGCAATGTGCAGCAGACCATTGTCCACATTGATTTGACGCACAGTTGCATTTTTTGGGAGGTGCACATCAAGCCTTATTCTTCAGCCAGTGTAAAATAGAGAACTCAAGCAGTGAAATCTCTTCAGTAACATGAGATAATTTGACAGAACTTTACGGTGAAATTATCTCCACTGACTGAAAACATCAGTGGATGTGAGCGTCATTGTACATTAGTAAGTGATGTCATCTATCACGGGGAGCGTAGTGTCAACATCGTGTAACAGGTAAAACCCTCTGCCCGTCTTCACCCTACAAGTTAGCCCACCTTTAAAAACAACACAACACAGCGGCAATATTTTACAATAGAAAACACTTTACATCTACCATTTGAGTTATAACTAATGGTGCGTTCCAGTTGATTATGGAAGTCGGATTCTTTGAGTTGCAAATTCCAAACGTCATCGGGAGCGCACCCTTTGGTTGCAATTTCCTACTGGCAAGTTTGCCGATTTTCAGCTACCCTGACTTTACCCGCTCTTTACTGAAAGGTGTTTATGTGGGATGTGACATAATTCCCACTTCCCATATCGGAGTTCAGAGGTAAATGGAACGCACCACTAAGAGGATGTTGGAATTATCTCAGCTGGTGCCACACCTCACGTCTGAAACAGGCTTTAGCTAAACTGACACAGAGCTGGTGCAACTCATAGCAGCTTTTGTGTATGATAATATATTAATTACTTCTTTAATTAGAACATAATATCTACTAAAAACATCAGCAGGGATCATCTTTACTGGCTAGAGTGCTTGCTATCATATTCAACTTGAACTAACTTTGATTATAATCTTTTGTAAAGATAATCATTCCTATTTACTAAGCAGTATATTCATATATTTTTATACCCACCACTTTGCTACTCTGTTTTTATTCAGCCATTTTATGCAACTGAAGGCCCACTTTGCTACAACCAAGTGTCAGATTCTTTAACTGAAGTAGCAAATACATGCAGCTCTCATCCATGATCATCATAACCTTATGAACTGAAAACAGTAAGTACCATTGTTTGAACTGTTAGCTCATCACTATGGTCTGGTTTGTCAAATATTGCCAATGAACATAGGGAGGCAAGCATATAAAAAGAGCGGCATATGGCACAAAACAATAAAACAGAAAGTGTTGGATGTCCACAGGACGACAACACCTTCCCTCGCCATCTTTCCTTGAACATAGCAAGGCTGAGGTCGGGCCTCAGTTTGGTCTGGTGTGCTTTAACCTCAAACAAAAACCCTTAAAACACCAGTGAAAAAACAAAGGCAGGTGTCCCACATAAAATCATGACACAAACAAACATAAAGAACACAACGGTCTTGGCACTGACAAGATGTCCGTTAGTTTGAGCAAAAAAACAAAAACATACGACGGATGACAGGAAAGTCTCGTCTTTCGTTTTTCACCGTGCCATTCTGGTTTTGTTCCCTTTGACAGAAAAGAAAACCAAGAGATGATCCTTAGACAGTGAGTCAGTCAGTTCCTATATTTCCATGTCCAATCCTTTGTGTTTGTGAGAAGGAATGAAGGAACCAGCTTTGTGACGTCCGTACTTCCTGGTTCCACATTTACAGTGAGTGCAGAGGGCGGCGAGTGGAGGTTTGAAGACGAAACCAGGGCGGGTTAACTTAAGGACACACTGGATGTGGCGAGGGCTAAAAGACACACAAAAAAACTCATTCCCGCTCATCTCCAAACAAAGAAAATAAACCTGAGAAAGCAGAACTCTGAGGGACGGGGGGTTCAGGACGTCTGCGCTCTGGCAGCAGGAATGAAGGAGAACTAAGGATTGTGGGTAAAAGGATGTTAAGGAGGATGGATGGAGTGCCCGATTATGGTTAACCAATAACTCTGGCTCCCGGGCATTGAGGATGTCCATGGCTGTTGAGGGCAGGAGGGGGGGCAGTTGAACCTAAGAGCCAGCAGGTAGCAGGATAACTAGAGTCCATCATGGGTGGTCAACATGTCTTCAGCTCTGCGGTGGGACTCCAAGGCTTTTGTGGTGTAGATATCCTGAGGCAACTCAGATTTGCGTCGCACCATAGGCCGCTCTTTCCGATGGTCATGCTGCAACTGAGAGAAAATCCAGGAGTCAGGCTCAATAAGAACTTTTCCTCTCACAGCTTCCTGTCAACATGTCAAGCAGTCTCTGGTCTGATCGTATCTTTAAAATGAAGCACAACAGCTCCAGCACTATTTAGCTACAACAAAATCTAATTATGGGGGGAAAAAACAAGACAGAGGAAAAACATGGCACACTGAGCAAACCTTATCTGGACAAGAAAAATAAAGAAATACTGAATCTAATACAGAGAAATGATTAATGGGAATAAGGGCCTTGATATGCCAGTTTAAGAGATAAATGTGATTTAAAATGCAATAGCATTTTATTTTCTGTCAAATATAAACAGAACAGTGAAAATTTCACCATTAAAATCAAAAGAACTTTGTTTAATCAGGGTTAATCGTTTCATGACTGGGATCATATTGGAAGGGTCTCTATGAATCCCTTTTTTCCTGTAAAGCTTTTTAGTGACATCATCAATAAATCTTTATTTGTACAGCCCCAAATCATAACAAATGCTATCACAAGACTCTTACAAAAGAGTAGGTCAATGCCGTATCCTTCTTATATATATATAATTGTTATTACTTTTAATTTTTTTTTCATTTATCATAAAAAATTAACATATGATAGTTCAAGTTACAATAATCTATCATGTCACTTTTAGCTGTTAGTTAATAGAGTGGTGCAAAGATGATATATTTTATAAACCAGCCCAGAAGTTAGCATTGTGCTAACAAAAAGTCTGTGGGATTTTTCACTGGGCCTTTGGATTACTGCCAGTAATAATCTCGTGGCGAAACAAAGTTTGTACAACGTACACCTTTTTTTTTTTTAATCAAATAATCTTAACAAATTAGCACAATTCTCACTATTTTTGAAGACTAACTATAATCTGAGAGAGTAAAAAGTTATTGCCAGGCTATTGTGGAACTAAAATAATGCGTTTCAATTTTGAAGCCGCAACCAAACCTTCAATTAATATCACACACTGTTAGCTGTTGTTATATATTCCTCAGTGAATTTCCACTAGGGTACGCAATATTATCGGTATGATATCAGTATCTGCAGATAGTTGCTTCCAAAGCTAAATATCAGTATTTGCAGACATAAACATTTTTAATGATATTTCCCACTGGTATTTTAACCATATACATTTGCATCCAGATTGTGGGTTTTTTTGCACATTTATCTTAGATTGAGCATGTAAGCTCCCAAAACAGGGTGGGTTTTCAGTAAGCAAGTGAATCAATGTTTTAGCTATGTTAATGTTTAAAAAGGCCATTTAAAACTTGATTTTACTATTACTGTCAAAAATACATCTTATGTATGACATAGGTGTAACCTAAAAGAACTCCATTCTGTCATTTCAATATATCAGGATCATTATCAGATAATGGCAAAAATCCAACATAGTGCATCCCTAATTTTCACTTTGTATGACCTGATCAGTTTGGTGCTCATGGCTGTGGCAATTCTGTAAGCAACACTATTTATATAAGGCCATTAATAATCCTTATTTTTAAGGTCCCCTGCCTTTTTGTAGTCTAGGGTGGAAGTTTGTCAGCAAATGTCTTAAGACACAAAATTGCTTCAGAATTCACAAGTGGGGCAAGAAACTAGGGAGGGTGGGCTTGACCATGGGTCTGTCTATATGTTTTAAACAGCACATATTAATCTGATTATCTCATAACAAATTCATGTGTAAAATAATGAACACATTAGGCCATTATAATTACTAAGACATGCAGGGCTGAAGCAGGCACACAGAAACAAAGGCTTTTGATTCCAGTGTTGAATCCATGACCAAATTTTAAGTTAATTAAAAAGACGAGAAAAAGGAAACAAAAGATACAGACAAAAACAGGACTGTCATATTACCACACAAAAAATGAACAAACGTTTTACTTTTAAGAATAAAAGGAGAGGAAAGATAAACAGAGGCAGAGAGAAAGTCAGGTTTACCTGAGTTGCGCCCTCCTCAACTGTCTTTTTTAACCTCTGAACATCTTCTATCAAAGGGATATCCGTCTCCATTGCTACAGGACTATTGAGGTCAGAGGAATCAACATACATAGAGAACTATGTTGAAAACAAAGGGAAACAAAAACAAGAACACAAAAGGATGGAGAAAAGGCTTTCAGTCGCATGCAAAGTAGAGTGAATCAGGCTCTGATCTGGTTTAAAGGAGCAACAATTCACTACTGAACTAATCAGACAGATGTGCATTTGTTGTGGAGTAGGAATCACAATTAATGAGATTTTGTCTCAGACTTATTGACATTTGAAGAAGATGATGATCATGACCAAATATTCAGAGTCAAATGGCTCAAAAGAAAATCACTTGATAAATGGATTTGTTCAGTTGTTTTGGGCTTCAATGATTGAAAAGAGAGATTTAACACTGCAAAGAAAATCTGAAGCATTGAGGAAAATATGATCATGTGCTTTCTTACTGGGGGTTAAATATCATCAATTGCTTTGTAGCCCTGAATGACTCTATGCTTAAAACAACTGACCAGGGACTTCAGTCATCTATAACAACACATAAAAAAACACAGCATCTTTAATGCTCAATAAAAAGATCACTAAATGTCAAGAAACACCAGTTGTTGTTTTCACAGAAGCTTATAAACTATATATCACAATTTTTACTGGTGTTTTGATAAGAGACAGGCGAGTAGTTCCTCATACCCAGCAATTAAGCTGAAGCTAAGCCAGCAAACTGCTGACTGCTTCTCCAAACTATTCACAAAGACAGAAGTATCAGGCTTGTTGCCTTAAAGAGGGCTCGACTATATACTGTGATTTTAAGGTATAAGCATACAGTATGTTATGAGACGAGATAATGGGTAAGACAGTGATATTTACATATTTACACACTACTAAAATCATGATGCTTTAGGGGCCACAAAGTAATCACTTTGAATATTTAGTCTAAATGGGGAATTATTATTTATCATTTATTTTTTTACAGAACGTATTTAGGAGCATGTTCAATATTGGTAAAAATCAAATGACACCAGTGTTTCCTGTAGCACCTAATGGTCTATGTATGTGTATATTATGTCTTTGGACAATCAGATTCCACCGACACATTGAATACAGCAATTTTATCACTTTGAAACAGCTCTGAGGAACGTGATTTTGCTTTTAATAACCTTAGTATGCAGAGCTGTAGGATACGTAATAGTTCAATTTTAACAGTGTGTGGTAGTTCATCTGTAATTATTTTTTGATAGTCGTTAAAGGTAAATTGCCCTTTAATGAGTGTCCATGACTATTTTCCATTGGTATCAAACTGGAACAATTTCATATGATTTTTACTAGAATCATATTAAAGTCATTTTTTCTGGTATTGTAAAAACATACATTGATGTTCGGTTAAAAAATGATCAAAATATGATTTTTGGTCCATATCAGCCAGCCCTTCATCTTTTCATCAGCCACAGCATACATGTAGTTTGTCTTTGATAGAAGAGAAATTGATTAATTTAAAAATGTCCGATTCAACCACTCACCACAACTAAGCACATTTCTAAGCAGAGCCTGTCATCAAAATCTTTCCGTCTCTACAAGAAGTAATTTGGAAAAAGCAATAACTACTAAGAGAGTGTGAAGAGAGTCTGAGCAAACAAATGGGGATAAGATAAAAGAAAAGGAACTACATTAAACAACAGAACTGAAGACATTCATTTTCTAATTTATAACTTACAAACAGTGAAGTAATAGGAAAAGGGAAAAAGGTCTTTAAATAATGAAATCTATGCTCACCTGTGGATTTGACTTTGCAAGGTTCTCGATCTTAATCCAAGCCTCCTCACGTTCTTTCGACTTTGCTTTCTCTCTGTAAGACACAGAACAAAACAAAACATTATTGATCTGCTTCACTGCACAGATAAATACTTTCAAGACACAATTTGAGCTGTAATGTCTGACTGATTATAATTAAATTATAATTAAAGAAGAGCTAAATAAAGTGAGAGGGGGGGTCTGTGCTCACTTGTTTTTCTCTGCTCTGAACTGCTGTGTGCAATCATCAAAGAGCTTCTGGTTCATCTCCATGAAAAGCTTCAGAGCGTTGTAGATGAGGCCATGGATGGTCCTGTAAACGCACACAAAAACACACCAGACCACAGCAGACGTTCATAAATCAATTCTTAAAAAACAGGAGAGGGCTTCACTTCAAAGCTGATGAGCAAGTGCTTTGTCAACCACAAAGTGTTGACAAAGCACTTGGTGAGAAACTAAAACAATGGCTCATGTCCACCTCACCAAATAATGGTTTTGACTCGGGGTGTAACGGTGCAGAAAAATTTCAGTTTGGTACGTTTGGGTCACAGTTCGGTACGTTTTCGAAATGGTCCTGTACGAAAACATACTCCGTCACACCCCTAGTTTTGACTCTTGTTTTCACACCTAAAAGGACATTTAATTTTATAAATATTTCATCTTTATCTCATATTGACTTATATGTCAGGACTTGGTACTGACTGTGCACCAGTAACTCACTGATCCACTACACTTGATTTATTATCCCTTCACAAAAATAAACATGTTTCACAAGGAATCAATTCTGAGTTGCTTAAACAGCAAGTCTGATCTCTGCTACACCTTGAGAGCTTTAATTTTGCTGCTACTAAAAATTAACTAACGTGGCTGCCACTGTCTACCTCTCAGGCACTTCAGGATGTTGTGAGTTGTTTTCCTTTTTTTATTGTTGTAGTCTAAAATACCCAATTTGTGACAGCTTCTAAAAACATGTTAAGGTTGCATGTTTAAAAGCTTAAATTGTTTAATGACCTCATAGGAGTGAGTAAATTTGATAAACAGTTGTATTTTTTAGCTGGGTTTCAAGTAAACATGAAACTAAAAGGAACTAGAGCTCAGTCTGAATGTTAACATGCACAGATAAGTGCAACTCCAGATGTAGCTCTACATATCAGTTTAACCAGACTGATGTCTGTTTTTTAGTCTACCAACTACAGGGTAGAATCCATTTTACACAGCATCAAGTCGGACACAACTATGTGGGTGCTGCCCCCTTTCTGCTAATTACTATAAACATGATATTTCAAGATTGCTAGCAGACAACTAACTGGCTGTGTGTTGAGTGGCAGAAACATCAGTTTTAGTAGCTTTGTATGTCTAATTAACACTTAATCCTTTTTTAGTACCAGAGATGATCACTATCCCTCTAGCTTAATTTAATATTGGAGGGCAGATAAAAAAGGATCTGCTACACGTCACGTGCAATGTTTGACACATGATCAAAGTCTCGCAGCGTGCACAGAATACAACCTCCACTCTGGCCAGATTGAGGTGTATATGCATCAAAGTTCAGCTCCACTATTGTGTGTGTTTTTGTCCAGTCTTACTCTGACAAACACAACAATTCTATCAGTGGCAAGCAACATACCTATGCTTTTTTTTTCTATTATGTCTTATCTGCTATACTCCTCTTGACTCTACTCCATTGTTTTGGTTTCCATTTGGGATTTGCACCTTGTACCTGGAACAGTTTTTTTCATTACTTATAGTGCGGTTCGAAGTGTGCTGAGCCTAGACTAAATGTTACAATGCTGAATACTGAATAGGCAGAGTATTTCTACAATGAGACAGGAGGGTCCAACAAAGAAATGAAACACCTCCTGTTGTCAACTCTGTGACACTGTATGACTTCCCAAACTCTCATTTACTTTTAATGATATGCAGTCATGCTGCACGTAGCATCCCTGAAACAAAACTTGACATTTTGTTACTAAAGGCCACAAAGCTGAGCCAGCAACTGAGGGGGCGGACAAATCTATTACTTTTGTTTCCTCCTTTGTTATCATAGGGCTGTCATAGTAGTTTAGCCAGGCTTATTTGACCCTGCCTACCTTAAAAATGTACTATAAAAGTATATACTGTTATGAAAAATGAAGCAGGTAGTAGCAGTATTAGAGTTGAGCAGAGTTGAGCAGATACTGCAAGATGAACCCCCTCACATGAACACCCACATTTTCTTTTACTAAAATAAATGCTGCAAATAAACTGTGGGTAACACTGATGAAGTTTCATGATAAATCTCAAATATACTCGTCAGGACCAGATTGAGGAACCACAAGGCATGCATCAGAGGGTCTACAGCCATTTAAAGACTCCATATTAACAAGAGAGCTTAATAGTTTTGATATATGGTAGAGTACGTTTAGTGACAAGGCTCAAGTCTCACATACGTGAGAGATAGTAGGAGTTATTGTATCAGACTGGTGTGACATGGAGTGCGATGTACAAAGATCTTACACACATATAGTAGTTCATCTTATGCGAGGACACCACGCTTGAGTATCTTACTTGTTCCAGTGGGTCTTAGAGTTGCGATACAGAGCCGGGAACATGATGGGCAGAATTTTTGCTGCGTTGTCACTGATCAGACTCATGATGTACTCGTTGTTCCAGTAGTATAAGGCTCTCTCTGCCACCTGTAGAGAATAAAGCGCTTTGCAGTCAGACATACACAGGAAAAATCCCAACTCAAGTTGAAAAGTTCACATTGTGACCATCCACCAGTTACCTGGAAGTGTGGGCTGGACACACACTTGGCCAGCTGTCTAAAGAGAGGCTCCTGAACTTTTACAAACTCAGAGGGCTCGATGACGTCCAGGATCTCCTCCAGCTCGTTGAGGAACATCACCTCCTTAGGACTGTGAGTCTTTGGCCAGTACTTTAATAGAGCCATAACCACCTGTATAGAAACAGAAGCTTTGTTGGTAACAGCCACCTTAACAGCATCCATCTACACACTGCATCGGTCAAAAAGAAAATGATCAAATTGTTAAAACCTGATGCAGTGAACAAGCACACGCACTAAACCCATGCCCTGCACACTGCATTGCACACTGAGACTCCTTTTACATCTCTGCTCCAATCTTCACACTCTTTTTTTGAAGAGTTTGTTGCAGCTGTTTGTGTGAAGGGAGTAGGGTTTGAGAGAGCACTGTCTAAACTGCACCAATAACAAAAACATTTGCTTCTCTATAATTCCATTCACTTTGTCAAATAATGAATTTTTTTGTGAAATTCAGACAGTGTTGGGAGTTTCCCTGCAATTTAAAACAATAAAATTGAAAATACACAAGTGCTAGGGACCCATATTTTTGTTGCTGCTATGTAAAAAGGGCATCAGTTAAAAATATTATATTTGAGATAATAATAATACTGATACACTAATATACTGCAATATTTCGCAGCACAATACTGGTTTCGGTATTTTTAGTGCAGTTTCGTGATATATTATTCTTCAATAACTGATAAAAATATCAAAGCATTTATTTTATAATTTAGTGCAGCCACTAGCCACTAGACATTCAGTCATTTGATTCCTTTCTGTCACATTTATTATTATTATTATTTCTGTCACTGGACTGAAAAAAAAAACCTCTATCCACGTTACAGGGACCCTGCATTATATACAACACTGATTAGAACTTGGACTGTTTTATGCATGCAAAATTATGGGTTCTGAATATTATAAAATATATTTTTAAAGAGGTGTAGGTGAAAAATATTGTGATGTCTTGCCCTGTTTACAGTATCATGATATATTGTGGTATATTGTAAAATCACCATTGTATCGCATTACATATTGTATCACCAGACAGTAATTGTAATTTATCCTAAATATTTCAAATAGAGAATGTTTTGGTCTGTAAGTCAGTAAAAATGGCCTAGTTGTATATGTTGTTACGAAAATATATCAATATGAAGTCTATACAACATATTGGTAAACCCAATTGAATAGTAAAGACTATTCTTGCAAAACAATCCTAAGCTTTAAATGTAACAGAGCCTTCATGCTGAGATATTTGATATGGTTATTTGACATACCGGCTCAGTAAGAGTGCTGTCCTTTTCTAAAAACTGCACCACGCAGTAGGCCAGCTGCAAAACACAAACAAACACAATCATTAAACTGTCAGGAGTATTGAAATTTATGCACAAGCAAAGTACAGGTGGGGGGGGGGGGGGGGGGAAGATGCCTCAGGGATCAACTGGCTTGAACATGTAATGCCACTTTTCTAAAGAACCTGCAGATTTGACCTGCTGCTTCCACGTAACAGCCGAGGAGTGTGCTTTAACAGGTTTGAACAAGAACATTTAAATACATATCTCTCTCTTTCTATGCAGCCTCACAGTAAAAAAATATAAGCTGCTTATACTTAACTTTGTGTTTAGCAAACGTACCTGTGGATGGTAGACACTGAGTGATTTGACTTTGTGCAGAGGCAATAAAACCTTCAACAGGAAAATCTTGTGCTCTTCTTTTAGTGGTAAGGCAAATCCATTGATTATGCTACAAGGGAAAAACAGAACAAGGATCAGAGCAGCTGAAACTGGAGTGTGAAACATTGTACCTGCCTGAATATGTGAGTGATGTATTCAAAAACCTACCAGCCTTATTTTAATTATTTTAACTTGCTGCTTTGATGTGTCATCAATATATAATAAGCTGTTACCGCTGGTTACCCCCAATTTCCTGATACGACTGTTAGAAAACAAAGCTGTTTCAACCACATTTAAACTAGATGCTTTAATTGTGAGGAACTTTGTTTTTATTATTGAAATAACTAGTTTTAGCTGAGCTTATGACCGTTTTCTTCCAAATTAGCTAGCATTGTTTATTTCCAACCCAGATGTGCAAGGTGTAATGGATATTATGAAAATGATAACCCTCTGAATTTAGTTTTTTTGAGTTATTTTAGGAAAAATAATGCTTACAAACATTTTCTGCCCAATTGTACGTTCAACCCAACATAATCTCGTAGCTTGTTGTCCTTAGAGGGGTAATGTATTCTGTAGTGACGTTCAAAAGATGGCAGAAGAAGCCAAAACAACAGGATGCAAAACACAATCCAAATCTTAAATTATTTCAAGATCTCTGAAGACCTTCAGTTGAGTGAGTTGAAGAATTCTTTAAACCTTGTCTTCGTCCTTTCTGTATTTGCAAAAAAGTTGTTTGGAATTCTGTTAAAGGAGTAGTCATTATCTAATGTATGCGTATCATGAATTGTATTGTATCGTGGTCTCTGAAGATTAAAAGCTATTTATTCTGCCAGAAAGTTTTATATAAATAAATAGTTTAAGTTTAAGTTGTTTAGCATTATCAAGGAAAGCTGAATGTTTTTAGAGCTCAGTTCAGCATTAAACAATGCTAAGCATGTTAGCTTATTAATGGAGATTTCCATATGGCGTTAGCATCAAAATGACAAACTCAAC
Organism: Cetoscarus ocellatus; assembly: GCA_037902135.1. NCBI lineage: Eukaryota > Metazoa > Chordata > Actinopteri > Labriformes > Labridae > Cetoscarus > Cetoscarus ocellatus. Next base: position 323,372 of record JBAMNC010000816.1, read on the forward strand.
TGTAAACCCAAGACCACCTGTGAGACCATTTGAATTTTCTCTAAATAGCTGCTTGGGATTTTTGAGGAATAATCTCTTAAAGGACATCCCTACTAGTTAGTATTTGTAATCAGGCCCCCCATTTAGTGTCATGAAAAAGCTGTGCATTAAAATAAATTTAAGTTAAAAGTCATACCTTCCAAGTATTTCCAGTAGTTCAGCTATACCATTATGGTGCTCTGTCTCATAGATAAACCTGCAAGACCAGACAGGGACTTTTTAGCATCCTCGTACTTTGACTATCAGTCTTTGTAAACATAATAAAAAGACTTCACTGACCTATAGAAAATGTTATTAATCTGTTTTCTGATGTACGCTCGCAGCCCCAGGAACTTTCCGTAGATCCTGTGGAGGGTAGTTTTTAGGAAGTCTCTCTCTCTTGGATCTTCACTGTCAAATAATTCTAGGAGCTGCGCAAGGACAGGGGAAAAAACAATCAGCGTCGTTATTTTGTCATGTTGTATCCAGTCATGTAGGTCTGAATGCAAACGTGATTTTCTTACCTGCATAACAAATTTCTGGTCGATGTATTTCTTTGCTATGTTCGGCTGAAAGTCAGGTGATTCTAAAAACCTAAGGAAGAATTCGTAGACGAGCTGCAAAGAAAACAAGAAAACAGCAAGGATGAACGCAGCGTTGGCGCACATATTATATATATGTATGTATATATATATATATATATATATATATATATATGTATATATATATATATATATATATATATATATATATATATATATATATATATATATATATATATATATATATATATATATACACACAAACTATTTGATCCTTTTGTAGAGGTTTTTTTTTTGCAAACTTAAGAGTTGTAAATATCTTAAGGGGATAAAGGATGAATTAGTACACTTATTTTGAAATGGAACTCACCAGTAACCACCTGTTTTTTTGGCAGGTGGGATAGTGGAAGTACATTTCCCTATCAAAACCCTCATTTTATAGTTCAGAAGAACCTAAAATCCAATCATCCAAAAATCTTTTCAGCCCTAGTATCAGGCCAAACAACTACAAAAGCTCAAGACTCTAACTGAGCTTTGTTTACCATGAAAAAAAAGAAAGCTAAGTTGATACCTTTGGCTCAAATAGTTTCTTGGCTCCTTCTTTAGCAGATTTAAATATCTCAGTCATGTATCATGAAATAGTTGTGGAATTTTAAAGTGGGTGGGTGGTCAGGCTTGTGTACATGGCACAAGCCTGAACATTAGACAAAGTGACAGAGACCAGCTCTGCATCTGTGCAGAAAGAGCAAGCATGTACGAGCTAGAATAACACTTTTGATCAGATTTAATGTGCTTGGTCAGCAGGATAATCTTTTAACATTTGTAAATGTAGCTTATCTTTATTTGGGATGCAGGGATATTTGTGTACTCAGCAAAATTAAACTCAGAATTTATTTTGATCAGTATGTTGCTGGTGGAAGGACACAAAGGCTGTGTACAAAAGTATTACCATAACAAAGTGCCTTTGTGGTGGGAAAGTTGTTGTAAATGAGCTGAACATAGTTTCTGTGGCTTGTTTCACCTAAAACCCTTAAATTACCTGGAGTCAGAGGCCCCACATGTGGCTCTTTATAGCTTCTGTGCCTAATATTTCTGCGCAGACACAGCTGATCTCTGCCACTGTGGCCAATATTTAGGCTACTGCCATCATGTTACTCACACAACCCCACTTCAGAAATCCCAAACTACCCTTTTAAAGACTCTTCTATGTTGCATAACCTTTCATAAACCTCTAATTAATCTCCAGATGGTTCAATGATTAAATGTCAACCTGGAGGTGTGGCCATGCAGCTTCAAGCGTCGGCTCGTCTTCCTCTGGATCAAACTCTGCTCCAGTGGGGTTGGACGATGGAGGCAGCGTCCTGAACATGTTCACAGCAAACTGTGGGAAGAGAAATGAAATAACAGCATGAATGTTTGCTCTTGCAGTGGAATACTCTTTAAGTTGACTTCCTCCTTCTGTTTGGATAACCTGAAGTCATAGTTCATGTTGTGATAGCTCAATAGCTGGAGACAGATTGGGTTACAGGTTTGAAAAAACACACAGCTGGTACTGAACTTCCTCTCAAAAGTTTACTCTCACAGTATGTGCTTAAACCAAAATCACCCATTTCAAGAAGTGGAGCTTCAAAACATTTAACATGCCAATTGTGTTGTCATCTTTGTCAACTTGGGTTTGCTCAAATCCGTTTCTGAATCAATATAAACATTTTAAACGGTGCTTTTCTATATCTGGTATTAGCTAACTTGGCTTGACTGTATTTAGTTTTAGTTCTACACTCTTCATCATTCATTACATACTTTGACAGTACCTCCTAAACAAGGCAGGGGTCATCATAGTTTGGCAGAGTGATACTTCCTTGAGGTCCAAGACAACATGGAGAGAAATAGAAGTAGGAGTGTTGCTGGCTCAGGTTCGTGGCTTTTTGTAACAGTATGTCATTACGTTTTGTTTCAGCGTTGCTTGCAAGCAGCATGACTGCATATTATCAAAAGCAGAGGGGAGATTGAGAATATACAGCCTCACCGAGAAGACAAAATGAGGGGTTTAATTTCCATGTCAGATATCTTTGTCCAATTGTACAATACCAGCATTTAGAGGTCAAAAGAGTCTTGCAGTCACAGACAGTATCCACTCAACTTGCTTGGAACCTAAGCAGGCATGATATGATAAAGCTGTGTTTTCACTGAATGGTCCGGTTTGGTTCAGTACAGTTTGGTACAGATTGAAGTGGTAAGCCCTGATCTTGTTTGTGTACCCACCACTAGTTGTACCTCCACTTGAGAGGAGGCTACAGATATGTAACTGCGGGACATCACAGCAGTGTCACACAGTGAAGCGGTCAGAAGTAGAACATGATTGTAAACAAAGAGCAACAATGGAGGACCTCCAGCACTGTGTTACTCCATGGAGCATTATTTTGTGCAGACAGCAACAGCAGTGACTCCAAATCAAAATCCACAGCTTATTTGAACATGGAATTGAATGTCTTTTTGTTTTAGCTGCTGTCACATGGGTATTGATGATATTTGTGACCAGTCAACAGATTGCAGCACTTTTAGCTCCAGCCTTTAGTGTTGGTTGGGGGCCAAAAATTTAGACAGCATGGGCCAGTTGTTTGGGTACCTTTTCTTCTTTTCTGACAATGGACACACTTATACTTGTATACCGTGCCAAGCAGAACTGAACTAGACTGCTTGGTGGAAACACAGCTAAAATGTATCAGATACTATGTCTAATAATAAAACAAAATAACCAAGTGTAGCTAAAGCTAGTCGAGCCATAACATGTAGAGGAAATAACCCAGTAACATCTCTGTGACTTTGTGCCTTACAAGATAGCCTTCTTTGCTACCATTTCAAGGTGTAATATTTACGTCCTTTTGTCATTTCACCTCCACTGTCAACATCGTGGAGACATACAACAGCTTGAATTGACACATATATTATGGCCTTGCAGAATGAAAATGTGAGTCTCATGAATGTGTTGAGGTGTAAATATAACGGAGCCTCGTCGCTGTGTTTTTGTGTAAAGGCACTGTGGATTGGGCTTAATTACCAGCATTTCTGGAATAGATCCTTTCACACGAAAAAAAATTCAAAAATATCTTGAAGAGTAGATCTGCATGTGTGAGTGTAAATGGATTAATGTTTTACCATGATTTCCCACAGGCATTGATAGAAATTTTACTGATATCAATGTCAGTATTCATTCTGCTTAGTGAAATAATTCTTTATTGATTCTTTATCAATTTCTGTGGATTTTCTGTGTGTAAATAATTAAGCCTATGCAGTTTTTTCTTTGTCAATCAAACACAGAGCACTCCTGGTATTTAATGCGGCACAGCATCAAAAAATGTTCTGCACATTGCTGGTTATTGCATGAAATCACACCAACATTGCACATTTCCCTGTTTGCACCAAAATTACTTAGCCTTTACTTTCTTAACCCCTTCATTGTTGTTTGTGCTGGCTGTCTATTGCAAGACCGTAACAGTGTTATTTTACAAGGCATGCAGAACAAAGTGAAAGGCATAGATAAAGGAATCGATCAGCACAAAGGCCAATGACATAAATTTCTCAAGCTACTTGTTAAATACAACTGGTTCTCAAGGCCCATACTAGAAATCAGCAGAATATATTCAGGGATTTTCACAGCTCGCATGACGACATTTATAGCAAACATCCAGCATATTTTTTCTCAATTAGCAGTATCAGACTTTCTCCTCCACTGTCTTGTTAATTGATACTCTGATTATATTCAACAACATGTAGCATGAATATAATGGCAAAAGAATGACGAGTGAAACAGACAACTAGGAAAAAACTAGAAACATTTCAGGTGTCTATAGGTATTTTCAAATATGACTCCTAAATGTGTATGTCCATTTTTAGGAATTCTGAACCTAGACATATCCTGCACTGGAAAAAATGTTGTTGTTAATTCACATTTGCATCTCACCCAGGTCATTTTCAACAGTTTTGTGCATGTGTAAATAGGGTTTATTGGTAAAAACAGCTTGTTGTTTTTTGAACAATTTTTATAAATTACTTAGGCTCATTAATTCAGAGGTTTCCTTATATGTTTGATCATCAATGTCTGCTGTTTCTGTCAACTCCTGTTATCAGACGTCATAAAAGTAAATCATTCAACTTGAAAAGCCTGATGTTCGAGACAAGTGTCTTTGTTGCTTGATCTATTCCATTGTACGTATCCAAAATAACTTTTCTTCTTGTGTTAATATTAACTTTGTCCTTGCAACAGGCCTCTAAGGGGTTGGTCCACAATAATCTGAGTGTGTTGCACTTCTGGTCTCTCTCAGTGTCAACTGACTCCCCTGTGGGCTTCTGTTCCCTGCCAGGCTGATCATGGGACAGTGCAGGTGGCCTACTGAAACACTGGGAGCCTTGTTTAAAGAGACATGCTACAAGGTGGATAGACTGTGTGCACCACGCTGCACTTCAGCCCTGAACATGCTGTGAGGATGACTTTGAATTAACTCCACAATGGAGCCTTTAAAGGCGGTGTCGTATCAGAGATAAAGCCCCTCTTCGGCTGGCTTTAAAGAAGGCATGGGAGCGCTTAAGTGAAGATGGAAAAGGATAATTATTGTGTGTTTTCATGTTCCTAACTTTATTTATTTGAGATCATCTGGCAATGCATTGTACAAAATAAACCTTAGTACAAATTTTGAGAGCCTACCATGTTCGAAGTATATTTCTCATTAGGACCATCTGTCATCACCATGTGGGGTCCACAATCCTAGTGCAGAACTTTAGCTCTACAGTGACAGTTTTAAGGTCGGGCCCAAACCCTGCAAGTTGCTCTGTCCACCTCTGCAGGTCACTTATCGATTCATCTCTAAATGAGAACTCTCTCTATCAAAACTACACTCAACAAGAGATCAACAAGACTTTGAATTAAAAGCAGGCATTTCTGGCATTAGAGACTATTATCCTAAATCAAAAACTACAGTGTTTACATCATTTTTCCCGTTATCCGTTTGTACTGCTGTGCTTAAGCTGGATGGAGGCTGTAGCTCATCTGAAAACCGTTTCCTAAGTACCATTCAAAGAGGTCATAGTTTGCCTTAAACCAGGTTTGATATTCATTTTTGATGATGGCTAGGGTATGTCTACAATCACAAATGTTCAAAACTCCTCTAGTTTTCAAAAATAGGTAGGTTACCCTTGACGGTGCTGTTTTCTCTCTGTGTTTGTTAGAGCCCCTGTCTCGTTGAAGCTACCTTCCCCATGTGGGCCCACTCCAGGTCAACTTTGTGGTAACTGGCAAGTTCAGCACTGCTTGGTGCCAAATTGTCAACAACTCTGCATTTATTCTAATGTCTATGCTCTGCAAAAGGCTTGCTACCATGAGAGATTAGGCAGAAATTGACGATGAAACAATGGTAGCATGTCACACTGGTAGGTCTAATTGGGGAGGCCAGGGTAATGACCTGCTTAAAGCAGCTGATGGCGACAAATAGAAGGAGAAAGGGACAAGTCTTAACTTTTCCCTTTCCCTTTCAAGACTTCGTCTTGTTCAAAGAGGTGCTCTATCGTGCTGAGATGGCTTTAAATACACTGAAGGGCGTATTGAAAAAAACTCAAAAAAAGCAGATTATAGGCTCTTTAATAACAGAGAATTAAGCAGTAAGTTGCAGAGCACTGAAGTCCTACAGAACCAACAATTCTTCTCTCATAAAAAATAATTTAACTGAAAAATGTTATATGAATGATTAGTTAAATCATCTGTGAAACTTTATGTAGTAAAGAAAGAAAGATCGTTTGAGGTAAAAAAGAAAAAAAGCTCAAAGAAATGCGTAATCTGTGAGCCCTTAAACAGCATTTTCTGATACGTTAGCATTAAGCTATCAAACGCACATCTTGGTTCAACTCTACTCATTAACAGTATATCAGGGTTTTCTTTGAATAATATTGTGACCTAATCCAAGGGAAAAGTTGTTAAAAAGTGGCACTTTCAGCCTGCTCTGACACCCTATGTCCCAAAGTAATGTCTGCTCTGTGCAGTTTATGACAGTGGAGCCAGCACGTGCTATAATGACAACGTATGTCTCAGCATTTTTTAATACTACTGTAATGGACATAAACAGATTGAGGTCCAATTTTGGACAACAGTTAAAAATGCATCGAAAAAGCCAGGTGTTATTTTATAGCCATTATGTGTGGCCCTTCCCTCTCTATTTCTAAAGTACTTTGCAGTTTATAGGGAGGGTGCTGTGCCCTGCAGCAGCTCATTAAGTAGCTGGCATATTCCCATCTTTTGTTCTTTTTAACTCATTTTGGTTCCTCCTTTGCACTGATCATCTCTTTTCTAAAATATTGTTAAATAAAGCATATAAGGTTTTGATCAACGTGAGGTGGCCCTTATGCTGTATATTACTGATCTGAGCCTTAATTTACACACTTCATTTAGGAGGGTTGTAAAAACTGCCCACACTGCTTTAGCCTCCACTCACTTCATTCTTTAACAAATATTTTGAGGATTAAATGAACATTTTTGTTATTTAAAGAAACAGGTGACTGGTCATCTGAGCACATTACATAAGACAAACTTTAAGATAATATTAGCAAGGACACAACCTGACAATTCCAGCCCAACATTCCCCCTTTAAAAGTATCTTTATCTTTAACTGCAAACACCTCATGCCTCTACTGACCATGTGCACCACCTCCGGGTAGATGGGCTCTGTGATGACATTCCTGTTGTGGGTGATGTACTCCACCATCTCGCTCAGCGCTGCCCGCTTCACTTCCTTCCATTTCAGGTCGCTCAGCGGATCAGACAGGAAGTCGAAAAGGACACAGCACTGCCGTAGCTTCTGGATGAAGAGCTTCTCCTGCTCTGCGGGGGCCACATCTGAGGAGACAAATTGGAGTGAAGTGAATTGGGTGAAGCAAAGAAATTGGGTTCATGGGAAGAGAGGCAGCAAAGCGGGGATGAATTAGAGCGGTTAAAAAAAAAGTGGGACAATGGAGCCACGTTCAAAAGAGTGAGGACTGTCGGTTAAAACAGTAACAGAATACAAAAACGAATCAGAGGCAGCGAGAGAGAGATGAAGACAGGCAAATGAGTCATGAAGAGTTTGGTGTGAAGAGAGAGGATGAGTTGGTCGAAGCTGAGATTAATATGCAGAGGAATAAATGGGAGGGAGGGGGACGAGGATGAGGGATTTGGGAAGTAGGTGAACGGTCACAGTCACATTTGACACTCAGGCTCGGAGAGACAAACTATTTCTATGAAGAAAACCTGGCTATTTAAGTCTGTCATGTTATTTGTCTATGACGGTTTGAGGAGTTACTGTTTCGCTTCATTTTCACTGAAGCACTCGAGAGAACAGGCGTGTAAACAAACAATCTCTGCCTGCAGAGTCAAAGCTCTGTACATGACAACACAGAGAGGAAACAACCGATTGGATGCCTCGAAATTCCTACCTGCTGATGTGGTGAAACAACAACATGAAGTGACACCATAATTATGTTGTTATAGGGCACAAACTGTGGTGTGGCTTGTTTTTCTCTACATTAGATCTTTTGGCTTTAAGTTTGACAATTCACGTTTTTGTGAAAGTGAACATGTCAGACTCAGAAAACAAAATACGCCCAAACTTAGCACAACAACTATCAAAATGAATTCATGACCTGACATTTAAAAAGCTGTTGTTTTTTTACCCGTTCCTTGACATTTAAAAATATTTTGTTTTATCTTTTACTTAATTAGCTTCATTCTATGAGCTGTCTAAAGTATGCTGTTCCTTTTACTACAAGAGTTTAATGTCAACATCAGTGAATCTGTCTCTTATGTGTGTTACTTTTACCTTGGAATTCACACATGAAGAGGAAATTATGACACACGCCACTTAAACGCGTTCCAGTTATGAGCTGGTAAAGTCGGGTAGCTGAGGATGGTCTGACTTCCCAGCAGGAATTTCCAACCAAAGGGGAAAGTCTTGAACCAAAGTTCCTAGTGATGTATCTGATTTGCAAAGAATCCGACTTCAGAGGTCAACTGGAACGCACCAATTAACAAGAAGCCATATACACCAGCCAGCTTGCTTAGCTTAGCCTGGCATACAGTGGGGATGCACAGTATCAGATCTTTTATATCTTTGCTGATATGCACTTCTGATATTTTTATTGATATGATACTTTCAGGTCCAGACTGAGCAGTTAGCACTTAACAAAAACTGACCTTTTCCTTTCACTGTTACATCTAATCTGTAGAAACAAATGTGATACAAGAAAAAACATTTTGTTCGCTAAAAATGACACTGTTGGATTTATAATTTAGACATTCAGGGAAAAAAAGTGAAACATGATAGCATATTCATAAACTCAGCCCATATATTGGTTGTTAATATCAGCATTAGTTCTCATATTTACAGATACCAAAATTTAGCTTTTTAAGCTGATATCGGCCCAAACCTGTTGTACTGATAGTGTTGCACATCTCTAGCATAAAGCTCATAAATAAGGTGAGAACTTGCTGGCTACTGGTAAATATAAATATCTCCTTATCACAATTCTCAGTAAGATAGGAAAACTTATTTAATGTCTTGCTCAAAGTCTTTCACAGGTGAGGATTTTCCCGTAATGCCTGTCTTAAAGCTTGGCGAACCAAATGTTAGTTACTGAAAATACTTTGAGAAGAATGTGAATAAGGTCACTCTGATCTTCTGTCCTTTAGATAATTAACCACTCTTTCAATCCTTAGACGCATAAGCAGGTCCAAAGTCACCTGTCAGGTTTTGTGTGGCAGTTTCCCAGAAATGAGATATTTCAGTCCTTTCACATTCCAGGTTTCCCTCAAGTAAATGTTTCTAGAGCTATCTCAATTTTTTCATTTCTTTTATAATAAACTGTAACATTTGTGTTTCTAACCTTAGCTTTCATCCAAGAAAAGTTTCACTGAACAAAAACAAACTCATACAAGTTGATGTTTTCTTTAACTGTTGTGTTTTTTTAACCAGATAATTTCAAATGTTAAAAAGTGTAGAACAAAATTATTCAAAAAGGGAAGTACTCTGGTGCACTAAAAAAATCCCCCCCCCCGTTTGGTTTCGCTAAACCACCAACTGCAGTGGTTTTAAACTGGAATAATTAAATTATTTCTGAACTGGGCAAACTGACAAATTTGTCAAAATTTTCAACCACTTCTAAATGTCAGGTATAAAACAATAGCCTTCAATAGATTTGCACGTGCTTTAACTTTATTTTAAAAAAAGAGCTGCATTATAAACTCTTGACCATGATTTCCTACACAGACCAAACTCTGGCAGTACGCCCCAGGTACATTCACAGATATCTTCTACGGTATAATTATGGAACTTAATGTGATGGCGACATGATCACCATCCTAAGCACGTGTGAGAAATAGGAAGAGGGATGTGAAAGAGAGTGAACTCACTGAAGTGATTTGTGATCTCTGGGAATAAAACTGTATCTCTGACATTTAAATACATTTTAAAAGCCACTCACTGTTAATGATGTCTTGAAGTCAAGAGTTTAAGATGATCACTGTGAAACAAGTCTTCCTTAATAGGCCTCTGTTCATTTGAATCACCTGCTGTGACAACAGATTGCCAAGTAAAAACATTATTGTGTGCAGTGTTTGATACTTGGGCCAGCCATTTTTCTTTGCTCCATAAGCTGTTGGTGCAACATTTTTCTACAGCTTCTTGCTGGCTGCACTACCCTGTACTCCCGAGGAAGATGGTCGCCTCAAAAACAGTCTTCACACATGCAGCTCATCTGCTTTTATGATGAAATTCTCAGTTAATTGTTCACACGACATTATTTAAGCAGGGTTATAGTATGTGCTGCTGATAATTACATTCGGAAGAGCAGAAATATGCTAAAAGTAACCCGATGGAGGCATTTTTTCACTCAAGTAACATATTCAATTATGACTGTTTTTTCATGTTTTAACTGTGTCCTGCCATAAATCAGTCGTGCATTAAAACTGCAGCGGTCAGAAAACAGGCAAATTATGTCGACATGTTCCTACACTAAACTCGGGTGTGGGTTTATTTAGCTGACAGAGGAAGCTGCATTGATATTAAACTGATTTGGTTGATAGTGAATAAGAAAACACAAGAACTTCAAGTTTTGCTAGTTTGCTCGAGATCTATTAATGGGCCATCCCTCTGAATGAGTGCCATTTGGTTGATTTTATTCCTAAAAACTGCTCAATTAATCAGTTTGTAACACTCTAAAGTGCTGTGGCCCATCTAAAGAAACTTAACACATTTTTAAGGTTGTGAAGAGGATTACTGGTGCATTTTTCATAGCACGTGACTAAAAATAACAACTAAAAATTATTTAAAGCACATCAACAAGAGGTGAACAAAAAAATCAATACACATTAGAATCTAATTTTATTCATATAAGGGTTCAGAATCAATTCACAACATCAATGGATTGATTTTTACACTCCTGTTTTTAAGATATTTCTCTTTTCATATAAAGTCAATTTTCACCAGTGGCCCAACACACTGAACCAATGCTTTTTTCCTTTTACAGCCTCTCCCTCCTGTCTCTGTGCATACTAATTCTTTCTAGCTTTCATAAACATTTTTCACTGTCAGAATAAATGTTTTCTTGTTTTATCTTTGATTGTCTGCAGTGCATCTTATTGTAACTAGCTAAAAAAAAGCATGAACTGAATATCTTAAACATTTATAGTGCTTTTCTGTGTCAGATAATTTTACCCAGTCTCTAAATGCACTGCTCTAATGACACGAGAACGCTGAGCTCATTTTAGTGTTTCGGGTTAATGGGTACATTGAAAGTAAACAAATAATAAGAGTTACTTTTAGTCCATCAAAAAATTTGCATGATGAAAGTCTCTGTAAAAGAAATAGTACAAGGAATGCTCACACTTAGTTTAGGCAACAGGACTGACAGAAACCCTTGCGACACAACTGTTAATTATAATTACAATAATATTGATTTACTCAAAAGGAAATTAAATAAAGGGGAATTACGATTTTGTCAACAAAGCAAAGGACTTTTCCTCTAAAATGTTTTAAGGTTAAATGTTGTGTTAAAGAGCGGCGGTGGGGCACAAATGCCATTTGTTTTTTATCTAAGTAGCTTTTTTTCAGATTGATAATTAAAGCAATGCACAGGACACTCAGCCTCTGTATTAATCTGCTTTTGTCAGTTAATTTTTCTGCTTTTCTATTTCTGAAAATGTCCTGAGGACAGAAATAGAACCCATTCAGCGGAATGGCCCATATGCTTTCATTATATTACAGTAATCACTTCCTACACACAGCATGTGATCCTGCAGTCGCTTTACATCAGGATTTCTGTATCCAGAATAGCCCCTGATAAACATATAGGCACTAAAATTGAATCCCAGCCTTTATGAATACGTTTTACGAGGACATCTATGGTTACCGTTTAACAGGAGGGCATGAGGCGAGGAAATAACATACAGCTCTCATGGTGTTGTGAAACTCCACAAAAGCTGCAGTTTCTATACCCTATAATTACTCATCAGTAAAGGGTGTGGCGTTAACAATGAGCAGGCGCTGAGGCTTCAGGGCTGTGTGCACATGAAGACCAGGATGGTGACGGTATTGGCTGATCGAAATTACATCAGATCCATGGCATATACGTCAAAGGGAAACAAAAGAATATGAAGCCCATTCCACATCTATGGCTGTACTGTAACCTTTAGGCTATACACTTCCAATTACTGTGATAAGGAAATTAGGCTTTGGGACAAATGATGATTAATGAATCTGGTGCAGGGTTCAAATCAGGAGAAATGGTGTGAAATAACCAATTATAAGCTGACAGAGAAATGAAAAGACTCTTTATAAATGTAGAAATATAAATAAAACCACTTTATTGTATGATTAATTTGCATTAGTTTTATGTTATTTAGGTTATTTAGATTAATCCCAAAGTAATGGGGTGGTGCAGGAATGACAAACTGTGGGCCAACCCAGATGTTAGTGTCCTGCAGGTCCTATCGACAAAAACATGATATATTTTTGTTTGTTTGTTGGTTTTAAGGGTTTTAAATTGCAGTTCTTTGGCGTTAAAAAATATGAAATAAATATAAGACACCACTATATTGCCTCCAACATTTACTTAATGTTCTTGTTCCTTCTCTTTTAGGGCTCTTTCATTTTGTGGTATTAGCTCGACTTTGCTTGTTTTACCATTAGGGATCATACCTTGTACCTGGCACAGTTTTTCTGGCACAGGTTCCAAGAAAGCTGAGTGGACACTAGGGATGGTAATCGAAAAACCAATTGAGAATCGATAACAATAAGTATCATTAGTCTATTTGCTTATCAGTTTCCTGCTCAACTCCTTCCAATTTGCTCTGATGGCCTTGAAAATCAGCATGCTCTCATTAGAGGTAGTCTGAAGAAATGATAAAAAAACGTCAAAAATCGTGGCAGAAAGAAGGCAGAAGTAATCAAAATTGCAGTTCAATTTACAACAATTAACTTTCGGTAAGTGGAAATACTAGCAACCTACAAGTATCTACAGTTACCAGTATGAATGAGTACACCCCCTATTAAAAGTAATGTATTAATCAATATTTAAATGAACAACAGAACAATTTCCAAAGTTTTGACAAAGCTGAGTTTAACATAACATTTTTTTTATCAGAAGATGAAAATAAGGGTAATATGATAACTAAAGTTTAGCTTTGCTCCACCCCTTTCATTGGGGTGTAGTCATTATTGCATCCTGATCATAAATTGAGAAAATACTTTTTTGTGTGCACCTTGAAAAATCTTGTTTGCAATCAATGGGGTATTGTGTGGTATAGTATGCCATAGAAAATGTCGATTCTCAAAGGAAACTAAAAGTTTTCCGACAATTCTGAAGGGGTGTACTCATTTATGCTGAGCACTGTATCTATGCAGCATGACGTTGAATATCAGGAGTGTTGTGTGTTTCACAATGTTGCCTCTGAAACCTGTGTAGGTCAACTTTTGCTCACGCATACAATTTAGGAGGAATCAATAAGGGACCCATTAAAGAGTTGGATCAATAAACAGAATCATTAATAGCACTGGTGTCAATAAAATCTTATGAATTCCCATCCCTAGCAGATACTAAACATGACATGAGACACCGCTAATCTCTGAATGGACAGAGTACCCCCATGAGCCAGGGGTATCTGACACAAAAAATAAAAATGCCATGTTGTCGGCTCTGGGATGCTGTATGACTTCCCAAATTCTCCTCAGCTTTAAATACTATATTGCTGTGCTGTTGCTATGGTATTTTCGAGCAATTACACTATCACAACCAATGCCCATCTTCAAGTCTATACAATAATGGACAACAAAGCAGGTTGAATCCGATGTGTGTGGAGTTGAGCTAAGTTTATCAGAAAACACAAATGGAAAAGCACCATTTAAGTCTCTCATTATAGTGACCTCGTCTTGTTAGTGATCATGGCAGTGTCAATAATGGGTCTGGCATAATTTCTGTCAACATGTAATAGTAACCTAATTCAAATTAAACGTCAATGACAAACTCCATATTCCTAGTTAGCCACTTATTAGCAACCGCCTTTTAAAATACAACAAAAAGTGTTAAAAGTGTACTGCTGATTCACTTTATGATTTTAAAATTACTTAAAAATCTTATTTGCTGGCATTTCCCACAGACCTTATTTTATCAAAACAAAAACAATCCCATTGACTTCAGGATGAGTTCAGTTTGTTTTAATTTTTTATGAGATTATTTATTTGACAAGGGAAAGCCTGCAAATACATTTAACATTTATACAAATGAAAAAGTTATGGTTGTAAGGGAAATGGAAGTGCTAAAGTGCTAAATGACTTTCACGGTTTAAGTCTTATTAATGCACCACTTTTAAAGAAAATAGTCAAACTAAAGCAAATTTATGAAACTCAGTCTAGCAGGTGCATAATAAGAGGGAAATTCAGGAGAAAATAGTACAGACAAGTGAAGACAAATAATAGCAAGCTAAACCTATTCTCTTGAGTCCTAAATGCAGAGGATCTACAGAAAGACTGAAAAGGCCAGAGAAGGACACACAGACACACAGGTTCTTGACAGTCTTGCGAATAGGCAGATTCTAGGTAAGAGGAGAGTTATCCTATTCAGACATAATGGAGACTTGGCTCACACACACACACACGCGCACACACACACAAAAACACAGTTCTGCAGTGTCAGTTTCAAGTCGGCCAATTTATCCTGATGACAGTGAGACGTTGGGAATTCCAGGGGAGGGAGGGCAAGTGTGCGAGCGCCCATAATCGGCCACTAACAAAAAGGTTTGACAGCAAAAAAAGTACTCTGTCACTGAGTCTGACAACAATTGGAAAGTAATTGTTCTATTTGACAGGAGGTTATGATTTTAAGAGAACAAGCTATGAATCCGGCTTAATAGTTCGATAATTTTCTGGGATGTTTTTACTGCACCAGTCTGCACACCTATTACATAAATGGTCTCACTTTTTTTTCTACCTTACCTGTTATGCTTGCTTTGCTGCCACTGCATTGACTGACTTTTCTGATGGTGGCTTATGGCTAGCCTATGTACTGGCAAGATGATGTGTACACATGGCACATGGTGAGGGGCCTATCACACAGAGAAGATTCACCAGCAGAATTGTTGGTTTTCCTTGGAACAGCACATCTGCCGGGTGTTTGCCTTTACCGCTGCACAACACTGTCTTTCAGTGTGGAGTCGCAATGCTCCCTCATGTCACATTTGGCCAACACAGCCTTAAATGAAGATGGCAACAAGCAAGGGGATAGGTGTATTGAGTGTCTATGCCACAGCTACTGTTTTATTTAGGATTATTCCGAATGATCCATCTGTTATCAATGCTGCTTATCCCTTTCTGTGTAGTTGGAGACTATCCCTGCTGAGATTGGGCTAGAGGCACAGTACACCCTGACAACTATTCAGACACTCACCCACACCTAAGGGCCACCAGTTAACATGAGCGTGTTTTTGGTCTGTAGGAGGAAGCCAGAATGCTCGGAGAGAATCCATGCACAGGGGAGAACATGCAAACTCCACAAAAACAAGCCGACAAGGGGTTCTAGCCAGCAACCCACTTGTTGTGAGGCACTCCCACTACCTGCTGCCATATCATGAATCATTCTGACTGATAATAGAGGGAAGACCTTACACAAATCTCTGAGTGATGACCCACTTCAAGCATTGTGTGTGTCCGAGCAAAGCAAGGCTGAGAGCACTGCCTTTGTACCAACCTATTTTAATGTCTCAACTGTAACTGACCACTTTTCATTAAGTCTAGTACCAGAGGTAAATTTCGCCATTCAAATCCTCCAAATATATATTACTGTAGATAGATTCCTTGTGCCAGTTATTTTCTTTTATCATGGAACCAAGCAGCACTCACAACTATAGAACATTACATTTGGCACAAAAACAGCATTGGAAAACAGAGAAAAGGGCAAAAGTACAGAAATGTGGACTTAGGGTGAAAGAACTGCACATCCTACAATCCATTTTGATTCCCTAGATTCATAATGACAGCTTTCATAACACAGAGGAGCTTTATACATTATACTTCTTGTAGAATATATATATATATCAATTTATATAAATTGATGTGATGTATTTTAGTTTGTGTGTCAAGAGTTTTTTTTTATTATTCTGTGTACAATGTAATGCTCAACAAACAGCCAACTTCTCCAGGCAGGTAAACATTCCCACAGTAACAGCACAGTCACCCAGACAAAGACTTTGCTAAGACTCTCTAGGATTGTGGGTAATGTAGGTTCTTTACTGTCAAAGACAGCAATGACAGTCTTTTTCTAAACACTAAGTTGACATACAAAGTTGTGTCTTCTACAGGAGTATATACCATCATTGCACACTCACACTCAGGTAGGTTTGCGGTAAGTCTGTCTGGGATGGTTGTGGCATCATAGCTAATAATTACATTTGCAAAGGAGAGGATAAATAGGATTTTACTTCCTGAACCGCAGTGAGGGGCAAATCAATGAAGATAGCTCTGAGCAAGTGTCAGCTTCATGTAACTGCAATTAAACTGTATGACAGCACAGCCATGACACTTGGGCCTCTATCCAGTGGAAAACTGAACTTCAAACCCACTTTTATATCTCCATCCCCATTTATTTACTGAACCTACATACTCATGTAACTATGATTTTAAACACTTAAAAACAAAAACCTAAAAATGTTTTTGAAGTATGCATAAAAAATTGAAATTGATTAAAAAAAAAAACAAGCACAACATGGCATACTGCACAATCATAGTCAAGTCTGCCATCTTTTTAAAAATGATAATAGGTTGCCAAATTTGTGACTACATTCGTGAGCCATTAGGTCTCAATATCAAAGGCAAACTTTTGCACTTTGTTATGTGTGCATGATGATAAACTAAATAAATTCAGGCTTATCGTCACCATAGTGTATTACTAGTTCCGTTTCTTCTGACTGAAGACTAGGGTCATCCCTTAAATACAATATTCAAAGACTCATTGGAACTTGGGGGAAAATTCATACCTGAACTGTAGGGCGCCGTTCGAATCAAAAGTAGGATCCAACATGGGGCGCTGTCAGCATAACTTGTAATTGCATGTACTCATGAGGCTATCGCGAACCTCATTAAATTGAGAGTGAAGAAAATTTTGTAACATTTTTAAGAATTGGAAGGACAAGCTACAAAGCCACTCTGACCATAATGACCGAAACATCTGATGAGCACAGTGTGGAAGTATTTTGGGTTCTACGCCACTGATGGGGAAAAAATCAAAAACAAAGACCTGGGTGTGCAGCTAGTTTAGTTCTCAACAACGACAAATCCGTCAGCGCACCTGTTGGCTTTTCACCTAAGTGAGGCAGCGGAGGAGGCACCACAGTCCAGCTGTGCTTTGACTGATTCAGCCCTGTGTGATTGAATAGGTTTTGGCAGGCCCCCTCCCAGAGGCATGGAAGAGGGCCTCTGGCACAGAAGCCTGCCCAAGTACCTAAGTGTGCTCTGAATGGGTTCTCTCGTCAGCAGGTAATACTGCAAATAAAAAAGGGGGAGCGCTCAATCCTGATAAGGTTGGGAGGCTTGTGTTTCTGGCAAATAATATTAGACTATAAGTCAAACGGTCTAATTTCCATATGTGTTGGCAGAAATGTTGTTTTGAGTTTAGAGCTTTTGAAATACTCATGGTTTTTTTGTAGCATTTTGCCTGCAGGATGAAATTTTTATTCAAATCCATAAAAGACTACAACATCTGTTGTGCATTGCTATTGTTATGGTAATTTCATAAAATAGTACAATAATCTAATCATGATGTTGCAGCAGAGGTGGGTTTTGATATATTCAAAGATTACCTTGATATGTTCGAAATCCATTTGAAATTGATTATTGGGAAAGTGACAGCCCTTCTGAGAACACAGGGTAATTTCATTACTTTTTTAAAGGGCAAAAGTTGGAATGAGATATGTCTTGTGATTAGCATTCTAGACAAATCATTTGAATATAGACAAACACAATGTTGCAATAATTTCCTTGAATCTTAAACCTCTTTTTTCTGTTTGGAACATTTTTAATGAGAGATGCATTTCAGTTCTCAAACAAGCATAAATGGATCTGAGAGGCCTACTTATACAGCAATTAATGACCTCTTTTAAAAGTGTGAAGTCAAATTAACTAAAGGTAACAGTGGCTGCATCAGCACATTCTGATTAAGAATTTAAAGATGGGTCAATCGCATTTATTATTTTAAAAAGTCCAAAATCTGTAAAAAGCTAAGTTCCAAGGAGGTTTGCGTGGCTTACAGCCATATTTTCTCACATAATTAATTTGAAAGAGAGCTATAAAAAGGTTGGACTGAAGTTAAAGATTGTGTTTAAAGGTGAAGTTAAGATATGAGGGGAATTAATCAAAGACATATGATTGTTCTATCATGTAGCTTACTGAATCAAACTTAAAGCTATCCGAGATATCTCCAAAGTGGACATTACAAGTTTCAGTGTGATTGTGCAGTCTTCTAAGATGCCCCCGGTAACTTGTAGAGCCAACTTTAACATTTACAGTAAAACTTCACCTTGTTCCCTGCTCTCTCTTTCTCTCTCTCTCCTTGGCATGAGGTCTGTGCTGAAACAAAGTTTGTAATCTTTGCCGGTTGCACAGGGACGTGAAGCAGGACTGGAATGTGTTGCCATGCCTCGCACCCTGACCGTGTCAGACTTTCGTTGCTCCTATTACATAAGTCTGTCTGCCTGTGTTATAAGGTTTCTGTACACTCCGAAAATACCCAGTGGCTTGTTGTGTAATAGATAAAGGCCCACTGTTGTGATCCTAAAAATGATGTTAACCACAATGTGACCTCTATTAATGTTACCAACAGAGGCCTTGGGTGGAAAAGAAGCAAACACACAAGTATCGTGTCTCGTGGAGAACAGAGAAAGTTTTATCTAAATGCTCTCTTGTTCAAAACACAGATAACAAATAATAACTGAAGTCACATTGGAGCAACAGTTTATTTTTTTACTGGCTCTAATACAGAGTGATCATTCTGGAGTTAGGCCTGTTATGACAATCTGCTTTATTGACAGAATTTTATGATCAATGTAAATATTGACAGGTCCCTATTTATAACTACACACAGGAACAGCGTGTTACCGATTTTAAGACCTGTTATCAACTTTGATGGCCACATTCAGTTATCTAAGCAGTAAGCTGCTGAAACACACTTGGGAATGCATCTGTAAAGTAGAATTAATGGATCAAACCAAAGAGCTGTTTGGAAAAAATGAAGGTATGCGTCATTACATCACTTGAGACACATCCATGGCTACAATCTAGAGGCTCCCTTGTGACTAATAATTGTGATGTGCCTCACATTGCTTGTTACTAAGGTAAGTCTTGTATCTCTACAAAAAGTGACATAAAATATTCAAGTTTTAAAACTCCTACTTGGTATTATAGACATGTTTTGTCTCTGGAAAATCTAATAACGTGATGAGGGCTTTAAGAAGAAACATTTACACTGAGGACATATAAGCATGTAGTGTGTAGTTTTGTGAGTTATAAACCAAACATGTATTTTCTGTCAAAAACATAGCAGCCGTTAATCACTATAATTTTGAACTAGAGTTAATCAGATATAGTTGCCAATATCAGTGACTACAGTACAAGTAACTGCATAGGTTGAACATCATAAAATAGGCAAATTATAAGAGAGCACAAACCTCTGCTAATGTCTTTCTGATATTGTTATCCAGGGTTACAAGCACAAATGTGGAGAACTTCCCAACTGCGCAAGGCTAAGAAATCCTTAAAAAAAATTCCTGGATCTGCATCAGTGTTCTGATCACCACCAAAAACTAATCACGTCTCCCTTGTGCCATGACCAACGTTCCCATGGAGAAGTTTTTGAGTTATCTTGCTCACAGATGGTAATATAGACAAACAGAAACTGATAAACACCTACAAAATTATAATCTCCTTTGCTGAAGTAATAAATCCAACTATAAGGTATTACATGACAAATAATACCAATGGCAAAGAGTGCAAAAAAATCAAAGCTAAAAATGTAGACAATTAGAGAAAGTTTTCAATATTTTATCAACATTTTTGGGGATAAACAATGTTGAATTCTGGCCAGTGGCAGATATGATGACATTTTCAAACTCAATTTGGCAGATACCAACACAGACACATTTCGTTTCATTGTGCAGAACACCAGGCCTTTAATGTAGTTTAATTTACTGGTTAAACTGTACCTGTCTATTTACCATTAACTTTTTGAGCTATAATCTGCAGGTAACAATATTATGCTGATAAATTTTTTTGCATAAACCAGCTTGAATAAACAGATGGCATCAGTAAAAACTTCAGTGAAGGGATATTAGCAGTATAGAAAAGAAATAGTACACTGCAGGGCTGGGCTAATGCATTAGGTATATAAGATATACTGACGGACAGCATATTTCAGTCAAGATACAGGGTAAAAAGTGTAATTTATTTGGTTCTAAGATATTACTTTGTCTTTTTCTGCCTTTACTAGAAAAAACAGGACAGTGGACAAGACTTCACATGGTGGGAAAAGAGAAGAATAACAAAGAGAAAAGGTCCCAGGCTGGCTTTAAACCTCAGCATTAACATGAAAGAAAACAGCCACTGTACATGTCAACATGTCACGTCAACATACACTTGTGTGAATTCATTATATTGATTTTAGAAAGGAGATGTCAGACCCAAAGGTCAGCAGAAAGATTGTTTACAGTAAGAAGCACCATTAGTGATAGAGTTTTTACACTCCATTCACACTGCCGTTCAAACTGTAATACTTTAGTCCGCTGTTAAAAAACCTCCACCTATGTGAGGAGGAATGGTGCAAGAAACAAGTTGATCCCCATTATTTCCATCTCCAGCAGAAGTGTCAGAGGCACATTTAGTTGTGCAAATGTTACATCTAGCAGTGTTGCGCTCTCTTTTGCTTCTCCAAAGCCACATCTCCCTGTTAATTGATACAAATAAATTCTATATTCACAATTAGAGAGCCACCAGAGTTACTGTGAATGTCGAGATGTAACCACAACAAAGATTTGTTGCAGTGGTTTTGCATACATGCAGAGTGAAAAGGGCTGGTAACCATCGAGCAATCTGGTTGTTTGGTCAAAATGGAAACAATAATTTTAATTAATCCAATTCATTTGGAGGCATCTTTATTGCTAGTTGTGAACAAATTATACTGATAACTGTTCGTATGCATGCATCAAAACAGAAGTCTCAAACATCTAATACTGGATAATTCCTTGATTTTCATCATCAAAAACTACAAACCACATCATTGTTTAAACTGCACAAGGAAAAAAAAATCAAGAAATCCTACCATCTCACCAGTTCCACTTTCTTTTTTGACAAATGTTGCCTCTGTATTTCTAAAGTTTACACAGTAATCTCTTTGTTTTTCTTAAAAAAAAAATCAACTGAAGATCATCAAGTTTGTGCTTTTCTAATCTGCTGCTCTTGTAACATCTTACAAATTGAAATCCAATGCTGTTGAAGAGAGTATAATTTTTACAGCCTGAATATGCAGCGTTGTTGTTAGTGCTCTTCCAGAAGTTAGAGGGTGTGTAGGAGTATACAATATTTTTTGAAAATGACAAAACACTGCATGATACGGGATGCATGGGGACTTCTACTTTCTACTGTGGCATGACACCGGTATCAAAATCATTTACACAAGAATCACATTGAAGATTGTCATTCTGCTATAGTGACAACCATTTGTTATCTCTTTACAGGAAAAAGAACATAATGTATTCCCATACAGCAAAAAATGTGATTATCCATCCTTACTGCCTAGCTTTACTATATTATGCACATCAGTGTGGCTTTTTATACACAAAAGGACATTTATGTATGCATTAGTTTGGTTTAATGGTAGTTTCAGTTCTTCATATAAAAATCTCATGTACAATATGAAATGAAGAAGCATCTGGATAAATAACATTTGGTCTGAACGGGGTTTGAATGACAAAGAGAGGAAATAGAAAGTGGCAGAGAGAGTCTGATTGTTCACCATCACTGGGTTCTCATTCAAGGCAGTCTCCTCTGTGGCTCAATAGAGTGTAATCAATAATTGCCCAGAGGCTTCATCTAACGCTGGGCTGCACCCGAGTACAGTGGTAACAGGCTGGGCCTTTCAAACATGACTGAGTACATTGTACACACATTAGGGAGGCCGGCCTGGTGTGTGTTGTAGTCCTGAAACACTGCTGCCCCTGCTGCTGCTGTCTGACAGAGATAGCTGGGTCATGCTGTCGGCAAAGCTGTGTTAACTGATTCTTGAGATTTGTTTGAGGAGGAACATACTGAGGGGAGACATATTGAGAGGGGGGCATGGTGGGGTGTCTTAGCATGTTGCTAACAAGAGAATATAGGGTGGAGGAGCTGGAGAAGGGGGCTTGCTGCAGAGCTGTCTACAGCCTTCACACTATGACCAATGTAAGCACAGATCAAGAGGAGTGTGACAAAAATGCTCAGAAACTGAGGAGGAACCGATCTGAACAGACACTATTTGACCCATCTTTAGCTTCCTCTTGGGACTAATGCAGAAACAAATGTGGAAATACAAGCAAACAGATGAAAAACTAAGGAGAAGACCCTTCCCTAGGCTATGACCTCACTTCCTTTGACATCACTAGCTTGGCGGGGGGATGGGCAGAGAGAAGCTAGCTAGTAAAACCAGATTTTTATGTAGCTGCCGTGTCCCACAGTAACACACACACACAAGCCTCCTGAATAACAATACCCCTGCTCCTTTTCAAACACAATAGAGCTGCTATCCAGAGCACACAGAAACAAAGATGTAATCTCAAACGTCTGAATGCTGACTAACCAAGCAGTGAGCAGTGGAGGGGAACAGGAGCACAGCAACACACAGCTCCCTCTCTCTCTCTCTCTCTCTCTAATTCCCCAGGACAATACAGGAAGAATAATTTGCCCGTACATACCTCTGAAGTGCATAAGAGCCACTGGCTGAAAAGGCCCATTGGAATTCGGTGCATCAACGACCATCCTGTCTCCAGATTTATTGCATGTCAACATCTAAACCTCAACCAGGAAGGCGATCCACTCAGGGCGAGAGGCCAGCCTCCATTTTAGCACAAAAGCAGATCAGAAAATGAAGCTCTCTGCTGCTGGAGGGAACTGGCTAGTTAGTGATGTAAGCAGCCAGGGAGGCAGCTGATTGGCTGAGCCGCAGCTGCTCTGGAGCAATGAGGGCAAAGGCTGCTCAGGGAGAGGGAGGGTGATTGGGTGAGGGGATGAATGTGGGCGGCACTTAGATTGGAATTTTTTTTTTCCTCTTTTGGCCAGGCTCCTCCTCCTCACTCAGTGAAGGCAGGCTCTGCTACAGATCTCAGATCAGATTGACTTCAGTCTTCTGCACCGCTCCAACATTAGCTGGGTTTTCACAATAATCTGACTTAGGATAAGCAGCTGGAAATAACTTACTCTGAGGGTTCTTAGAAAGAGAGAGAGAGGCCCTGGCTGGAGCTTCAAAGTCTTTCATTGTTTCCTCCTGTCATCTCCGCTCGCTTCTTTATCAAAGGGAGGAGGAGGAAAAAAAGGTCAGAGGGGGACCGAAAATCTTTAGATTCAATGTGAAACAGGAGGAGACAAGAAGTGACCACATGAGGGGCTCAGGACTCAAAGTACAGAGTTCTCCTGCAATTTATGAACAGAAATTTTCTAACCAAAGTTGCAGTGTGATGATTCATTTTACAAGATCTGAACTGAAAGCTAAAAAAGATAGTGCCAACTTGATGATGAAACTTTTTGTGAAATAGGGCTTTCACGGTATCATGTTTTACAACTTTAGCACAATTCTAATAAGGGATGTACAGCACTATTAGCACATAATTGGTATAGAAAGGTAGTTTGAAATGTTTAGTTCCCAAAAGACCAGATTTAAATAAAATACTGTGCATATGTACACCAGTATTGGCAGAATGTACTAATAGGACAATGCTTCACCTGAAGGGGTGAAGTTTTAAGTTTGGGGAGTTTTAAGCAGAACCAGTAGACCCGCTTCATTCTCTGTCCATCCCATTCTTTAAGCTTTAAAGTTGGCTCTAAGGATTTAAGATTTATGTCTTAACAATAGTTTGTAAGTCTGTTTGAACTTGACAAAGAGTGTTTTTTAAGTATTTTGTCAGGGTTGCCCTGTTGAGATTAAAAAATCAATTTAAAACTATAGGACACATTTTTATTTGTGTACTACTTTGTAGCAAAACACATTTGCACATGAACTATTATATGTAATTCAAATGGTTTCATTAATATTCAATCTTTAATGCTGACATTTAAGAAAGAATACACTGGCCTTCTATTGGCCAGTGTGATATTTGATATATAATCCAATTGGATATTGATAGAAACCCAATAACACATCCACTTGTCCATTAGCTGTACTGCTCATCCCTTTCGACATTGCAGTGGACTGGAGCCCAACTCACCGGACACTGGGCAAGAGGTGGGGTACACTCTTAACTAGTTGCCAGCCAAACACAGGGCTGACACATAGTGACAAACAACCATTCACACACTAACACCTACAGGCATATAGGAGACATTATTAACAAAGCCTAATAAAAAAATGAAATGGCAAAACATTGTCATCTCCTTTTTGCTGATATGCATATCTATACAAATTTTACAGACTTGATCCGGCCTTAAAATGCTGTGACAGCAGGTGCAAATTTATCAGGTATAGCATTACCCATAGTACAGTTCAGAAGGTGGCAACAGAAGCCAAACTACATGATGCAGTCTTATTTTCAAGTTACTTCTAAGACCTCTATAGAAGTTTAAGTGTCTTAATCCGTAGGATCCAATGAGCTTTGTTATAGCATTAAATAACTAAAAAGAACAAAAGCTTACATCGATTTTGTAAAAACATGGTTCATGTCCAAAATTTGCATGTTTTGTGATACATTTTATATTGTAGCCTCTGTACCAAGACATGTACTGTGAGGTGCTGAAAAATACATCTTTAGCACCCTATTGTAGAAGTAGTGCTGAAGAATTGCTTTTTTAAAGAATTAGTCTCTTCAAACTATTAATACTCTGCTCATTTAATTCTGTAAGTTATGTTTCTTTAGAATGACTGGATTGGAAAAGGCTAAGCACCAAAATAAATCCAACTCCAAGGAGAGAATTGCATAATCGACATGTCTTGTTTGCATAATGAAGCATCTCTGTGGTGTTTCATGTGATTCTTCAGAGGGCACACGATGAGAAACCACAATCACACCACAAGACCAACCAGAGTTTCATAACAGTGGGGTACAGCAGCATTTTCACACTCATGTCACAGTCATTTGACAACAAAGAGATGCTGCTGTTTCTCAGCAATGAACAACAGTTTTGAAGGGCCTGAGAAACATTTGTCATACACTGAGTCGAGGCAAGACCCATCTAGAAATGTCTGTGTGCCCTCTGATACAGAAGGTGAAAATATGAATTGCCAAGTTAGCTGGCTGGTTCCATGTAAACTTAATGTTTACTGCCTCCTATTCATTTATCAGTGTACTCTTTACACATTTACCTTTAATAGTCTGCATAAAGACTAAGACAGAAATGGATTATTTGAGTTTATCTGTTGCTCTGTGGCAAATTTTGGAACTTAAAAAACACGCTTTAAAAAAATGTAAAAATCAGGTTTTCAATGGTCAATCAAAAGGAGTTTTCCAAAAGTACTAAAGTTTTGAAACAACAATAAAAAATAAAAATAGATTTGTTGAAATTCACAGATCTGTAAATTCTGACATGTCTCAAATGTATTTGGCATGTTGTAAAGACCCAGAGATCCTTTTTATGTCTCTCACAAACAGACAGAGAAAATTAAGTAACAGTGGCTCAGACGTGTTTGTCCGTTTCTGCATTTTCACGTATTCATAAGCAAAAAGTCAATAGAGTCTGGGTGTCTTGATGGACACCCAGACTCCCCAGACACCCCTAATTTTGGAGACAGAGCAAATGAGGGGTTAAATCGGGTTCCCTAGTCTGTCTCCGTGACGTTCAGCATCACAGAAGCGTTAAATTACAGCTTGAAACCACAGCATGAATGGGGCCACAGATTAACCTGACACTTGGCAGGTGTCAATGTTGGACCCTGTTGCAAAATTTAAGAAATTAAAGAAATACAGAAAATATATTTCAAGAAATCAAACAATGCTTCCTGACTCAGCATGTCTACAGTTTGCATGCTTTCACACCATTTTCATGCAATTAGTTGGACACTTTCTAGATAAGAACTACCCTCAGGATACATGTTAAAAATGAGTGCAAAAATCTTTATTTTGTATTGTCAAAACCACAAAACATATAGACATAGCTGGGGCTTTGATGGGTTTTTCTGCATTTGCTTATTTGTCAAGGTTATTCTCTCACCTCAGCGAGGCCTAAGATAAAATACACTTTGGGTTCAAAATACTTTTATCATGATTTTAGATTTATTGTTCTCACTGCATTTGTTTGAAATAGCTTCCTGTATTTTTTTCAAGTCACAATGAGCATCACAAACAGACAAGATATTATGTATCTTTCCCCAGCACTGTGCAGCCATATTATTTAATGCCATATGATGTTTACTTGCACTAATACAGGCGTTTAAAACTGTGACAGTTCTAGTTTTTAAAATGCAGAGGAATGTTTGAATGCTGACAGGAAGAAAGGGAAAGGACCACTGAAGAAGGCCAAGTGTATCAGTAAGCACTTCTCACTCCTGGTGCTCTCACTGAGGGGCCAAAGCCTCTCTGAGAGGTCCCATTACATTCCAACGCCATGACAACCAGCGACGGCATTTTCTGAGAGCTGTCACTTACTTCCTACTGGTTGGACTGGCTGGGTAGGAAAGTGTTCAGGATTAGAACGACCACAGACACCATGCAGCTTTCAAGTTTTCAGTGGTGTTTGTTTCTCACTGTTAGAAAGTCTTGTTAAAAGACCAAAAACGGCTTAAACTAATGAGTTCTGCATGGAGCTATACTCCTTTATGGTGTATGCCTCAACTTCTGTCCTTAAAATGTGGTAAAAAATGTATTTCACACCAAGTAACGTGCTATCCAGTTATCATAAAAACACAAGGCCAAACATCTACTTTAAAAAATCACAGGTGCTTCAATGGAAAAAAAAAAATCTGATATCTGAATGCTTATATAAAAAAAAAAACTGAACATATATTTTTTTTCATCAACGAGGGCTGGGAAGTATCGACAAAAATTAATGTCTGTTATCTTTAAACTGACTGACAATGTTCAATATACATTCAATATTTTTTTTAAATAAATAACTTTTCAAAAACACATTAATGGAGCTTAAAACAAGGACTGTTTGGTGCAGAAGGCTGTAAAGGCCTCAGGTTTAGGTCTGCAGCTCACCATTTTATAGAGCTGCCATATTATATTTTGTATTGCTCATGTAAAAGGTGTAAAGGATTCATTATGTTCAAACTTTTTTTGCCACCTGTTTTGTCATTCTCTGTAAAAATCAGGATTCTGCTGCTGGTCTGAGATCTGGAATGCAAAGAGACACTTATTTCATTTTATCATCTAGCCTCATTTTAGCACAAGTGCAACTATATGCATATAAACGATACTGCCTCAACTTATGTCTTGTTTGAAAATATATCAGTAATTGTCAAAACTCAATATATCTTCCAGCTGTATTAGGGTAAATCATCTCTCTGTGGATTTATTACTTGGATCAAATGTTAATACACTACACTATTACAAACAAAGAACTGGTTGACTCAACACCTTTAAGCTGTTCTTCTTACACAAAACAGTAATGTGCTCTTGAAATCCTCGGTACTTTGCACACATTCTAAAAGAAGTACTTTTTACCCTAACTACAGTTAATTCATGGAGTGCTACATTTACTTGTACTTTATCATTTAAGTAACCCTAATGTCACTTGAGTTCAATATTCAAGTACTCTCTCCACCCCTGAGAGGATGCAGAAAAACTTCAACTCACTACTGTCAAACTGACTAAGCCATCGTTTAATACAGAGTTTCCATTTTCAGCCAGAAGAGGGCAGCACAGCCCACCCCACTGTTGGGCCTGTGTAACACAAGCCCACCTCTAAATGTTTTACAAACACCTGGAACAACAGACTGCTTATCCTTATTCATCAAACATGGACCCCTGCCCTGCTGACAGGGTTTTGTTCCCACAAGCGCCTCGGAATCTGTTTGCTGTAGGCACTCGATATAAAACTCTGAGAGGGGGATAAATGCCTCACATCTGATCTATGATCAAGATATGTGACTTTTCATTTGTTACTGTCTTGCAGACAGGGAGATATCCACTTTTTTCTATCTCCCACAAGCACTTACGCTCTCTCACACACACAAACACACACACACAACATGCTGAGAGTACAAAAATAGCCTGTGGCACCGAATGTCTTCATAAAAAAGAAGAGCTCCATAAGCTACAAACAAAAATCCATTTACCACTAACCTCCTGACTTCTTTCATTTTCTGTCTTGCCCTGATTCTGAGTCAGCAAGCTTTGACATTTCTATGGTTATATTTTAGAGAAGTTGTTTAAATGTTTCATGTGTAGATGTGTACTGTAGCGGGTTATTCTGTGTCATATACAAACAGGAATGTAAATATTATTTTGTAAAGCCAGCGTAATGAGATATTGCACTGCAGGCAGGGCTTCTCTCCTCTTTCACATACACTATAAACTTTGGTAAAAAAAAAAAATCCTAGAGCAGGAGTGGGAAACTGGCAGCCTGGCGGCTACATGCTGCCCTCCAACTCTCTTAATGCAGACTGCAAGTCAGTGTAAAATATTTTTAAATATGGTCCAACATGAAAACATTGAAAACAGAAATATTTCCAAAAAAATAGAGCTATAAATGGCTTTTGAGTTTTGAGATATGCAAATGTTGATAGGGTTTTTTCTAATGATGTATATTTGTCCCTCTGTGCCCTTCAAACTGCAAAACTGTGGCCCTATGTCAATCAATGACTTCAATGTTGCCCTCTCAATGACCAAAGTTTCCCATCCCTGTCCTTGAGGAAGTAAATCTATTGAAGCCCTACCTCCATACATTTTATTGAATTTTTCAAACTTATCCTAATGATGAGTGCTTTCCAGTTGTTTCCCTCATACCCCACATGTGTTATTTTCATATTAACAAAGATAATACTGATTCTCTCAAAGCACAGATCATTTTTTACATTACCGCAAGATAAGACAGCTCATATGATGTAACAGCATCCTTTTCTGGACATCTTATTAAAAAAACCATAATTGTCACTATAACAGGCAAAACAACAACCTGCCATGCTACACATACTGGTGAGGTAAGTTATTTCTATCCTTCTGTTTTCCCAGAACAACAGCATAACAAAGCTCAACCATCTTAACATTGTCACAATGCTTTATGTTGTTGTAGGAGCGTGAGCGAGCACAGAATGGCAAAGCTCCACGAAGGGAGCAGAGAAAGAAGAGAAAACACGACTTCTGACAATACTTGGCCTTAACATTTATGCACTAACTCCAGCATTCCTGCCAAAATAAAAATTGATCTAGGGTGATGTCAGTCACACTGACATATTGATATGCACTTACAAAGTCCAGTTTCATCCAACAGACAGATTTTTTGAAACTGTTTGTAAACTCAACATCTACAATGTAAAACTGACAGCTAAATTTGAACACTCAAAAACATTGGGGACCAATTTTGATGAAACCCCTTTTCATAATATATTATAAACACATAATAAACATGTTTATAAGGTCTTATAATGTGTTATTCCGTGCTTATATTGCTGTTTTGTATTCTAAGTTTAGTGCCTTATCAATAATGTTTGATGGGTTTATTGAGACTTTCATTCTTGCAAAACATTGTAATCAATCTACAACACATTATAAACACTATTATAAAACATTAAAATAAGAATATATGTCACTTTAAGTGGCCATTAGATGCTCTAAGTCAAGTGAAAAAAGTTTTACCAAAGATTTTAATGATCAACATTTCAAACCTTTTGCAGCTCAAATTCTAGAAAAACACATTTTCTGTTAACATTAAAAAACGTACACAGGGTTCTTCATAGAAATGAGCTATTTTTTATCTTTAAACAACTTTGGCTAAAATTGACACAGTTAAAAATAAAAGCTGGATAAAGCTGACAATAAAGTTGAAATACTAAAATCAATCCTGCTGTAAAAGTATATATCAATCAATACTGAAAAAAAAGGGTTTATCTGACCTTTTCAACCATTATAAGTGCATTATAATATCTTATAAACATGCTTATAATCTGTTTATAATACATTATAAAGAAAGTGTTCTTGCAATATAAAAACTTCATCTAAAATAAAACTTCAGTGAGCAGTCGCTGAAGTCCAGGCTAAAACTCATGTTGTTCATGTCTATACCATAGGTAAATGTGTGGCTGCCCGACTCTTTTAAATGAGTTTCTTCATCTCAGTGAGGTTTTACTGGTTAAATAAAGTTTAAATAAATAAATAAAACTAGCAACTAAAAAGACCAAACATAGCTCTTGCTTTACTCCACTGACTTCTTTGATGGTATAAGCTAGTCATTTGGTCAATAAATTACATTACCACAATGCACCATATGGTATGACAGCCTACACAGTCCACTTAATCGTGGCACATACTAAGCTGCCTCCACAGTAAAAAAATAATCATATATTTGACAACGGGTGACCAAAAAAAATCAGTAAACTAAATAAATATAGTTTCAGAGTTAGCTTCAGTCAAAAAAGCTGCATTTTTACTCCTATGACTGGGGATTGATAACTAAGATACTAAGACATAGATCAACTCCACAAAGTCACTCCTAACAGACTGAGCTAAGCAGCTAGGTCTCCTGACTGCACCTGACTTTTTTGTCCATGGGGCCAAAAATCTTACGAGTGCATGAAATTCAAGTCTCTGTTTGTTCACTCAGGTTTCTCCAGGTCACGTCAGTTGACTGATGGGTCACTGAGTTCATTTACAAAGTCCAACCTCTTTTTTTCTCTCTGGCTCATCATCTCAAAACTCTGACAAACCAGACTTTCTTCTAATGTAACAACAACATGAACCATGAATAATTCAAATATCTGTCACACGCAGTTGTCTCCCTCAAACCTGCCAATCCTCTGACCTGTGCACCTCCATTGTCACTCGGCCCTGTCGCCTAGCTCATCCGTCTATGAGCACAAAGCATGGCCGGGGTATAGTTTACAGGAAACCACTTAGGCCAGATCCTGCCTGTAATACTGTGTGTAAACAAAGAAGCCATGAAAGATTGATGTAAATGTTCAAACCTCAACATCACTGTCTCGTTACTGAATCCCCCTCAGTGGGTTACCTGCTAATATAGTCAATCAGAACTTCACATTTAACACTGACAGAGTAGATGGATAAGCTATGGACTCTTTTGCGGGTAAAATATCTTTTACTTCAGTGTTTGTTGAATTTTAGGATGCTTACTGTGCAAATTATATTAGATTTTACAGTTATACATTAAAAACCGATGATTTTATGTAACAGATGGACAGTGAATACAATCTCAAAAGCATATCTAAAAAAGCTATAAAAAGGGGTTTAATCTATAGAAGTAGCTGCTGTGAATAAATTAAAATATCCAGCAAGCAATCTGATGGTTTTATAGATGAGATTAGATTAGATAGAACTGTATTAATCCCTTTGGAAAACTCCCAAAGGGAAATTAAGATTCCAGCAGCAGCATTATATAACAGAATAAAAGATATATAAATAAGTTGGATTTAAATAAATATCTAAATAAGTATAAATAAAAATATATGGCTACTGGCTAGCTACTGCTCCTTCCCGTCCTCTGTCTTCCTGTTACTCCTCGTCCCCCAGTGAGGAGTTGTACAGCCTGATGGCCTGAGGGACAAAAGAGTTTCTCAGTCTGTTTGTCCTATACTTGGGAAGAAGTCTTAGACTCAGATTATAGATTTTTGCACAGAAATTCCAAAATTAAACTAGAAGTACTCCGAGAGCACAAACCTCTGCCGAGGCATTTCCAACGTTGTCAAGTGAGCTATTGTCAAAAATGTGGAAAACTGCCCTATCTTGCACTGGAAACAAATCACTGAAAAAATCCTGGATCCAGATCCAGATAACCACCAGAATGTATTCACTTCTTTCTTGTGCCATGAGCAACATTTCCTGAATATGCCATCAAAATCCGTCGAGAACTTGTTGAGTTATTAGCAAAAAGGTGGAAGATGAAAGAGCAGTCTTCCACCTCTTTGAGTTATACTTGGCAGAGATTACAAAAATGTCAAACCAAATGAGTTCCACATTTGATGTAGTCCAGTACACAGAGTACCTAAAATACGTTTTCAAAGCCAGATTAATTGTCAGAGTTGTTATGATCAGAGTTGCAGCTACCCTAGACAAAATCTTTATTGATGCTAAATCAACAGCCCCAATTGGGAACTGCTCCTGAAAGCTGACACTCTGTTTCTGTAACCCTTTCATGCTGGTTCTGATTACTTGTGGCAAAGCTCATTTAATCTCTGCTATTGACTGTCTATTCTATTGCTCAAGATCCAGCAGTAAGCTCTAAATCAGCCTCACCCCTGCTCCCTATACAGTATGGCCTTTCTCAACATTTTTAGGTTGAGTAGTGATGTGACGTTCAGCTCTATCAGCCACTGTTTCAATAATGAATATTACATAAGAAGGAAGATGTGCTGAATTTCCAAGCTTGTGCTGACTCGACCCACAAAACATTCTGGGATCACTCACAGCCCAAAGTGCAAAGGTCACAGCTAACAGCTTTTCTCCCTCATAATGCAGTAGACATCCATAAAATCAAAAACTGCTTTTCTTGGTTATTGAGTGCAGCTTTATTCATAAAAGTCTTCATTAAAAACAAAAGCGGAGGTGGGTCTTGGCAGTGGGTCTCTACGACGTGTTATTTTTGTTTATGTTTGATTCAGAGCCCCCTGGCTGCAGAATATACATTTTTGTGTGTTAAAATAAACTTTAAAAACAACTATTCAAACACACAGAATGAAAGAACAAGTGTTTAACATAACATAAACTAGGGAGCCCACACTTTGACTTGTGAGCCAACTGTGGTCCATGGTTTATGTTTTTTATTCCATCAGCAGCTGTCAAAAGGTACAAAATGCAATACGGCCAACTTTAAGCCATGGTGCTCGTAGTTGACCGATAAAGACAAATGAATAATGGCAGCAAAGCTCACGAATCATGCCCCTCTGCTTTGCCAGGGTTTAAAGTTGTGTTTACAGTGCATTTACGCAAAAGACTCACAACGAAGCCATAGCCACCACCCACAGCCAAACTACCACCAGTGTACAGTGTTCTTCAACGTTAAACCCTGTTTACTATCTGCTCTGTCTTAACAGCCACTTCACAAGTCACACTGCATTAGTCATCTCCGAGCAACAACATTCCTACATCACCTGCAGTTTGCTCCAGTTTTGCGCCTAAATCTGGTGACAAAGCATCAATATTTCATTGTAATAATAGGTCAGGCCCCCTGCCCCAAGTAGTTGTTGCTGGACATTATAGATGATGCCAGTCCCCCTAACCAGAGGATTCAGCCCAAGACTGCTCCTTCCCAAGTGAAGGACCAACAGACTGAGGAAGTCTTTTGTCCCTCAGGCCATCAGAGTGTACAACTCCTCACTGGGGGGAAGGAGGAGTAACAGGAAGACAGGTGATGGGAAGGAGCAGTAGCCAGCCAGTAGTCATATTTTAATATATTTTAATTTTTTTATATTTATTTTTGTTAAATTTAACTTATTTAAATTCCTTTTATATTTATTTTAATATACATTTTTTGTTTGTATCCATCTTTTTTATACACCTTTTTATCTGCTTTTTGAAACTGCTACTGGAATCCTAATTTCCCTGAGGGAGTTTCCCAAAGGGAATAATGAAGTTCTATCTAATCTAATCTAATCTAATCTAATCTAATCTTGTTAAATACACTTTAGGTGAGGTCCATCAAAGAGGATCAGCTTCTCTCATATTTTTCTGGCCCTGAATTTAAAGTTTGGACACCCATAGCATACACTGTAAATACAGTTTTTTGTGTTATGTGTACTATCTTGATATTGGCATTTTTTATGTTAGCTGTGCTTGCCAATGTATTAAATGTATTCTTTTGAAATATTTACAGTAAACAAACACATTTGGACCCATGTTTTCTCATCTGTCTTACATGACAGAGCCCTGAGAGGGTAATGTCTGTTTCTTTCAGGTCCGGCTGGAGAGACACAGCCGATTGCACATCATTTGCATCACAGATAAAGCTGATGAGGCAGTCTGCTTGGTTATAAATTATGTAGTGGGCAAAGACCTCAAGGTTAAAAAGGCGGTTATGAGGATCCACTGAGGCTATGAATTGTTAATACCATTCCCTGCATCCATATGAGCTGAACATGTAAACATACAGTAGATTAAGGTCAACTAGTGTTTTCAAAAAAATAAAAGCTTTTTTTATGAGCTATTAGATGGAGATGTGGTGGAGTTGCCTGTGAGGTAAGCATGGAGCTTCAAATGTAGGGACTTTACATTGAGGGAGCCGTACCTGCCAGCGCAGGCAGCTTGTGTAGCTCTCTGTTGGCGCTGAGGGGGAACGAGGAAGTGCTGAACCTTTTCTCCCTCTTTACGGCTGAGTGTGACCCCGGCTGCTTCACCCTCATCAGCTGAGTCGCAGGAGGCACTTTCTTATTGGAGCCCTGCAGAAATAAGAGTCGCAGAGGAAGAGCTCCCGTTACTGAAGCCTGGCGCGAGAATCATTTTACTGAAAGAGTCCAAAGGAGGAGGAGGGGAGGATAGAGAGAGGTGAGGGTGTCGTGGTTATGGGTCAAGTTCCTTTCCGAATCAGATCGGGTGATTCTCAGTGACGCAACCCGATCACGGCCGGCGGTGCACTGTACTGTATCTGCTGACAGAGTTTGGGATGGACCTGGGTGCACAGAATAATTGAGCACAGATGGAGCTGATAAATCTGTCAATAAGAACAAACAGCAGGTCCAGCAGTCAATCAATCAGGTCTCTTCCAATCTCAGCGTGCAATATGTACGTCAGAAATAATGAGGATAAAAATAGCCCGGCTACAATGGATCCTCTTATACTCAGAGGCCAAACAGAGCATGATAGAGAGGGCTGGGGATTGAATGCATGTTTAGAAGAAGTCATAAGATCATGATGTGATGACACATGAGAGACTGCATTTTTTTCATAAGGACTAGAGATAAATAAACATTTAAAAGAAACTAAAAATAAGGGAGCTTCAAGTAAAACTATAAAACAAATAGTAGTAGAAGGCATGCATAAAAACACTTCTCAGACTTGATTTAGCATTTTAATTTGATAATAAAGCATATTTGCTTGGTATACCTGCATGGAAAATGTTTGACATATTTAATGTCAAAGTACAGAGTCATTCCACCAAATGAGGGCCATTTGCTCAAGTGATTATTAAAAAACTCAGTTAATATTTTAATCCTATTTAAACCAAGTATTATCAGCTCATCTCGTGCCATTTAATTCCATTTCTATGGCTTTTCAGGCAAAAAATTGGTGCATTTTTTGCTGTCCAATTCATACTGTATGCTGTATCATTTGATACTCTCTTAATCTCAAGAACTGTTTATTTGAAAGAAAATTTTGTTCAAATAATTGCCAGTTTGACAAAAATTAACTGCACGTGTACACAGATTGTAATAATTTAAAAAATTCTGCTTAAAAAATGTTACACATTTTCAACTAGAAAAGCACTCAGAGAGCGCAGACCCCCGCCAAGCAGCTTCAGTCCACTTTGGCGAACATGGTCCTATATCGCAATGTTAAAGAATCCTTTAAAAAATTCCTGGATCCAGATGGTGATCCAGATCAGTCACCAAATCTAATCATTTCTTCCTTATCCCATTCCACACATTTCCTGAAAATTTCATCCAAATCTATCCAGAACTTTTCAAGTTATCTTGAACACAAACAGACAAACAAACAAACAAACTAACCAACGCCGGCAAAAACATAACCTCCTTGGCGGAGGTAATCAGATGCACTGTTTGAGTGTTTTAGCACATCTGCTAATTCGCAACACTTGTCCACAGGAGGTTAGAGTAGCGTTGACACACTTAACATTGTAGAGCTAATGTAGTTTTGTAACTAAGTGTATTTATAGTTTAAATAGAGACAAATGTCTTACTATCAGGGTAAGGGAATGAAATACACACCTGCCAAGCACCGAATGCAGGTAGATTTTTTCTTTGGAGGTGTATGCACCAAATGGTAGGTAAATGTTCACATCTAATCAGTCATCTATAAAAACATGCTAAGTAAATGTCTTTGTTGGTTCTCAGTCATCCTGGTCATGGTTATCAAGTAGCAACTAGATTTAAACTGGTCCAGTTGCCACCTGGATCAGGGTTTGATATTCTGAGTAAATATATTTTTTTTACCACTGTTTTAAGGCTTAATCTAATAAAATGATCCAGTCCGTGAAACAGTAAACTTGATTCAATGCAATGTAAAGAATGTGTGGGAAAATAGAGAATTATTTATTATTTTAGCCTGTAAAAAATCTCCTTTCCAAGTGATTATTTTATTCTACCTTCCACTATGGCCAGTAAGTCAAAAAAGTTCCTTGCAGTCTCTGATCAGAGATAGAAATCAACTAATTACATTTACTTTTATTACTGTAGTCAAATGTCTTTTTTGAGGCAGAAATTGTTCTTTTATTTAAGTATGTTAAATGGTAAAGTGTTGTGTTACTGCATTTTACATAGCTTCTTTTACTAAGAAAAAACATAAAAACTACATAGCAAGAGGGGGTGCAAGCTCACCCTCGACTACATGCAACTGACCAATTTTTAGCGTACACACCATGATGGTCTGTAGTCATTGGCAGTAGAGGAATATAAACGTTTGTCCAAGAATAGTTGATGCAGATTGCACTTGATTTAAAGGAGTGCCTTGATCCAGTGAACTGGTAGAAGATTGATATCCTTTAGTTTTTTTTTCAGTGCACATGAAGGAGAGTCATATTTTGTTTTTTAATCCAACCCAGCAGGTTCCTAAATTTACATCTATTATAGTAAGAACCCCTGTCATAGGTAAAATAGTTTGGCCAGAGAGATAAAGACATCCATCACAAAACAGACGTTAAATTATAATAGCCAATGATCAAAAACTCAAACAGATAAAAAACATTAAAACAATACAATTACATAACAATAATGTGCATAAGGTTGTTCAAATCACGGCAAAAGGAGAGAAATCAACTCAGAAACTAATTAGAAGTTACAAGTCAGCAACTTCCCAAGTTTCCCCTGGGGTGGAAAAAGTACTAAATTACTGTACTCAAGTCAAAGAACAGCCACTGTGACAGAATTTTACCAAATTACAAGAAAGAGTTGAGCACTATGAAGGGACTGGGATTGGCAGATCTTCAAATTTCGACATACATATATACATGTATATATATATAAATATAAATATAAATATATATATATATATATATATATATATATATGGTGGCTGACCTTGATGCCTTGATGATTTACCTCATGGCAACTGCTATAAACAATAGCATCATTTATTTAAGAATAAAATGTTGTTTTCCTCGCTCCACGACAAGAACAGGTCAGTTTTAGTAAACAACATGATAAAAACTATCAGTATCTGTATCGATATCGGCTATGATGAGCTCAGCTCGTCAGCTTATCTAGCATTGACAAAAATCCAATACAGTACATCCCTACTATATATCTATTGAAGCAGAAGTGAAAACTACGTTATTAAAAATATCTATATAGCACTGAATATTTTAAGTGCATTTTCCATGTCATGCTGTAGGGATGAGAGCTGGAATGTGATAAGTCAATCATTTATTTGTTCTTCCATACAATCAAACAGGACATAGCATCTAAAATAAATGATAAAACCACAGAATAAAAGCTATATCAATGAATCCATAAATTTAAGTGAAAGTGTTATTGGCAGCACATTAATGAGAAAAACAAAACACTATTTGAACTACTTGTTAAAAACCCCCTCAAATATATGATTTTTAGAATAATTTTGTTGAGTAACAGTAATCTAAGAAATATTCAACCCTTTATGGACATTCTGTATCTAATCAATTCTGCCCTGTATTGATCCTGCATGGTTACAATATCATAATATGATGTTTGTTTATTGAGTATCATGATACTGAATTTATACAGAAGTTAAAGTTTTGGTGTTGTGAAAATATTGCACGAGGAAGAGATGACATTGGTTTAGTGTTGCATTTGAGCTTTAAAACTCAGTACCTGAAGCTATATTAAATGAAGCAAAGTATAAATCTTCACACATAGATTAACCAAGTCCAAGTAAAAGTACTGATTTACAGACTGCTCTGCCAAAGTAACATGATTAAATGTAAATTTTCCACTCCTGCTTTTACTTGAGTACAGTATTCATGCACTTCTGGTTACTATCTTACTGTAAAGGGTGGTCTGAGGGTGCAAAGTTGAGCAGCACTTACATCTTGGTCTTCTGCAGGCCCATTTTTACTCCCTGACTTTTTAGATCTCCCTGACTTGGATTCCTGAAGAAAGAGGGACACAAATAAATCACTTCAATACTATTTAGATGACATTTTGCAGGCATTTACAGTAGCATGCACATCTAAATCCACATTACCTTGTCTTTTTTGCTCTTGTGAGGCATGCTGAGATGGGAATCCCCCTGAGTCAGCGTGTCGTGGTGAAGCTGTGCTCACACACTGACAGACAGACAGCACACACTCCTGGTTAACATGTCTCTGCTGCTCGTGCACACACACTCTGATGACCAACCAAACACCATGTGACCGAGCCCGAGTCCCAACAACATGTCATCCTGTTTCAGCAGAGGCTACACACCATAAGCCAAGCTCTGTTACAGACAGACAGGTCATAATGGATTAAAAATACCCACTGTGTTTGCGATAAACGTCCAACTTACTGCTGCTGTAGCTGCACTTTGTGGTAACCCGCTGTATCCTCGAGCATCCTTCAGCCTGAGTGAGGGAGAGGCGTCCCAGCCCGGCTGTGATACAGGCGAGGGAACACAAGATGGCGGTGTTTGGCCACGGGAGGAGGCATCTGAGGAAGCACGAGGAGGTCGACTAACGGGCCGACGGGGTCATAAAGGTTTTTTCCCTGACCTCTCAAGAAGGTTGACCTTCTAATAACATGCAAAAAGACATAACATCGATGTTTACGGAGTGTAAAGTTAAAATATGTGCATACTCTGACAGCCTTACTATCCTTCTTGTTCACATTTTATGTCAATTTGAGCTCGAGCTTTTATTAAAGTTATTAAAGTTAAGAGCTTTATTAACATGAGTGTTTCAGAGCAGCATTGCAAAAGTATTTCTTGAAAAATCAAAGATTAACTATCACTTAATTAATTAATAACAGTATTTGATATGGTTAATTAAGGTTCTAAAAGAAGTCAAAATATTACAATAAAAGATCATTTTGAGTCAGTGACATCTGTACCCTGGGTCACTGACATCTTCTTTTATAACCACTATAAAATCTGCTGAACTAGGAAATGAAATCTGAAATGTTGATGAAGCAAAGTTGTGGACACTGATAATAACCATTGACATTTTAGGTAGGTAAACACGATTTTGGATTTTTGCTGATTTTTTTATATGCCAATATTTCATAAGTCATTATCACTGATACCAATATTAATATTGATATTGTAAGTTAAGAACACAAAGTCTCCTCTAACTACAAGTGACCTCTTCCTTTCATGGTTACAGTTCATTCATGTTAAAAACAGATCAAAAAAAACATTTTATTCTTTAATAAATCATACTTTTGATTTACAAAAGAGGGCATTCACTGACGATGAGGTAAACCGTTATGGTGCATTTGGACATTCTGCCAAGACCACAGCCAACATATGGGATATGTATGGCTTATTTATACATCCAAAATATTAGATTTAAATATCAACCAAAGTTTTCATATCTACCGATACCGACAATCAACTGTTAGGCCATTATTTGTAATCATCATAATTTGTTTTACTCAAATTTAAGCCACTATTTACAATCCTAAAGCCATCAATGTAATTAAAAGGAAAGAATCAGAATCAGAATTAGTGGATTTAAAAGTTAATTTCCTTTTTTTAAAAATTATACAGCCAAATACCAAACCCAACTAAGCTAATGACCTTAAGAGTTGAAGACTGGAACATTGTAAACATAAAACACATATTAAGTTGTCTGAATGTCCTGCTCATACTGAAAACTAATAGATTGAAGCTAAGTCAGTGAGACCTAAATAATTTTTCAAAGTAGTTGGATTCACCAGATCCATAAAAGCCATAACTAGGTGAGACAGTCCACCCTGAGCTTCAGGTAATGACCTAGTAAAGCTAGTCATAAAGATCTACGCAAAATGTTTAAAAGAACTAGATCAAGACCGGCAGACTGGTGACCCCTGTCTTAGCCCATAAGAACTTTATTATTCCCACCACAATATGCATTGAGAAGACTAAATAGATGCCATTTTAATATAATTTGCATATTTTGCATTGGCACTTAAACTATTTTATGTATTTTTTAATGGCTGTTGTCTAAATTTATTTGGTAAATATATTTTTCATCCAGTTTTAAGAAACGTATAATCCCATGTTTAGCAATGACATATGAACCTGACATGGTACAATTTAATGTCTTGCATTTTTTTAAAAATCAGTAGGAATACATGAAACCTTAAGAGGAAGGCATCCAGGGCCCATAATGCTATGCAGCATGATGTTATTACACATTCTCTGTCCAAATCCAGTCTCATCATTACTTACTGGTGATAAAGCAAGGACATTAAGTGGCTTCCTATGCTACCTTTACATTTAAGAGCTTGATGGCATCAATGAGAACAACATAGGTCAATAAGTGCAACCAACCTGAGATGGGTACATTTTCAAGAATTTGGAATGACTTTTATCAAGTTCAGAAATAATGAAACTTTTAAAATTGTGATTTTTTTTATTTTTATTAAAGGCACTGCAAATAGGTAGAAGTCCCTCCAAAAAGCTGTAAACCCCAAAACTGCTGCAAATGCATAAGGGATGGGTCATGGGTCTACCACAAGTGAATGATCAATTTTGACCTATTCTGGTCTACAGTTAATTTATCTAAATGTCACACTGATCTTGTATTGATTGGGATTTTTTTCATGTATCCTGCTCTCAAAATTAAACAGGGATCTGGGATGTTATTGTCTGTCTTAGATAATTTCATTTTCATGTGCTGTAGTTTATGTCTCAGTCCATGTGGTGGCAGTGTTGCATGCTTTTGAGCTGTCAAAGTATCACTTGGAGTTTTCATTTAACCGGGGCAGGTGCAGATGAGAAAATAATGACTCTTCTTGTAAATGATATGAGACTTTGGGGATATTTTTTTTTAATGCGGGATATCAACAAACTGAACATCTGAGCTATCTTTAGAAATGAAATGGAGTTTATTAGTAATTTTGGGGGAAATTTAAACTCATCAAATTACTTTACTTCTTTGTAACCCCACTGGGATTCTCCTTGAATTTCTCCACTCTTACCTCTAAATTGAAATATAATCAAAATCCCTCCAAAGTGCATTTAAGCAACGCATTTCTAGTCCAAATGTCTCAGTATACTTGTTTTTCTGATACAAAGTGTTCCCACATGTTTTATCAGTACTGATTGGAGGAGAAAGTAGATATTGACATGAGCAATGAATGCATGTGTGGGCTACAAACAGAGGAGGATTGTTTTTCTGTTCTGGCTGTCGTCACAGTACACTGGTGCATATTGATCAGGCTGTGAGAGCGTCGTGTTCTCTGAATCATTGTGTTTCCATCTCTCCCTTCTATCCGCAGCCAGAGCTTCATCATCACTGCGCTGTTATTGCTGAGAGATACAGCTCCCTTCATTTCCTGTCACTGCAGCAGCACTGAATGCAACAACATGGGGAGGCAGAGGGTTTGTGCTCTGCGTGTGTGTATGTGATTGTATGGACAGATGATTATAAAGGCACAATATGTCCTTCCTTTACAAAAAAGAATCTATACATAAGTTTTGGTCAGCTGTTGTAATGGTGAATATCAGTGGTAGTGATGCGAAGGAAATTTATTTTTCTACCTCCCTCCAAGTTCCAACAGATAATGAGAGAAGACTTTTTCCTTTTCATTAAACTCAGGCTGAGGAAATATGCTTCACGCTCTAAAAGCCGAAGAATTTCACGCTTTAAATTCTTAACCTTTGCCACAATTGGACCTATTTCACACTCGTACTGTGAGGCTCAGTCAGTGAAGTGAGAGTTGCCATAACACCAGCTTGTTTTATGAGAAAGCTGTCGAGCCAATGGGGCTAATGAGGTGGGCCGCTCAACAGAAGCTTGTTTACTTTTCCAGAGAAAAGAAAGGGAAACGGGTAACTGGAGAGAGAGGGAGGTGGACAGATTGTTGTGATGGAGAGAACAAAGGAGAGCCAGAGAGAGAAGCTGGTTTGGCTGACAGTAATCAGTGTTGCATCACAGGTGCACGATCTCCAGTGATAACATAAATGTGTATCGATTCTGACGCAATTTGGCACACCCTCATTTGGCACACAGCTCACACTTGCGTGCCTGTCTGTTATGCTTGTCTGCTTCTTTTTTCTGAAAGGGGACTGTCATTGCATGGGGAGTTTTAATTAGCTGCTTCATTTACCTCTATATTTATGCTTCAGCCTTGATGACATCACATTTGTTTATGAACCTTCTGTTTTAGAGACTAAAATTAGATTGTTCGTCACAGTTTCATTGTTTGGAGCCAGAAACTCCATCTGCTACTTCTTTATTCTTGTTTTTTTGGACATCATGGTGCCCAGTAGTTCATCTCAGGTAGCTCTGAGGAATGTCC
This sequence comes from Cetoscarus ocellatus, assembly GCA_037902135.1. Classification (NCBI taxonomy): domain Eukaryota; kingdom Metazoa; phylum Chordata; class Actinopteri; order Labriformes; family Labridae; genus Cetoscarus; species Cetoscarus ocellatus. The sequence continues at coordinate 366,403 of JBAMNC010000816.1, forward strand.
CAATTAATTGTCAACATTACAGTTAATGTGATCATATGGCATGAAATTAACACAATGCAGTAAGAAAGCTTAAACTGCTGAATTTACACTATAAATTCATCTGAAAAGTATTTTATGAGGTCATAAATTGAGGGAAAGAAGTTAAATGCTTTCATTTGCTTTTAATCTTGTGTGCTCCTTTTGAAAATGGCAGAGTTATCAATTAAAGTCAGAAGGAACTGTAAACCAAGAGGCAATGAAAGCATTGTATGTGTTATTTCTGGGCACTATTTTGACAGTGAGAAATTTGCTGTCCAATAGTACAGGGGGAGCAAAGTTTTGGGCTGTGTCGGTCATTTTTTTGCAATCTAGACAACACACAATCCTGATACAAAGCCTGCAGAGCACATAAAGGAAGGATTATGTGCCTTGATTATGCATATGGGTTTTGGATATAACATGAATCAAACCAGTCAGAGTGTCCGCTCTCTTTCCCTCTCAAATCAGTGTATGCATGCTTGCTTGTTATTTGAAAGGCAGATTTTGGCATTCAGTCCAAACTCCATCAGAATCATATGATTTCAAACCTTTAATTACGCAACGTAACACCCAGAAATCCCACTCCCACTGTATGAAACATGTTGATGCTTACAATAAAGTTATATTTCAGTGATTAATTCCCGTAACATTGGAAGAGATCAAAAAGATGTGCAGGACACGTCTTCAAGGATCTAAAACTACAACTACATTTATCATTAAAATCTCTGAAATACTATTATTCATGTTTCATTATATAAATTGTTTTTAGAATTTGGCCTCAATGAAAAATGGAGTATAAAGACAAAACTACAGTAGGGTGTGTAAGGAGAACTCAAAATCTGTCAAAACTAAGATGAATATTGCTTTTAAATGACCTTAGTGATGTCATCTAACATCGGCTGTTTACATCAACAAAAATGCTTTATTATTACCCCTAAATATTGAACACCAAATATTGTCACCATTATTCTCTCTTACCTTTGAGTGAAGAAAACCTTTCTTTGTGATTTTCAATGCTGAAGTAACAGTGTTGTCTGACTGGGTAACTGAGACTGCTTTGAGAAGGGGCTCTCTGATCTAATTGGTTGGTTGGTCAACCAATCAGTATAAGTATTGGTATTTTATTTTGCATCCTTGGAAAGCCTCATTATTTATCATAACAATGAGGTTCTTCTTGTTAGGATCCTTTGTTCCTGGATTGAGCAACACAGTTAAACCTGTGGGTCATGCCCACAAAAAATGTGCCAAAATTCCCTCTTCCCCTCGAAGCAAGCCATGGTTCCTCAGTGAAGCAAGGGTGAGGAGCCGGTCTTCTTTGGGTGTTACCCTCCTGGGATGCCTACTTTGCGGTCTGTCTTTGACTTCACCGATCTCATGGCACTTGGTCTTAAGTTTGAAAATGTTACCAGAGCAAAACAGCGTTGCCACTCTGCATACTGGAACAACAGCTTCCAGTTGCAGGGGATGTTGGCAAATGTTGGAGGGATGCTATACCCACATGTTTAGCCATGTTGCTCATTCCATAAATACACAGTCCTTACATGTCGTACCTCGTTGTAAAGGTGAGTAATCAGGCTTTCCAACCATTTAAAATACAATACCAATTGGTATAATGAAAGGGGAGAAATAACCCACCAAAATAATGTTTCCAAGCTTTTTTGAGGAGTATATATACATACACACACACACACACACACACACACACACAAACGTAAACATGAAAACATACATGTTGAGCCTTAAGTGTAATTTTTTTTGCATGTGTCTGGATGTATTACGCCGATGAGCATGCGAAAAGGACAGGACAGTTGTCCTCTCTGTTGGAGAGTTTTATAACTGTTTTAGAAATGTTTTCACAGTCATCATCAGGATATAATATAACAATAATTATATAAAATTAGTTGTAATGAAATGATTTAATGAAATAAAAACCTGAAAGAATTTGCTGTTCTTATTCTCTAATAAGTAATTGTATAACTTATCATAACAGTGTAAATTATCCTGTGGACAAAGGCAAGAAGAAAAGCCAGTCTTTTCCCCAGCATGCTCCCATGAGCATGTTAACCCATTAGTTGCTGCTGGATACTGATGCTGTATGTTTAGCATGATGTATTAGATAGGTAGCATCCTGCCGCCCTCACCTTGACCCATACGGACGGTTTGTTTAATAGATTTTGAAGAACATCTTTTGTCTTCTGCTTTAGGATTATTGCCCTCTGGGATTCAACTTTCCAGCTTCTCCGAGGTGACCTTTCACTCTTTTAGCCTGTAGCTGCTGTGTACAATCACCTTGCCTTCATGCCAGCTCTCCTGGATCTAACCTCATGCTCAGCAGCCCACAGCTCTCTCTGCACTGTGCTTCAACCTTCTTTCCTTTCCCTGGGGTGTTGGAACGCTACCCAGGCAGCTCATCCCTTGGTTCCCCTCTGTTCATTTGTGTTTCAGCCTGATGCAGACATGTTCCCGAGGACACCTTTCTTAGTAAACCTGAAATGATATGTAACCTTCAGATACAAGTAATTTAAATATTTTTTCTGATGCAGGAATAAGACCGTTGGGTCTTGAGTCCACGAGATATATGGGTCTGGGGAATCTGGCCATTTGCAAAGTTAACTGGATCAAATGGAATTCTAACATTAGGCACAGTGCCTCAGAACTTTGACCTTTCACCTTAAGACCTTAATTAGTTCAGTCAGAGTGGGAATTTATGCCATTCAGTCACTCTACACAGTCTTGAGATGTAGCAATCACAGGACAGGGATGAACATAAGACACAATGTTATTGACCCTTAACACATAATCTCCCAAATCAAGTTCATTGGTCCTAGATCCAAAGTAGACATTTGTACAAAGTTTGAAGAAAGCTCTTCAAAATTATTTTGAGGTATTACATTCACAAACAAGGAATGAACACTGGATACAGTTTGGCCTAGGATTTCAAAAATAAAGTCATGAGATATAGTCATGAGTCAGAGTTGGTATTTGTGCAAAGGTAAAGAAAAACCACTGAAACATGTGTGAGATATCACATACACATGCCATGGATATTCATGAGGACCAGTGACCTTTACCCTCTTCACAAAGCCTGAAAATCTAATATGATCATCCTAGAATCAAAGTGGACATTAGTGCAGGGTTTAAAGAAAATATCCCTAAGTATACTTAAGTTATTGAGTTCACATGCAAAGGATAAAAAGGAAGACAAATAACCTTGTCCATCCAAAAACTAATCATCTCAGCCTTATGTCCAAAAAGTCGTACAAAGCTTAAAATAAATCCCTCATAGGGATCTTGAGATGGGATGAATATGAGACTTAATGGCCTTGATCTCAGACCAACAATCTTTAAAAATCAAGCAGCTCATCCTTTAGTCAATGGGTTGATGTATCATATTTACAAGCTAGATAAACAAGATAAACAAGGACCCAATGATCTTGTCCTTTGACCTCACCAATCTAAACTGTTGATCCTTGAGTCAGAGTTGAGGAAAATTTTTCAAAGTTTTCATAGGTCCATGTCCTTTAGCAAAGAGTACACATAAAACGCAAATACCTTGACCTTAGTCCAACGACTTCGTGACTGAGATGGACTAGCAGACAACTTGAAAGCATGATGCATCTAACAAAACAACACAATCATGGTGAAAAGACTTGCATAATTAGACAGAAACTTTACTATCCAACTACAGCATCCATAAACTAAAGTGTATTTACTGAAAACAACCTGCATTAAGGGGAAAAAAAGACTTTAAATGTCTGTGCCAACCTAATACAAATCTGGTTTGTATTAAAGGCTTCTTTTACTTTAGAGACTCTATATTTGCAGGCTATTTCAGAGAATCTGAGGCTGAGATCCTTAGTGTTAAACTTTCTCTCTCTTCTCTTCCCTACATGTCACTGTTGTTGGTGAAGTCACTTCTAATCCAGAACTTCATTAAGAACAATTTTGCCAACCGCTCCACTCGGATCAGACATAATGACTATTGACTGGCTGACTTGTTACACTTTGTTTCAGCAGACTCACTGCATGGCAATTAAAAGGTCTTTTCAGGATCAGACTGAGTAACTTATTCGACAACAGGGACTGAATTTCTCATCTATTTCATACTTACAAAAGTTAAAAACTCAAAGCAAGGGCTTATAGGTTCCAGACATAGGCTCTGTGTTTCTCAAAAGTTTAATGGGGTCATCTGATTGCTTTATCTAAAGCCCTCTATTTGTTGAATAGTTAAGGGCATTAAGCAGCATTTCAGTCACAGAAGAGTAAGATGTGTAAATAATAGGGACCTACAGACTTTACATTTCCAATAAATTATTGCAAACTATAATTGCAATGGCTTTCCACAAAGACATAGCTTATAGAGATGGGAGAGTATGATCAAACTGTGGACATTTCTTCCTTTTGTTGGTTTGTGCTGTATAACAGAAGGCATGTCTGAGGGAGGCATGGCAGGGATAAGAGAGAGCCTGTGAGAGCTCTCTTATCTGTCAGATGGATATAAAACATTAAAGGAAAAGTCATCACACATGCATGTTCCTCTACTCACACACTATACATGTACATGCACAATAAAGGCTCAGGTTGCAGGTACACTGTTAAATCGTCACAGGGTTTAGATTAAAAAAAGGCACAGGTGGCTCAGCATTACTTTGAAGGAAATGATGAAGAAATACTGTTGTTTCTAATCCCAAGATATAAATGAGTATCTTGCATTTTATGTATATGAAGACCTGGACAGTTAACCTGGGCTCATGGTATTCACAAATTAGGTTATAGGCATCAATTTTGCAGTAACTATGTAGAAAAGATATATTATGTTTATATGGATCTTTAAGGTTCTGACTGTGAGACTGCAACCCTTTTTGCTTGTTGCCTCTTGTCCTTATGCTAAGCTAAGGCCAATATTACAGAGCAGTGCATTCATGCAAAAACAGTATTCATACAGAAACAGTTGCGCCATGTTGCATTTTGGCTTAGTTTGCAGGATAACTGCTTTTGGGGGTGCCTGACAGCTCAAATGTATTAAAAGGGGTGCCAAAGTTCACACTTAGCTACAGTAATCCAATAAGCCAAGAGATGTACTTTACCCATCTCCACACTGTGTTCCACAGTGGCTGACGCCAAGAGAGAAAAGAGCAATGTGATGGATGAGGCTTAGAAGAGAAAAGGAGAACATGACCAATCAAGGCACAGGCCTAGGGTAAATATTGGACAGGTTTTACACATGTATGAGAGTTTCAAGAGACAACATGAAACACCTCTTGTTGTCGACTCCATAATGCTGCATGACTTCCCAATGACTTCCCCACCCTCTTCATGCTAACAAATGCACATTGTTTGACAGTGCTGAATGTTTACAACAGTGCAGTTTAACTTTGAAGCCTTCAGAGGCCACTAGAGAGTCACAAAACCAAAATCTTACATAAAGCTGCTTTAAAAAAAATAGTTTTTGTAGACATGTAAAGTGTCAATACAGAGGTCAGGGAACTGTAGCGCCTAATCTGGTTCCAGTCATTTCACAAGTGGATGGACTACAACTGCAACTGTAGACTCTGTTGTCTTGAGATTTACAAACTCAATAATAAGAGGCTGAAGCATTATCCCCAACCTAAGAACCTGTCCACACTAATGTTTGTACTTTTTTCCCTATTTTCCTATTTTTACACCTCACATCTTTGTAGAAGAAATGACAAACACACAAACATTCGAGTAGCGGAATGATGAGGTGGACTTGTAATCCAAGTGACCCTTAACCACACAGGCAGCACATATAGAACGTAGTAGTACACCACCCTCCTGCATATGCATGACTGGAACTTTAATGTATGTACAGTCTCCGTTTTCAGAGTGAGCTCTGCCTTGTCAGATTACATGACAACAGAGAAAATGTTGTCTGTTAAAGTTTCCATCCTGGATGCCAACTTTCAGGCACCTAAGATGTCAATACTGTATCAGAAGAAACTTTATTTTCTGGATTTTTCTGGTACTTTAGAATCAAACAGTGTATTTTTTGTGGTCTTGTTTGCTTTTGTAGGTCATACAGAGGTGTTAAGAGGTATTAATTTCAATGTGTTTCACATTGGACAAAAAATCTTCACTGGAGCTTTGTATGCAACATGCTGTATTCTCTGAACTGGTCAGATGCCACCTTTATTTTATCATAATACTGTTAAAGATGGAATCATTTATTATTATTGGTGGCAGTGTTAAAATAGAAAATTTTGAGCACAAAGACTTTTAGATTATGCAAAAAAAAAAATTAAGTTTTTTTTATTCACGAAAGCATCAGTACGCACATACACCTGCAACAACATACAGACCAGCTACAGCAAAAGAAGAAATACCATAAAACTTAAAATACAACCCAATCAAAATGACAGCACAGCTCAGACATAAAGTGCAGGGTCAGACTAAAGTCTGTGCTCACAGGTACTAGCTTGCTGTCTCCCGTTTGGGGATTGACAGTTTGAGCAACAGCTGTCATCTTACTTTGACGTTTGTTCTGACTTTGGTTTGTCATGTCATAGAGGAGTTTAGCTTCCTGCTTCAGAGCTAACTCATTTCTTCTGCTGCTGTAGCCCAAAAGGGGATCATTGTTAAATAAATCTGCAGGCTCCTGTGACACCATACAGTCGTGTCAGCTGTATAACCTAATCCCCTCTATGGTGGTGGTGGGGGTCCAGACCTGTCTTATCGTCCTCTTCCACCACCCTTTATCAGTATTTTTTAAAAGTAGAAAAAGGGAACGAAAATGTCTTTCACAGCCGCAGCCTTGAGGATGAAACGAGAGAAAAACGAGGAATTTCAGAGAGAGGGACAAGCCCAGTCTTAAAATAGGTTCTGTACTGATAAAAGGATATGTTTTTTGATACTGAACAGATGATTCTATTTATTTTTTAGTAAATATCAGGTATATGAGTGAAGATTGATCTGGTACAAACTCCGGACAGTCATGTGCCTTAATAAGATATACAACTGTGGTGGATCAAGAGATGGGCTTGGGCTTGTGGTAGTATGTTCTGTGCAAATCTTTTTATTTAATGATGTAGGTGCATTACTTGTAACTAACTTTTGATTGCAGAGCTAACTGAGGGGGGTCAAACTGAAGCATTAAATAAATACCAAGAAGAGAAAAGGCTGCAGTGACGCCTTACCTTTAAATTTAATTGATCCACTCTCTAGTTCAATTGTTGGTCTGTGCTAAGTTTGACACCACTCCTTCAGCACATTCATATTTGTAGCCTAAAGTCTGGGGGCTGAGGATTTTTATTTAAAAATCAGGCTTAAATATACATAAGATTAGTAACAAAATGGATTTTAATGCATTGTTATTTCTTTTATTTCTTTTGCAGTGCCAGATTCACAATTTACTACCCTTTGAGGTAATCAGAGGACATAAATGTCCTCGCCCAAAATCTGCTATAAAAACATAACAGATTAATATGTTTTTGGACTTTTTTGCTCAGATCATTTAATCAACTTCAGTTCTAATCAAAAATACTAAATATGTAATTATTTATGTTATTTTAACCCTTTAAATGCCAATTTGATTACATGATGTCAGTGTTTTTATGGAAAAAAAAACACATAAAATGAGTTATTATCAATATAATAAATGTTGGAGGGCTGGTGATTTTTATTTAAGATCAGGCTTGACTATACATAAGATCAGTAACAAAATTGATTTTAGTGCATTGTTGTTGTTTTTTTTTTTTTTTGCAGTGCTAGATTCATAATTTACTACCCTTTGAGGTAATCAGAGGACATAAATGTCCTCTCCAAAAGCTGCTATAAAACACATAATCAAATATTTAATTATTTATGTTATTTTAACCCTTTAAATGCCAATTGTATTACATGATATCAGTGTTTTTATGAAAAAGATACACAAAAAATGAGTTATAATCAATATAATAAATGAAACCCTGAGATTGTGTAAGGACAGTGGGATTTAAAAATTGTGGTAATAATGAGACACAATGGGGCATTTTTGCGCTGTTTATGTGAAAGGGTAGTAAGTTAAAATCTGACACTGCAAAAAAACAACAATGCAGGAAAATCAATTTTACCACTATTCTTATGTATATTTAAGCCTGATCTTTAAAAAAAAAATCCCCAGCCCTCCAGCATTTATTATATTGATAATAACTCATTTGATGTGTTTTTTTTTTCATAAAACAGTGACATCATGTAATCAAATTTGCATTTAAAGGGTTACAATAAAATAAATAATAAAATATTAGATATTTTTGATTAGGACTGAAGTTGATTCAATGATTTGAGCAAAAAAAGTAAAAAAAAATAATAATAATCTGTTGTGTTTTATAGCAGTTTTTGGGCAAGGATATTTATGTCCTCTGATAACCTCAAAGGGTAGTTAATTTGGCCCCAGTTAACCTTTGACCTCAGGAAAGAAAACAAACTTTGAATTTCAAGACTTTTCATGAAAAACACCTTCCTACAAAAAAACATTATATATTGAGTAACACTGCCAAAATTATGGCTAAAAGTTGAGCAAAAAATTGCCTGAAAGGACAAAAATGTCCCTGTTTACCCACAAGGGTTAAAGCAACAATCTTTAACTTTTCCACCCTAGAAAAGTCATTTAAAAGGTGAAGAGTTCAATATGTGCCAACATGGTTCAGTGCTGTGTAGTTATTGCACTGGGCAGAATGAAGTATGATTACATTATTGCATTAGTTAACTCTACAGTCTTTAGGCTTAAAAGAAGCCAGTTAGCCCATCGTAGCACTGTTTGGTACAATGACTGAGGCTCAAAGATGGAAGAGGAGAGTGTCAGAAAATGCAAAAAAAGAAGGAAGGGACCAAGCAAGACACCAAGCAAGAGAACAGGATTAACACTATCTCTCTTGCTGTTCATAGTTATTATACAGTTAGATGAATCGTGGACCAACCATTTCAAGGGAGAAAAGTTACATATTCTTGCTTTAAATCAGAGTGGACATTTGTGCAAGGTTAGGGGAAATTTCCTTGAAGTGCCATCATGATATTGCTTATTCAAGCAGGTGATGGACATGAGACCCAAAATAATAAAACTCCTTTATTATATCAGGGTGGACATTGTGCAAAGTTTGGACAAAAAAGAAGTTAAAGCCATCTATGGATATCATATTTAATTAACAAGTCTAAAAATGAGGTCCAGTAATCGTAACCATTAACCCCCACTTCCCCTGAATAGACCTACTGGTGTGCCATTGGAACAAATGCAGAGTTGTTGACAACATGGCACCTAGCAGAACTAACTGACCAATCACCACAATGCTAGCCTGATAACCAGTCAGAGATGATAAGGCTTATGTGGGGACAGGAGTCTTAAAGGGCAGGGGTGCTAACAGAGACCTGGAACAGACAGAGAATACAGCTGTGTCAGGGGTACCCAGGTAATGAAAACTAGAAGGTTTTTTGAATATTAGTGATTGTGAATATATCCTAGCCATCATCAAAAATGAATACATTTACCAAAGTAAAGGTAAAATCTCTAAAATCCTATCAGTTTATCCTTAAAACAGAGTGGGCTATAATGCAAAGCTTTAAGAAAAAACATGTAAACATTTTTTACAAGCAAAGGATGAACATGAGACACAATGACCTTGACCTCAAACATCAGATGAATTTGTCCTTGAGTCATAGTGGACATTTTTAGAAAGCTGGAAGAAAATTTATTGGTTTCAAGGTACAAACTTATTTAAGTACAGCCCAAAGACATAATGCTTCCGACCCTGGTTACTTCCAGCAGGGGAGGTTGAACACAGGCTGCCTTCAATTCAGAGTTTAATGGTCTAATTTGAACAGCTCAGACAGCACACTGGTTAGTTTTCCAGTATGTCTGTATCACCACTGTCTGGCTGGATTTTTGTCTAAAAAAGGCAACAACACTGTCTGTAACCTTTGAGAGCAGACAGTAATGAATATCTTAAGACAAAAACCAAACTCTTTTCAGGGCACACCCTTAATTAACTCTCCACTCCATTAATTTTGTAGGGCATTTAGAGGCATTTTAAAACAAGGTTGCAGAATTCATCCAGATTTCTCTCAGCTCCCTCAGGAGCCATAAAAAGCTCTACACAACTTCTTTGAGTATTTGCAGTGGAACTCCCAAAGACCTGTAAACAGAATGATGAAAAATGAGTGTGCCTTTGAGGGGTAAAAAATATCTCATGTGGATGTTTAAAAACAAGTGTTTGAGGGAAGGTTAAAGCTGGAGAATGTTAAATTGACTGAGACAGAAAGTTTTTTCACTGGGCTTGATTTCCTTGAGAACATCTATTACAATCAACTGGTTTGAATATCTGCAGTATGTGGGCATATAGAGAGATGAACAAACTCTACCACATCACGCCTTTGCTTAACACGACAATCAGAACCTACTTGTAGGACTCTCAGTAGTGATGAACTGAGTTTAAAAATCAGGGCAGATGCTAATACTGAGAATGTCTCCTGGTTTAATTCTCCCACTATGCCATTTTTTTTCTCTCATGTTTGACCATGAACAGATCTGAGTTTGCTCAGCAGGCCATGTCGCCTGCCCCAGAGGGAAACTTCTCTAAGTCAGCAGTTAGCTGTGCTTGATACCAGTATGATATTGATTTGTCACAACAATTAACAAAAGGAACTGCCACATTCATTTGCAGATGGCTGATGTTTCTAAAAATGTACAATACCAATGATAAACGATCCCTCTGTGCATTCCTACCTCTGCCTTTTCAATCAGTCATAACTTCCACCAAGAAGGTTTTGTTTTTGCCAGTGTTTGTTAGTGTTTTAACTTAGTTTGTTAGATTGCAATCAGGATAACTCAAAAGGTTACCAATGGATTTTGATGAAATTTTCAGGGAATGCTGGTCATGGTATGAGAAGTGGTATGATTTTGGTTATGATCCGAATCTGGATGCAGACCCAGGAACTTTTTAAGGGTTTTTAAACCTCCCAACAGGGCACTTATCAACTCTCTTACTACTAAGATGGCTAACAAGGTCAGAAATAGTACAGTGGATGTTTGTGCTCTTGATGCACTTCTACTAAGTAATGAGACCTATTACACTTTGTTCAGGCTTCACAGCAACCCCTGCTATGGTTGCTTCATTTATTGATTACAATCAGTTTCACCAAAATTGACATAGTTTCTTAAGAACTAACTGCAGATCAGGCAGAGGGTGAATGAATTACAGACTACTTGTTATCCAGAAGTTTATGGGTTAAAATTCAGTAACTCCTCATTAATTTATTTCAAGAAGTCAATTAGCAGATGAGCCAGTGCTGTGGTCTATATTATCAAATAAGGACCAGCCCCCTGTATATAGCTGAAGCATTAACTGTTGTTTCAGTGTAGGTTTTAAGGCTTTACAATGTTTCCCATTTAAATCGTACAGCACGTAATGCTATGATAGCAATCATCATTTGGTTCTAGCTGGTAAATAAACTATTTTACTTAGTTCAGGTCAACAAGTAAATCTGTAATTCTGGTGTGTGTTAAATAGCAGTTACTGTTACGCTGCCACACTTCCCTTGCTTAACACTCCAGCCAGGCCCTGTTTACACGACTCTGTTTTTGGCCGAATCCGAAGAGTTTTGATTGTGTTTTAGCCTCCTGTTTACATGAGACCAGTGCCTGGAGTGCTTGAATCAGCAAACTTTTGAAACCAGGGTCCAAGGCAGACAGTTTTCAAAATGCATTGCCACCTGGCCCCAAGTAAACAGAATTCATTGTTTCAGGGGGAAACACTGACGTCTACGCATGCACAGTACTCTTTCACATGAAGGCTGCGCACGCATACCAGGAACAACAACAGCTTCGGCCGTCTACTGACTAACATGTGTGCTGCTTACCATGCTCGGTTTGTTATCCAGACAAAACTATCCAGACAGATTTGTTGTCCTGACAGATTTGTTGTCCAGACAAGGAACTCCTGCGTCTTTGTGCGTCCACTCGCAATTGTTGTTTGTGAAAAGTTTTTCTTCTTCGTACGTGTGTTGTGACAGCACTGTTTCTCTGCAAACCTACACCAAACATTTTCAGTCGTTCTCGAGTCTCCGTCTGAACGCAGATCATTGTGAAGACGCAAAGGAAAAACCTTCGCGTTTCAGGTGAGAGCATCTCCGTGTAAACAGGGCCTCAAGGGCTATCAAGCTTGCAGCTTCATGCTTTTTCCTGTATGATGTGTTTAATGTAAAAGCATGATCCAAGCTCCTTTATGGATCCAAAGCAAACCTTCCTGTGGGGATTTGTGGGTGTGCTTGACTCACCATATTCCTGCAGTCCTGACCATGCTGAGACAGACTCGCTCCTCTTCAAACTCATGGTGGTCATACTCTTGTCTTGTCCTTGGTTGATCAAGTTAAGGAGGTGCAACATTAACCAGTTACATGGTGATATGTTGACAAGCATGATCAGGTTAATCTAGTCCCTCATTGTCTTCAGTGTTTTGGAGTTTTCCTCAGGAGTCTCCACTGCCCACAGTCAATCCTCAGGTGTTACTTCCTCTCTGCTTTCAACTGTGCCCAATTCTAAAAGACACATAACCAAATTGTAAGTCCTGAGAATTACCATATCAGCTGCATATTCCTTACATTGTGACTATGCCAATTTATTTTGGAAAATGAGCTTCAAGCTACTCAAGTGTGCCCTGGTTAAACAGCAATAAATTACATATTAACTAGTTACAATGCTACTTGTAAACTAACTAACTGGCAGTTAGTTACTTATTTTTCCCCTGGCCAACTAACTGTAAACTACTAATTTGTTCCCTGGTTAGCAGCAACTTGCTCCTAAGTATGCAAGTAGTTAGTTACTTCATTATTCCTTCATTATCATTCCAAAGCCAGAAATCATCAATAAAATAAAAAACGTAATGATATTAAAAAAAAATCACCCCGTACAGCGAGAGCACATAAATGTATTATACTGGAGATTAAGGATGAAGCTTTTTTTTTTAACTAGACTAAAGTTATTAGAGGCTGTAAGAACCACCATTTTCCCACTCATAATCATTTGGATGTCAGGTTTCACTACAGGTTTTGACACTTTCAAATGCGCATCCTTTTTCAGCCCAGGTGGTTGCCGTCTGGTTTAAACAGGCTCCTGCTTTCTCATTCGCTACCCGTTTACTTCAGCATGTCATGTTTAAAGTACATTTAGTGGTAATTAGGTATTCATTTGTTCCCTAGTTTAGGCAGTTGGTTACTCATTTACCAATAAGCAACCATGCCAGTTTAGTGTTGATTAACAAGCAGGCAGTTACTTCACAAGTTGTTCACTGGCTACCTGGTAAATACTTCATTTTAAATGAAATAAGCACAGTTAGGCACTTATTTTGTTCCCTTGTCAACTAACTGTTAAACTCAATTACAACCAAGAGCTTCTGCTAATTCTGATGCTGGTAAATAGAGTGGTGCAAGAATGAGTCTAAACAACACAGAGGTGGCTTAGCAATTTAGCACTTAGGCTTCCCACGTCTGAAAGTAAGTGGGATTTTAGAAATAGCTTTTCTGACAAATGCTTTAAATGACAAGATTTGAACGTTTTATTTTGCAACATGAAATATATCTGGTAATGCCCCACTTTTCAATTTTAAAGCATCACTGGGATTTCAAATGGATGGTTGCTGACGCACTGCTACGAAGGACTACAAAAATGGCTGGGGACCCTAATGCAATCATTTCTGATCATTTTTTAATGACCAATAATACATACACAATAGCCACAGCCATGGGCACCAACTTGATAAGTTCATTAGATTTAGAGGAACTTATTAAATAAGAGGCTACATGTGGCAAGTTCGATGCATGGTCTCTGCTACTAATGACAAGGTTTTTTTCGTTGGTTACGACAGTCACTATGTCAGATTAGGTGACCACAGAGCCATGAGATCCTGTTGCGACTTGTCTGACAAGCTTGAAAGACTACATGATTAAAACCTGGGGCATTTATTGACCAACTCTGTGACAATAATAAAGCGGTGACACTGATGTCAGCTAACAAACACGTTGTTTTTAGGGTACAATACTTTTGTTTGCCTTTTTCAAATGTTTGGATGAATGTTATGTTACCTTGATGACACATGAAAGCAGTCCCTCACCAAGATTCTAAGGTAAGTCTGCTATTTCTGTCTGATCCCTCTTTACAGCTCCTCCACTCATGACAACAACTTTGGTCTGTTTACGTCTCTGATTGTTGCACATGCAAAGCTCCTATGGCTCTCATTGGTCAATGTCTCTGATGTGAGACAAGAAGTCTTAGAAGGCTGGACATAAATCAAACCTGCTAGACTTTCTGATGTGGAGTCATCAGCCATCCCAGACTGGTCTGCTGTTGTTGGTCATTGTGTCCCACAACACGAGACATAACAACCGATTATGTGACCAACAGGTCCCAAAACCCTACAGCTTTTGGGTTGGGCTGTAATCACATATAAATCATGTAGTTACATTAGTCCAGCTGCCATGTTGTAGTTCCACATAAGCTAAATAGTAGCTTTTTACCACCACAGATTACATCTAAGCCTAAAAACGTCCAGATGTTAAGTTAATTTGTGAAGATTTATCATGGTTTTATTTAGGGAATCAGCGTGATGCTAACTTCCTGGTTGGCCTTCAAAAGTACATGAACCACTCTATTCATTAGTTAAATATTTGATTCTTGATAACTAGCAGTTTCCTATTTACTACCTTGTAACAGTTTTGGTTAACCTTATTGTTAACCGTTACCATAAATGTCATCACCCTGCCTGCTCATGCATGGTAAATTTTCTCCAAATTTAAACGTATGTGTTTGCAGGTTTGCTTACCAAGACTGACAGACATTTTATAAGGGAGGTGGCATGACAAAGTCAGAATACATACAATACAGCTTACATAAAAAAAACAAAAAAAAAAAAAAACATTAGCTGCCCAAAACTAGACAACTTTTGGAAATTGATATTCACAGCTTCTTGAAGATTCCCTTAAAACCTTCTCCTATAACTGCAATTTTTGGAGTTGCACCCCCTGATTTACATCTCAGCCGTCGGGCAAAAATTACAATAGCCTTTGGCTCTCTCCTTGCACATCGACTGTTACTATTTAAATGGAAAGAGAAATATCCTCCAACTTTTAAATCCTGGCTAAGTGATATTGCTCGTTTGACATTTGAGAAAATATGATTCACCACAAGAGGGAGCGCCCTGAAATTTTATGCCATCTGGCAACCTTTCTGAACTTATATAGGAAAAATGGATGCTAAGGATATTATAAGTTAGAGCTGATGACCCCACAAAAATTGTAGGTATTTATTTACCCATTTATTTATTTTAATTATCTGACTTCCTTTTATTATTTATTTTATGTATGTATCTATATGTGTATGTGTGTATATATGTGTATATATATATGTGTGTGTGTGTATATATATATGAATATATATATATATATATATGAATATATACATATATATATGTATATAAAATTTTATTTAATTTGTCAACTCATAACTTAACTTTAACTTCTTCCTTTACTAAATCTGAATGGTACAAAAATGGGCTCTGTTGAAGCTGTGTGTGTGTGTGTGTGTGTGGGGGGGGGGTGTTATTGTTTAATATTGAGACATCATCGATGTCTATTTGTTTGTTTTGTGTTATTGTTAAAAAACAATAAAAAGACCTTGATAAAAAAAAGAAATCATTAGCGAGCACTCACACATGCAGGCTACCACAAAAATTTCAATAGAGTTTAAAAAAAAATGAGTTTCTGCTTTTGTGAACACCCTTTTTAACTAGTTAGAACTCTCTATCTATAAACAGTATGACAAGTAATTGAGGAAACTAATGTGTTTTGATAGTAGCTTTTAAAAATGTGTCTGCTCTGTGGCAGTTTTCACCTGCTGCAGCTTTTATAAACCACATTTCATTAAAGATAAAGTGAAATGAAAAAGCACTCTCCCCTGCTGTCAGTCAGCACTTGCTCTGACCCCCCTCTCCTCTGCACCTTGGAATATCTATATCAATCTTTTAATCTCTTTGTGCTGTTTCCATTTCTTTGTCATATCTCCTCCACACCTCACCCCCTCCCTCTCCACTCTCTCTCTCTCTCTCTCAGCCTTGGCTCAGCTCCTCTCTCCCAGCAAGTTACAACCGGGTCAGAAATCGAGCCAGCTGCCCGGGCTAATCTGGCTAATACAGGCGGCTGGAGACTGAGACAGAGGTTGGCAGAAAGGCCAGCGTTTCTACATCGATGAAAGGGCTGCGCTGGTGCCTCAAGTCCGATATCATCCGGCTTGACCTATAAATGTACTTGAGTGGTGCAGAAACAGAAGTGCTGCTTTATGTCTAGAGCTGCTCCATCGCCTGAGAGAAGTTCACAATCAGCTTAAAGATGTAAAAATTCAAATTCGACATTCAGACCTCAGAGGGTTAGAAAAAATGATCTGCAGCTTTGAGGATAAAAAAAGAAAGTCATCGGATTATAAAATGAACATTAATCATAAATCATCAGCATGTAAATAGGCAGGGGTAATTACATAATTGTATAATATTGTGTGTGGGAGTTGTAGATTGCTAATGAAGGTTTAATCATTTATTCTTAAAACCCGTCATCGCTGAAATGAACATTTCTTTTGGGCGCTGCCTTCAGCTCCAGGCAGAGATTAAAGCATGTTAAACGTGACTCATGCCAGGTACTCATTTCTATAATAAGCCTTTAATTGAGGAATTTTCAAAATATGCACAGAACCAGCCTTTTTGTCCTGCCATTTCCCGCTAATTAGTCCCACTGTTACTTTGCAGGCAGGGTGGCAAGTATGGAAATGACCCACCATTTTACTTCACCCCCTGGTTATGTGGCAGTGCCTCACAAAGACAGAAAACATGGATGAAATTATTTATCTGGCTAAGCAAGAGTAGGGAGACATATCTAGGAGGATTTCACTTGCCCTTTAGGTATGAGCATGTTTCGATGGTCGACTGTGTGTGTGTTTTTGTGTTTGAACGAGTGTGTATGGGCCCACAACTTGCCTGGAAGGGAAGAGCAGGTTTGCAGGAAAGTTCAGAATATTTTGCTGAGAAAAGTCGACTGTGGCAGGAGCACAGGGAGAAAACAAACCTGCTTATGGACTAACATATGTAAACTTGTAGAGCAGTGTTCTGTAACCTCAGTGTATTCCAGCCAGCATGTTCAGCCTGATTTATTCTCCTGAACTGAATCCTTGCAGCAGATAAACAGTACTTTTACATGCTGGTAGAAGAGGCTGGTCATTGCGTCAATCTGAATGATACTGGGCTTTTAAAATGCATGCCATTTTAGTCAGATTGAAGTAATAAATCAAATTTCAAACAGGTTAGCCTAACATTCAAAGATAATGCATTAGGAAGTCAATTTTCTTTTGCATGTGTGCGCCAAAACCTGACTTAGCTTTACAAACATGGTCCTTAAACTGGAGTTATACTTGCTGTTAGCTACGCAGATGTGTCCCCTGCATCGATTCAGCATGTCGCTTGTGTATGTTGTCCAGAATTGATGTGACGCAGATGCAAGCTGCAGTCCACAAGTCACCAGTAGGATCAGTGTAAAGGCAGAACAGACATGACGGATAAGTCACAGCAGCAGAAACAACTATGACAGAAAACTTAAAAGACAAACTGATACATCAAGAACACAATAATCAACATCTGAATAATGTGTGAGACTGTACAGACACAAACATGACAGGTCATCTAGCTGATGACCAATAAATTCTACTTAAGAAGTCGGGAAATAAGAAAATAAGTTTGATGTAGTAATTCAACTGTTGACTGTGCACATTGATGACTTGGAGTTGATGCCATGGCTGACTTTGTGTTTGCGTTAGCTTGGTTTGTTGGCTGTATTTTCTCACCCTCCTTTTTTTGCAGTACTTTGACTATGACATCTATCAGCACAGTCGGCAGCAGGTCATTAGCTAACTCAATACACCAGGACAGTTTAGACGGTGCATGGAGGAATTGGATTATTGTAGAAATGGAGTTCAGAACCATCAACCTTCTTGCCATCCTTATACTTTTGTATTTAATAAAAACAAAATTGTTTAATCTCAATCTTTGACTAATTCTGTAAAAATGACTTGAACTGGAATGTAAACATTATGAACACTCGGGAAATCTTGTTTTTGAAACTTAATGATGGCAAACACTCATTCAGAGCAAGGTTATTTGTTTGTTAAATTCATGATGTCCACTTTGGAAAGGAATAAATTTCTCTTTCTTGATGTTTGGACTTGTGAGAAACCTTTTTCAGCCTAATAGATACTACCAGCTCTCCAATGGTGCTATTGGCCTAAACATTAGACATTTGAGGCTGTGGAGGCCTAATATGCAAAGAAAACAAGTAATGCTCTTAGCCAAAGTCTTGGTTGTGGCAAGACTGACTTAGCAAACCATTTTTTTGGTTGTATGTACCAAACAATTGCAGAAATCCTGCTGTCACGCTATAGTTCTGAGATTTAGAAATGAGCGTCATGCTATTACTAGCAGTATGCATTCATTGTCAAGTGTCTGTATGTGTCCATATAGTAGAAGGTACGTGAGGATGTCAGTGAATGTTCGGTATTGCCCTCAGTAAAGAAGGCGATTGGGTGGCCATTGTGTGTATTTGCAGGTCACGGGTTGCGGAGTCTAATGTACACGGGTCAGGGTGTCAGGGTAGGTGCAGATCTGACATTGGGAAATGTGTATGTAGCAAGTTGGGTTGCAGTAAAGAATTGTAGGTGTGGTATGGAAAAATTGAAATTAGGTGGTATTGGCAATGCCACTGACTGGGGTTGTACACAGGAAGCTTAAATCTGTTGAAGATGGCAGTGCTGTTTGTGCGGAGACGGTTGTTTACTGAACAAAACAACAGAAAAGAAAGGTTGTGCTAATCAACCAGCAATGACAAAATTTTGTTAATCAGAGAATTAAGTGGTCTCTGCAAAGATGTTCAGGCTAAGTATGCATTTCAGGGCTACAGACTGTACAAAGGTTACAACACACAAGTAGTGAGGATTGTAAATAAATGATGTCACCTTACTTTTCACAGTCCTCTCAAAGTTCTCTTTTACAGCACTTGCTCCTGATTGTGCCATAAAGCTAACAAGTTAAATGTTAAATTGAATGAAACAAGAGAAACAGAACCTTTTCTAAGTGTTTCCAGAATTTGGATTAACACAATTGCAGAGGGGGGTGCTGAAAACAGGACTTGTTGTGTCCCTGGAGGATTATCCAGCAGGATAAAGAGCAGGAGTGCTGAAGTATTTATTGGAGCTGTCACAGGGGAGCGTGGGAGGATCGCTGCTGTCCTGATGTCCACTCAGCAGTGCCATCGCTGCCCAATACTGATGGCAAAGTCCTATTGTAATTGAATTCGAGCTGCAACTGAGGCAGCTTTTTGCCTGCGTCGATAAAGAGAACTCAATAGTGGAGGCAGATATAAAAGAGGACATCAATGCCTAGGAAGAGTACTACACAATCTGTTATAACTTGTTTTATATTGTGCTACAGCATGTGAAAAATAAAAGTATGAAAGGAAATCAAAGTTTTATAAAGTTAACGTTTTCTCATCATGTGTAACTTCTTTTAAAGGGGAATCTAGTGGAATTTGATACAATAGTTCCTCGTTTTAATGTTTTTATGTCTCTCCTGTATGAACTCCAGGCAAGGGAGCATTGTTTGTAAGGGATTTACCTCAAACTTTGCACAAATTTCCAGCCCCACTGAGAGGCAAATTGATGACATTTTGGAGGTCATAGGTTAAAGATCAAAGTTACCGTGCCTCACGTTCATCCTTTACCTTTGAATACAATGTCTCATGAATGCTTTAAGGGACTTTCTTTTGACTTTGCTCAAATGTCCACCCTGACTCAAAGGGGAGGTGACAGACAGAGAGTGAAGTTATGGGGTGAAGGTCTTCATCATTGTGCCTCATGATCTTTTTTTAATTTAGAAGCTTTATCTAAAGAAAGCTTGAGGGAGTTTCTTGAAGCTTTGAACAAATGTTCACTCACAAAAATGAAGTGATTCAATTTGATATGTCAATGGTCAAGGTCATTAGGCCATCTCTTGGTTGTAAACACAGTATCTAAACAAGGCTTTAAGGGATTTTTTTCCTAAATGTGCACAAACATCCTCACTGACTTAACGAGGAAATCATTGAATTCTGGAGGTCACAGGTTAAAGGTCATAGTCACTATGACTTCTGTTTATCCTTAAATTCTAAACTTTAAGTACATGCCCATGTGGACTTAAAGCTGTAAATTATAGAGGTCAAAGGTCAAGGCCATTGTGTCTCGTGATTGTTCTAATTTGTAAACTAGAAAAGCACTCAGAGAGCACAGACCTTCGCCAAGCAGCTTCGGTCCAATTTGGCGAAAATGGTCCTGTCTGGCAATGTTAAAGAA
The DNA here is from genome assembly GCA_037902135.1 of Cetoscarus ocellatus. Lineage (NCBI taxonomy): Eukaryota > Metazoa > Chordata > Actinopteri > Labriformes > Labridae > Cetoscarus > Cetoscarus ocellatus. The sequence goes on from JBAMNC010000816.1 coordinate 386,819, forward strand.
TCCTTTAAAAACTTCCTGGATCCAGACGGTGATCCGGATCACCCCCAAAATTTAATCAGTTCTTCCACATCCCATTTCAGACAGTTCCTCCAGAACTTTTCAAGTTATTTTGAACACAAACAAACAGACAGACAGACAGACAGACAGACAGATGGATAAACGCCGGCAAAGACATAACCTCTTTGGTGGAGGTATTGCATCTAGAAATCAATGAAAGATATTTTTCAGTCTTGGCACAAATATCTACACTGATGCAAGGATGAATCGAAAGATTATGTCAAAGGTCAAAGTCATTGGCTCATGTGGCCATCCATTGCTTTACAATGTGATATAACAATGCATTAGCGGAATTAGAATAACTCACCGCATCTCAAGTTCAAGCACTTTGTTAGTGCATTATCCATTTAATGCTTTAAGGGATTTTCTTCAAATTTTGTGAAAATGTCCATGATGACTTCAGGATGAAATGTTTCGTTTTTGAAAATCAAAGTTTCAGGTACCTGAGATCTGTGTGAACACAATATTTAAAGACTGTAATAATGGATCTTTTCCAGATTTGGCACAAACATTTGCCTGGACTTGAAATTCATCTGTACAGACTTCAGGGTCAATGGTCACTGTGGCCTCAAATTTTCACCATTTAAACAACAACAACATCAACAACAACAACAAAAACAGCCCAGCTTTCTATTCAACACACCAGTTCTTTTACCATCCAGCTGTTCTATACTTTGGGCGGTCATTAATAACAAGGTGGTAGATCTAGATTTTTTTGTACTTGTGTCATTGTGCATACAATGTTTGATTTCCAAGAAAATACATCCCTGTGAGATAAGAGCCAATGAATAATTTACAATAGCCTTTTCTTCCCCGTATAAAATGAGGATAAAAGAGTTTCCTTTTCACACTTTCTTCTAATTAAATACCAAATAACACAAGGAACGCCATGTGTTTGCTTTGTTTTAGTCTCAGAAGTTAAGTACGATACGTCTGGGCTGTGCTGTAGCCAACATCTTGTATTTTCACAGTAACTGGAGGTCATAATTAAAATTATAGTACTTCCAGGAGGTTTCCCTGCTCTCCAGTCAAGGAAAAATAAAACATGAATAAAGAATCACGTTAAAAATGAACCGGAAGGTAGTTTAATTTGTTACATTGCCCAACTCTGACTGCACAGACTTTGAAAACATCTGCTTTAAATAATTGGAAGAGTGAAAGAAATTCTTCATTTATTAAAGATGATTGCCATGCCTCAGTCCATTTAGGTTCAGCCGTGGTTCATGTGCTCTAATGCAGATGGATGTCTAACTAAAAAAAAAGACAATCTCTGTGCTGTGTCCTTGTCCCTCCCCTCACTCTAGCACTGCATTTAAAGGCCTGGAGCTTCTCAGTGTGATTAACATTGTTATGAGCCATACACACTGTCACTGTGTAGTCGTTATGGCAGCCATGTTTATGGTATTTGTTTTTGTCTGTCTTTGTGTGACTGTAACCATGTCCTGTGCATGCAGCATATGGAGGCACTCCAAGCCTTGTTTGGAACATGATGATAAAACAATTGAATCATTTCCAACATTATGTGTCTTTAACATAGCATCTAAATAAGACATTGACTTTATTGTCCTTTTTAGTCTATTTACTCACCTTCCCCTTGCATAATAAACGAGCCTGTGTGAAGAGGACTGATAGGCTTTTCTGTTTTTCCATCGTTACCCTTTTCCTTTAGAACAGGCTTTATCTGCTTGCTAATTACTGAAGCTTCAGTGACCAGATTTTTACACAAGCCTTTAGCCTCCTGCACCACCCTGACCTTATCCTGTCCAGCACCTCACAGGCACCCAAAGAGGAGACTATTATAAGTCTAAGGCTAATTGTGTCATGGTGAATTAAAACTGGAAGGTTGAATTTCACAGAGAAATTGCAGAATTTGGAGCACTCCACTTACATAAGAGTTTTTAAATAAGGAAGTAGATTTAAAGTATTGACTTAAAATAAACTGCCAAGGGCATAAGTGTCTTGGTCTGGAATCAGTCAGAAAGTTGTGGGTTCGAGCCCAGCTCTGGCTGTCACATGTCAATCTGTCATTGGGCAAGACAACCTCAAGTTTCTCCTACTGCTGTGTCAGTGGTGTGTTTATGGGTATGACAGAGCTGTTACTGATGGATAACTTACATAGAAACTTCATATGAATGGGTAGGTGTGATCTGTGGTGCAGTCGAAGAGACTAGAAAAGCATAATATGATCTTAAATCCATTAACCATTTAACAATTTGGGTGTTTCCTGAGGGTGGCTCAAGGTGGCATGGCCTATGCCAAAAATCTGACTGGCAAACATGGATGCCCCCACATGATTTGATGTATCTGATCAGTTATATGCCCAATAAGGAAGGATTTTTAAGCAAATAATGTTTTTGAGTTGCATTGCTCTTTATCTAAGCACTATTTTATGCGTACAGCCAGCAACAGCTGAGGTGGTCCGTCTGTCTGTATATCATATGACTGTCTGTGCATGTAGGTTAAATCTTGTGAACCAGATTCACTAATCAGAGCATGTACCAATGAATTATAATTTAGTCAATATCTTAATTGAAATGCATAAGAGTTTTACAGAAACAATAACAGCCCAGTGTTCCAGTCTTTGAAGGTTATATTTAACAAGTCTGTATGTGTTTCTGTCTGCAGGTTGTAACACATTAGATCTCTGATTACGCACCAATGGAACCAAAACTCTTCAAGGGATTTTTTTGAAACTATAATTTACTGATTCAATTTTCACCTGTATCCAAGTGTGAAATCATATGTTGTAAAAGGTCAAAGGTCAATATGTGGACTATCAGGATCAGCCTTTGTTTGGGAACACATTCCTGTGAATGCAGTATCAACAGAATTATCAAACTGGACTTTATTTTAACTCTGCACAATTGTCCACTATGACACAAGGTCGGACTGATGCATATAGTATCTCAGAAATGGTTTAAAGGATTTTCTTTAATTTTTGCACAAATGTCTACTTTGACCTACTGATGAGCTGGTGAGATTTTGGAGGGACAAGGTCATATGTCCTTGGGTCTCATGTAGTCCCATGCTTGTGAACATGATAGCTCAAGAAATCTTTGAAGTATTTCTGTCAATTTGGCACACATTTCCTCTCTGATTGATGATGAACTGATTATTTTTGGGAGGGGACAAGGTCATAGGCTGAGGACACTGCAACATGTTTAAATTTATATACACCAGTCACATCCCTTTATCTTAACCTACAACTGCATTCATTTTTGTCTGTCAATCGTTAACTTTGCAGAGGCATAAAACCACCAGGCAGTAGCTTCAGTTTTGCAGATACTTAAAAAAAAAAGTTTACAGATGTAGATTCATTTGTATAAGAATCAAGTACACAAGTATATTTTTTCAGATAAAAGACAAATCAGGGCTGAGCAATGTCAAGACACTGACAATTTAACATGTACCACAATATATGAGTTGCAAATACACCTTGTATTGTGATACTTCTTAATTCTAAACACTATTTACATTTTTTTTCTCTTCAAAGCTGAGATGTAGTTTGCTGTGCTGCTGAATCAGGACCATTTAATACAGAATTTCTTTTTTAATATATTATAGCCTGAGGTTCAGCCAACACCAAGTATTCTAAAGTTATTTTTCAGGCTTTTTTTGCCTCTATTTGAGAGGAGAGAGACAGCAAATAGGCTCCAAAAGTGGGGCAAAAGAGCGGGGGAACTATGAAAAACAGAAGCTGCAGGCTAGAACTGAACCTAGGCCACCTACACACAGCCAAGAGCCTCCATACATGGCTTAAATGGATCTTACTCACCTGCTTATCAGCATCTTTACATCAAGATTTTAAACCTGAATAAGAAAGTCATGAAATCAAACTGCTTCAATTTTTGTTCTGATATAAAAAACAAAAACTTTGCACTAAATTGTTAAAGGTCCCAAGTTTTGCAAAATCTATTTTCTTTGTTTTCGTTGTTGTTCGAAAGGCTCTGGGAAGCTTGAGGTTTATCATGTCATAGTTGCTCGGCCTCCACTTATGTGTGTTTTCTGCTCATCACAGGCTGACACTGTGACTATCTAGAAAGTCTGCTTTGTGACCTTTAACCCTCCTCCCTCCTCCTATTAGACATAGTTTGTGCAGCCAATCAGCACAGAGCTCATTATCACAGCCTCATATATCTACATTCATTAGTGTGTGTGTGCTCAAAAACCGATCTAGTTAGATTTTTGTGAGAAGTGACAGCCTTATGTGGTATTCAATCCAAATACCCCATCTAACAGCACTGAAGCCTGACTCTGTGATTACTCAAAATGTTTCAAGAAGTCTTAAGATTTTCAGGTATTTTATCATAAAACTTTCCTCTGACAGCAGCATTTGTGAGTCAAAACTAAACTGCAGCATCATAAATCTTTTTGGAGAGGACGACAGAGGCTAAAGAAGGACAAAGAGCTCCCCAGAGGAGTGCTTAAAATTTTGCAGCTTTTATGGAAACCCATCTCATAGGATAAAAGTCCAAAATGCTCTCAAACGGGCCCAGAAAGTCCAACTTCTGTAAGTGCTGTAAGTATCAGAGATGAAAATGTGATAGCAGAGATGAAAAGCCTCTCAGCAAAGTATCTGCTGCTTCTGTGTGAGTGCCCCACAACTACTGTGCTTGAAAACTTAACTCAAAAAAGGTTTTGCTTTGCTTTATCTAGACAGGCAGGGGGCATGTTCTGGCAAATTAGTTTTTGGTGAATAAATCTTAAGTCACTGTCTGAATGTCTAGCATAAATTAACTGAGATAAAATACAGACCTGAGTCATAGTAAGTGCAAAATCAAAGCTAGAAAATTAAATTAAACTTAAATTTCCTGAGACTATTTGCATTTCCATGAACATTTGTGCAACATCACCACCTTATCATCATCTTCAGTAGCTCATATTTTGTCTAATATATTTTCAGTTGTGATACTAAAGTGACCTCATGGAGTATAATACTTTACATACAGTTGTCTACTTGAGATGAATGTTTATTTTTCAAACTGTGCAGCCACACTCAGCTTGCATAAGGCCCTTTGCATTTTATAGGAACAGTCTTTTATTTGAAGACTTAGAGCATCATCATTTGAGTGTATAGGAAGTACTGACATCTGAGACTCATCACAAGACACATTATGGATTAACACATATTGGTAAACACAGGGGAAAGGCAGGTTAAATCCTTAAGTGCCATAAAACCACCTAAAAGGTGTGCTGTTGATGTACGCACTTATTTACTTGAAACTTCACACTTATTCACATCAGAGTTTGCATGTGAAAGTAGGACATGACAAGTAAGCACTGACATTGTACACTAAAAGCGAGTTCCTCAAAGTTTGCTTTTTTGTTAATCAAAAAGTGTGCAATTATACTATCATGCACTTGAATACCAAATTAAAGTGTAGGCTCAAAGTGTTCACTTACGCATGTGAAAGTGTTCACATCTGCACTTTAAAGAGTGCTCTCTGATGTGTTTTTTTTTTTGTTTAATTTGCAGCTATTTACTTGAAAGTGCACACTTGAATTAAGAACACTTTTAGTGTAGTATAGAGTTTGTCTACTTCTGGCTGTGCTCTTAAAAGTACACACTTGTAAATTTGACATCAGATGTGCTGGTGTAAGACTGTTCTGTTAAGTGTGCTCTCCAAATATTAAAGTTTGCTGTATGAACTTGAAAGTGTGACAAATAGAGTGTGTCCTCTAGAGTGTGCACAAATAAAATGTAGTCCTTACAGCACTTTAAAGGTTCAGTGTAGGAACTTAAAAGTGTGCCATCTGCACTTGAAAGTGTGCATTCAAAGTTTAATATTTTTCCTGAAATCTGGTTCATATATTTTATTTTTAAGACTGCTAGAGTGCATTAACAAAAAATAATGTTTCAAATAGCCCCTAGTTTCAACATTGTGAGTACCCCTGATGTGCTGTATTGCCTCTCTGTTTGAGACACTCGGTTTGAGCTCCTTTCCCTTTAAGGCTCCATATCCCGTGTTCTCAGGGACTTTTCATTTCCTCTGCCATCTCTGCACTGCTTCCTATCCCGAGTATTTGAGGTGGCCAGGGGAATGAGCCATTTCAGGCTGCCACTGGTAGTGCACAGAGGGGGAAGAGGAGAAGTCCCCATGCCACAGACTTTTTGTCTTGTGCACAGAAGCACTCTATCATGAGACATGTAAAACCCACCAAGAAGCATATAAAACTAGAGAAAGCATAATATCTTCTGTATTTCCATTTTCAATTTCAAGTGCGCTTGTGAGAGGATCTACATGCTTTAGCTCAAGTGCACTTGTAAGAGCACACTAAAGTGTGAGTGCATGTGCTGGAAAACATGTGCTCATAAATTTCACACACTTTGTTAATCACATGCAGTTATATTTTTGCCAGTGTATGTTAGTTGGTGAACAAGATAGTTCAAAACATTTATAAAATTTTCAGGAAATGTTGGTCGTGGCACAAGGAAGATTATTCTGATATGAGATTTTGGTGGTGATGCGAATCCGGATGTGGATCATGGCGTTTTTTAAAAGATTTGTTATCATTGCTAGACAGGGCAGATTTCAACATTCTTGCCATTAATTAAATGAATTCTCTGCAGAGTGTCATGTATTTTCAGGGAATGTTGGTCATGGCACAAGGAAAATGTGATTGAATTTTGGTGGTAATCCAAACATGAATCCAGAATTTTTTTTTTAAGGATTTTTAACAGTTTAACAATTTTAACAGTGCGAGATAGGACAGGCAGCAATCCACATTTTTGATAATAACTCATCCGACAATGTTGGAAATCCCTTGGCAGAGATTAGCGCTCTCTGAGCATGTCTAGTTTTCCCTTTATTTTAAACTGGTAAATCATTGTGATCTGCCAGCATGAATTTATATTCTTTTGGAAGATAATTTGATGATTTATTTTAGTTCATTGTTAAAACTTAAACAGGCAACATCTAAAACTGTTTTAGAACAGGTTTCTCTTTAATGAGATGGAACACTTCAGAATAAGAATTGGCGGAGCTGTTAACTGAGCATTATAACTGATGATTTGCTACCATAAAAAAACCCTCTTACCCCTATTTTATTTCTATGCTGATGTAGGAAAAGCTATTTGCTCTTATTCATGCGTTGACTTTTTTCTGGCAGCTGTAGCAACAAGAAAAAGACAAAGTTCCTAAAAGTTGTTGCTTCTTTTTGGTGTACAAAAAACTATCAAGCCTTAAACTAAAAGGACTTTCATAAATATCTAAACCTCATACCATATTTCACTGACCTTAGCTCACTGCTTCTGGGGTTATTTGAATAAAGTGTCAATTTCCAATGTTTAAACAGCCAGCAGTATTTTCTGTTAAAACTGATCCGGTATTGCTGGAGGATAACTAGAAAGAGATAGATATTTTGAGCTGTTCTCATTTTGTACTCTGATTTACTGACTTTTGCCCCCACAGCTATTTATCATGTTTTAAAGCCTCATGCCTGCCAGCCGTGCTCCCCCTGCTGAACAACACTGCTGCCTCTGAGTCGATTTTCTTGCATGGTTAACCTCCAATCCAATCTGAATTTTCGAGTGGAATCAGCAAACTCTCAGTGCTCTCCCCGTATGCTCAGATTCAAACTCTTTCCAACAGAGTCTAACTCCTCCATTCTGTCAAAACAAAGCACAAGTCTGGATGTTTGTCGGGGTTGTAAGTTGCAGAGCTGGCACAAATTTGCCATTAAGAACTCCCTACACACAAAGAGATAAACCGTGACACCTTAAAAACACTCACACTAACCTTGTGCTGCGTGAAAACGGCCCGCAGCAAACTGTCTCAAGCTGATAAATGTTTTAAACTAATGTTTTTAGGGACTCCTGCAGCACTGAACGCAGTCATGAAATATGGATTCTGTGTTGTGTTGAAAAGGTGCTGACCGTGTGTGCACACATGGAGAGGCACAAGAACAAAGTGATCTTTGAAAAAATATATATGCATTACTTATTCATTTAATGTGAACACTACAAAAAAGAGTATGTCTCAGTGAAAGTGATCTTGGTGTTGACTTTTTAAAAATATTAATTCCTTTAATGTTTAAAGTCATATCATTTCTTCCTCTGACGTGTGACTAATTTTTCAAAACAAATTTGTCTGTCTTTATGTGCAAGTCGATTCCTGTAAACACAACATTCTAAAAAAGCTGCAGGTATCAACTCTGAACAAATGCCTGAAGAACACTTAAAGGAGTTTTTAATCATACTATCCACCATTAGACTTTGGGGTCAATAACAAGGGTCATGAACATGGGGCCTCATGATCATTCTTTGCTTTTAAACACAATCTGGCCATTGCAATATGCCAAAAATCTTGAAGGGATTGCCTTTTAACTTTGCAAATGTCCATACTGAATTTAGGATAACTATTTACAATTTGGAAATCATAGTTCAAGGGTCAAGGGCATGGAGCCTTGTAGTTATCTTTCACTTGTGCATGCAATGTCTCAAGAATGCTTTAAAAATGTTTCATTAATCTTTGCACACATGTTCACACTCTCCATTAAAGTTCGAGCAATGACATTTTCAAGAGCAAAGGACAAAGGTCAAGGTGATGGAGCCTTTTGGACATCCTTTGCTTTTAAAATGCAAACTCTTAAGAACAGTCAAAGTTCATTTTTGTCTTAACTCAGCCAGTTGCAATGACTGCAAAGATTGTTCACGAATACAAATGTTCCAGAATCCTTCTAGCTCTCACATATTGAGCACACCTGATGCAGCTGTATTTTTATTCTGTCTGAAGCTTAAAACCGTTTCCAGGCGTATTATCTAGGCTCTTGTGACATTTGTCATCCACTGTGAACGTTGTGTCAACTAAAAACTGTTAATACAACATCTAAGAAACACTTTGAAGGATTAATCTTTGTACAAATATCTACACTCCCTCAAGATTAAAGTAATTAAATGTCCTAGGTCACAGGACAAAGGTCAAGGTCATATGGCCTTTAGGACATCCTTTGCACGTAAAATCTCAAGGTCACTATAAGGGATTTCCATCAAACCTGAGAATCTTATCAGATCATCCTGAAAAAGTCATGGGTCAAATGTCAAAGTCAAACAATCTCAGGTTCATCCTTTGCTTGTGATTACAGTGGTGTGGATGTGATAATTTGAGAATGCTTTAAAGGGTTTTCTTTAAACTTTCCCCATTTTTTTACCACAATACTGACCTTACACTGCAGATGGATCCGCTTGATTTTAATGTCTATAATCACACAGAGGCAAGGAGCAGCATGACCCAGTTGGCACCCTTAAATGAAAGAAGAGGTGGGTGCTAAGAGCAATACAACAGCAGGAATTGACTGCTTGTACAGAGATTAGCTTAGGTGCTAACCGCCTCAGTAGCAGTTTACTCAGATCTGGACCATATTTCTTTACTAAGTAAAGAAATAATAACAACACTGAAATCACTCATTCACTTCCAACATGTTTTGGCAAGAGTTTGTTTTATTTTACACTGCAGCAGCAGCGCCCGCCTACCGTATTATCTGATTGATCCATAATGAATGTGATTGATGGAGTCCAATCACCGGTTATACTTTAGAAAGGTTCTACTTATTCCCAAACCTTTTCAATGGGCTGTTTTCGAGATGAACTGATGAGGAACTGATTAGATTTTATAGGTATTGGGTTGGAGTTCAAAGTCACAGAGTCTCCTGGTCATCCTTTGTTTGTGAACGTGATCTCTCCACAAAGCTCTCAGGGATTTCAGTCAAACTGTTCATTTATCTCTCTTTGACTGAATGAATGATTAATTGACTTGACACTGAAGGTCAAAGGTCCCTAGATGTCATGTTCATATCCTGCCTGTCAAAATACAACAAATAATTTTCTCCATATTTACACATATGTACACTTTGGCTCATTGATTACTTCAGATAATTTTGGAGTGACCAGGTCAAATGTCCCTGGTGCACATGATCATCCCTTCCTTGTTGGCATGATATCTCAAGAACTCTATGAGAGACATATTTTATTCTGAAAAAGCATTCTCTGATTCAACATTGACCCAGTCACATTTAGCAGGTTCAAAGGCCAAAATAAGTGGGCCTCATTGGGACCTTGTTGACAAGATCTCTGTAATAAGATAAGATAAGATTTAAGATGTAAGATTTAAGATGTAGGATCTCTCTACCACAAAACTAACCAAAGTCTTAAGATCGAAAAAAACAAACTCTACAAAACTTTACTGAAGTAAAAAAAAAAAAAAAAGTTTGACCTTTACCACCCAGGGTATCATTTGGAGTTCTGTGAGTTTTAAAGACATGGTAGAGAATATTACTTTCTAGAGCAATTTTGCCTTTTCTTTGCTGAGCCGTTTTCATGTCTCACAGGATAATAAAAATCTCACGGTCTCCATACTGAAAAAATACACCCACACTATTGTTGGTGTTGTGTCAGGTAAATTAATTATACTCAAATGCAGCCTGCATGTTTACTTTTTCATGTTATTACTGCTCTGTAATATTTCTTCTTCACCCACAGTGCTTCTGAATGGTTTGGTTTGGGTGTCTTACACTTCACATAAAGTGTAAAATATTCATGCTCATAAATCTTTAAAGTCTCATGTTTGTGATCATACATGTTGAGTTAGCAGAGGTGTGTGTGTGGATGCTCGTACATATAGACTGCACTGAATATTCATGTGTTTAAGTCTAAGAAAGTGTAGCATGGAAGCAGCTTGTCAGATTGTATATGTGCTTGTTAAATCAAAATGTGAGCCAGACATTGACAGCACTCCATCTTGTGTCGAGAACTGGTGCATAATTTATATACTGTACTATGTACTCGATTTCTTACCAACTCAACTCCTCTCCTCAGACTAGAAAATATGAAGAGGGCTTTGAGGGGATGTCCATTGGTTCACTGACTGACTTTTAGAAGGAATATAAGTTTTGGATTTATTTTTTAAGATATCAGAATTTTTGAATTACTTCATATTCAGGCATTTACTTTTTAGGCAATGTTGGAGATTAGCAGCAATAGACAAAGCACAACTTCATTACTTGATTCTATGTATTGATTGTTACAAATATTTGTCCAGTGCAAGTAAAATGTGTGATATTAATTATACTTGAGTACAGCACTTGCTTATAAAACAATTTTAGTTGTTCAAACTCTCTTTGAAAACAAGAGCAGCCTGGTGGTTATATGCCTCCACATACAAGCGTAAAACAGTAAAAGTTCAGTAACATGTCAAGGGCCAGGGCGGTTTTTGCAAGAAAAGGATGAGCATGGGACTCAGTGACCATGGCCTTTGAACTTGTAGATTCAAAATGTAATCAGCTAATTGTCAAGCTAGAGAGGACAAACATTGTAAAGTTTGTCAGAAATCCCCATGAGGCCCAAGGACATTTCTTCTTGTCTCTCAAAAATCATCTCAGTATAGTGTTGAGTCAAAGGGCTCTAATTTCCTGGCGCAACTCAGGGTGGCGCAGGGTGGCGCACCCCGTGCAGTGGTAATTTCGTCCGGCGCACCACCGTGCGCAGCCAATTTGGCAATTTGGTAGACCGGCTGCGCCGAGGTGGGTGTGACGGCGCACCAGGGGGAGGTGTCAAAAGATTCAGCTTGGCGCAGGGACAATTTCATTCCATAAAACCGCTCGGAAGGTGCGCTGAAAGCCCGCCAGCTCCAACCTGGTCTATTCTCGGTGCAGGAGAGGCGCACTCGGGGCAGTGGTAATTTGGCTGACAGGTGCACAGTGCGCACACATCACCAAAACCTCACAGGCAGGTGTCCAGAGTGTCAGGCACATTTCAATGCAATAAACAATCACAGCAACCACTATTTAATGTAACCGTCTGAACCAGCATATACATTTGTATCTATATTAATTGTCCCGTCACATCTGATGTCAGATCAGGGACGTTTGTCATAACTAACGAGTTCACATCTCTCAAGCCAACCACAAACAGCCACATCATCCGATACGGAGTATCCGGCTTCTCTCATCTCATGAAATTCAAAAGAAAAGAAAAAAGAGAGAGACGCTCGCTGAATAAATGTAAGTCACTCGGTGTCTTAAGGATTTATCTGTGATTGCCCATATTTCTCTGTTTTAATCTTTATTCATAACGTGATCTAAAAAGATGGAGTACATTATTGCAAGGAGGATGAGGAGGAGATAAAATTTCACCTAAGACACTGCTATTTGGCGATGACAGACCAGTAATGCAGGTGGATCACAAGCATGATGAATGGATTAGCCTGCTGCTGTGTTTAAAAGTAATTATCACTTAATTTTGTACCCCTATTTATGACACAGGAACAGATTACATCTGTCCCGCGAGGTGGTCCACACGGTGACGCGCATCGTGGCTCCGATGCGCGGCCCGGTGGCCCCTGCGCTCTCCCAGTTGCTGTAAAAGTGACAGCGGCTCTGACCTTCTTCGCCAGCGAGGTGAAATTGTCACTGCACCTCGCCTGCGACGCATTTAAAGGCGAGGAGAGGCGTTCATTTGATTGGTGAAGATCACACTCAGCTGTGTTAAACCCACTCAAGTCTTATCTCCTCCCTCTCTGCTACGTGCGCCAGTAGGAGAGACGGAGGTGTGGGTGCGTCTGCCTGCGCCAGACTGCGCCGTGCACGAAACTTGCAAAGTGCCCTGGACACACCCTGTTGGCGCAGCGCAGGCACGGCGCAGGGCAGGTGCGCCCCGCCTGCGCCTGGTCTACGAAATTAGAGCCCATTGAGGGCATTTTGATAATGTTTGAAAAAAAAAAAAAAACCTCAAAGTTTTGCATGTGCATTTAGGATTTGAAGATGGCACTTAATGACTTTTAACCTTTGACCCCAAAATTCAAGTCATGTTTTAATCAGAGAAACAAAGTTTTCCAAATTCCCTACATATTTTGAGTAAAACCCCATTACAAACAAAGAATGATTTATGGATGTCATGACTTGACCTTTGACCTCCAAAATCTAGTCAGTTGATCCTTGTGTGAGAGTAGAAGTGTTTGCAGAGTTGGAAAAAAATCCTTCAAAGCATTCTTGTTTTATCACAGTTTTTGAAAAGGATATTTATGCTGTTTATTATTTATATGCACATATATACCCACTGTATATGTTTGTGCAAGAACCTATATGTTGTTGTTTTGTTATGTGGAATAACTTTGTGAACGCTGTGAGCAAGTGAGTTTTATTGTTTGTAAAACTTTTTTAGTGGTGCTAAATATATCATCCAAAATGTTTTGCACCTTGCAGGAGTCAAAGGCGATCATTATAGAATCAGGGGTGCTATTGAGGTGGATTTATTTTACACCAGTGCCCCAGAGTTGGTAGAAGGAAGTGTGTCCTCTGCAGGATGTTAAGGGGAGTCGACTAGTACACCCCCTAGAAACGAGAGCGAAGTGAATAGGCCCCCCTGTCTTGTTGCAGACAGAAACTTCTTCCAGGAGTGTCACAAATAACACCTAGAGGTAAGAGTGTAAATATGTGAAAAGTTTTAGTTTTGAGTTTGTTTTTATTTTATTTTATCCTCTGCTAGCCAAGGCTTAAGGGAACCATATTTGTGTGAGATAAATCACTCTGGTAACTCACTGAATAGATGAAGGAAATCGTCTCTGTGCAGATCCAGGTGTGTGTGTCTGTGTGTGACTGCCAATCAGTGCTGTGTGTGTGTGACTGATGCTGCGTTCTATTTACACCGGAACTGGGAAGAGGGAAGTGGGAATTACTTCATCTCCGAGTTATCAGTGTTCCAGTTACAAAGTGGGAAAAAACGTGCAAAGCTTATTTATGTATAGCCTTTACATCAGTGATCATCAAATGGTGGCCTTCAACTTCCTACCTGGGTAACATGGTCTGATCTTTTTAAGGCTAAGGTCACTTTCACACCTAAAGTTCACCAGACTTGTCTTATGCTACACTCCATTTACATCGGAACTGGGAAGAGGGAAGTGGGAATAACGTCATCTCTGAGTTATCAGCGTTCCAGTTCGAAGTCGTAAAAAATGTGCCAAGCTACCAGGCTACTAGTAGCATTTGTGTTAGCTGTTGTTAGCATGCCCTGCGTTGTTTTTCACACATACCAAATGGAAAATGTAAATAACACTATAGCAGCATTTCCATATATATGTCAAACAATTCTATGTGTAGGCTGATTTAGTGTGTCAAACACTAGTCAGAGGTGCTTATAAACAGAATATTACAGGAGCTTAATAACTGTTTACACTGGGGGCAGCCATCTTCGATTGTCAGCTCTGGGGTGGTGAGGATCCCTAGACTTCCCAGTAGGGAATTCTGACCTCGGGGGGTGTTCCAGTTGAAATTTCCCACTCGGAACTCGGAAATTCCGACTTCCCGGTACAACTGGAACACTCCATGATTGGCCTGACTTGGCTCAGGTGTGGTGAGCTTATATACTGTATATTTCTGAGGCGGCAGTGCTCAGCGCTGACTCATTACTTTGCCATCAGAGGCTTTGAGAGCTTCTCTGTGTTTCTTGGTTGACGTTTCTAGCAGTGACAAGTCTGCCTGAAGCACTTTTGAATTCTGGTGTGTGAACTGTTTAAAATTCTCTCGTTACTTTGAAAGATGTGAAAGCTGGAAGTTCGAAACTAGCCTCTTAAGTTCTCTTTATACACCAACAGGTGATTTTTGTGATATTTGAGGAGTGTGTATAAAACTCCTGAAGTGTTAAATTCAGCTACATGGCAGCAGTTGTTTGGTTTAACCTCTTCACAGTTTTCACAGTCAAACAAAAGCCTCTTTTGTTATTGGCTTGTAGCCAACTTATTTGTGTTTCGTTTCTACATCCCGACATATTGTTCGCGATTGTAGTGGTAATTCCTTTGAAATTACTTTAAGAAACCTGGGTCTAAAATTGTGTCCCACTCACAGATTTCCTGACAATTTGAATGTGAAAGGCTTTTTGTTGTTGAACCATGTGTGATTTACCCTTCTGGACATTTTTTTTTGTGAATAACTACATTGATTTGAGGTCAGTATAACACAAATACTCTGACAGCCTAAGTTGTCTAGGGAAAAAATTATGATAGCCTAAGTTGTCTTGGGGGGAAAAAGATGTCTTTAACCTGACTGTGCTTGAAAGGGTTGAGCTTTTACATGCATTTTATATCATTCCTGCACCACTCTATTTTCTGTCGTCAAATATTCAATGCACCGTTGCTCTTGGTCTTGTTATTTTAAACTGTGAAAGAAAATATTCCCAGCTTACACCAGACTTGGTTCTTCTGTCAAAATAGTTGTTACTCTGATCTGTTGCTTATCCTGTTACACTCTCTGTGAAACTTTTGCTCTTGATCGTTGTTCTTACATTGACATAAGCAAATATTTGTGACTATGACTTAATATGGGGAGTGACCATAAATTCAGCATCATACATTTGTATGTGTTGGGTGACTCTGTGAGGCAGATTTTGTTTGTCAGTCAAGTGAAGCAGGAGAGGCAGTATGAATAAATAAAACATGCCAATTAAAAAGCAAAGTTAAGAGGTCAGATGCTTTTGTTGCATCAAGGTTTATTCTAAATATTCTACTTTTCATGTTTAAATTGGTGTTGTTGTCACTGTCAGTCCTGTTTAACCTTTAAATTGTAGATGGAGGAGACACACTGCACTCTTAATTCATAAATAGTAGCTCAGCCTCTTAAACTTGTTATTTGTTACCTTGCTAAGTAAAGTGTTTTTGTTGTGTCACCTTATTACCCCTTAGTTAACAATGCCAGTCTCAGAGGGCTGATTTTGTTTTGTTTTGTCGTGTTTGTCTTGCAGGGCTGTGTCTCTGTTTCATTCACTTCCCCTCCTCCCCCTGTTTACTCCTCAGCTTTACTCAAGTCAGGAAGTGACAGCCCCTGTCCCATGAGGTTAAACACGTTGTGACCTTTTGGTTTCCTCGCTAAAGGCTGCCTAACTTTATCTGAAGCTGATCAAGAGTGACAGAACTACTTTATTTTTCTTTTTACTCTAAGTATGTGGTGTACTCTTTATTTTGTGAGGGGAAAGAGACCGTACACATTTAACAACAACAACATGGCATTTGCAAAACACTTTAGTTAACAGTAGGGCTTTCTAAGTGTCCAATCTTGAGACTTTGCACACCCATACTTCTCCATTTATCTCTATTCATCTACATAATAATTGGTTAAGAGAAGTTTGCATGGCTCAGTGATCTCCAAAGGCATAAATCTATAGCTGCTGGGCTGATTGAATTATCTTTTATGCTGTGTCACGGATAATAAGGTTTTGTTAAACGCTGTTAAAAGTGACCCACCAATAAATTTAGAGGTAGTATTTCCTTCATTACAGCCAGTTATGTGGCCTCTCCTTGTTAAGCTTCATAAATTCACCCTGTGATCAAATCAATATTGTAAAGCAGCTACATTAGCTTACATTACAAAGAATCATTATCATTCAAAGCTGAGGCTGGCATCTGAAATGAAATTAGTGAGTCAGTCTAATATTTTTCCTATTTATCTGTTAGTTAATAAGTACATGTTAAACCTTAAGATGATTCAATGTTCTTTAGAACTTCAAGTAAGTTGAAAAAAGACACAACATGTTATACTTTTCAAATACTGAGTGATATACTTTACACCTCTATATAAATCTGTAGATAGTAGCGATGGGAACTGATGAGATTTTATTGATACCAATGCCATTAACGACTCTTCTTAATGATCCGATTCTTTAACAATTGTTTTATCGATTTTCTGTGTTGTAAAGAATCTTCCACACAGTTTTCAGTGGCAGCAATGTCAAACGCATGACCTCCCTGACATTCAACGCCATGCTGCATAGATAAATGCTTCTTCAATTTGCTGTTTTCTCCACTTACAGAAAGTTGTGCCATAATTGTCTTTTTGTTGAAAATTAAGCCACAAATTTTGACCACTTCTGTATCCTGTCTGCCGGCTTTGGACTTTTTCATTATTATTCCTACTGACTGTCTCTGATGAGAGTGTGGCATGTTTGATTTGCAAGGCATGCAGAACAAAATGAAAGGAAGTGATAAGAGAATTGTTGGCTAGTGACTGTGAAGGCCACTGGAGTGAACTCAGTCGTGTATAGGACACTGATTGAGATGATTTTAGCTTTGTGACATGGCATATTACCCTGCTGGAAGTAGCTCTCAGAGGGTTTAGGGTTTTTTTTTTCCCTGAGAGATGGACCTGCATTGCCATTAAATCAGACATACTACAGACATCTCCAATATTTCTCTCTTGGTCATTGGTTCTACTACATCTGTCTTTGAAAATAAAAAAAGATAAACTGTATATTAATAATAAATGCTTTTCCCCCCCCAAGTATCTAAGCTCCTCTTCAGCTCTGTTTCCTCTTAACTCCCCCATAATTCAAGTCTGTTAGATACAATAAGACTGTATATGACCATTTCAGTCACTCTGCACTTCACTGCCTCAGGCTGGTGGAGGGACACTGAAAGAACTGTTGGTATCCTGGAGATGTGTGTGTATTTTTAAGTCTAAATATAAAGATAGAGGCACTCTTAGAGATAGACATAAAGAATTGATGCAGGGGACATGTGGAGGTCCATTAGGTCACTCTGTGTTTGTGCTGCAGGAGTGCTGATGCTTGACTCTGCCCTCATGTTCATCAAACAACAAACCAAAGCTACGAACTTAAAACCAGCCACTGTCAACTGCAGAGTTCCCTCTTTCAGACACAGTTGAAATCAGTAAAATTAAAAGGAATTTTTCAGCAAGTGTCTTTACATGAGCTTGGCTTTAACACATTTTAAATGACCCTTTTTTGTGTTTGGACATATAAACATTATATACAGATTTTATAGGCAAAGCCCTCTTCTTGGCTTGAAAAACATATTTTTATCAACCTGGAGAGCTCAACAAGAAAACAATACACTGTGGCATGCACCTTGAAGGCTTGTTTATGTCCCATGCAGGATATCCATACAGACAGCTTTCTGTCTGTCCTCTGTGCTCATGTTCCCAGTATTTCTTTCTCTTAAATATATTTTTTGGGGCATTTTTGTCCTTTATTGACAGTTGAGAGACTGGATTGACTTTGAAAGAAGGGGGGGAAGACATGCGACAAATAGGCCCCGGTCTGAAACCAGGCTAGAGAGCCTTCATAAATGGCATGTGCACAGGCTGGAATTAAGACAAAGAGGAATACTGTAAAAATGAGGGGCCTTTTGGGAAAGACTGAAGGAACTGTCAGAAATAATATTCAACAAGAGGTGCTCCAAGAACACAAACCTTCACCAAGGCACTTCTGACATTGTTAGAGGGCATAAGGCAGCATCTGGGATACATTTTTAACTGTCTACCCCAACATGATAGATTTGTGTAGTATTCGGGTAGGGAGAGCTGTAACTTTGAAATATGTGGATCTATTTTTGTTTGCACAGGAGGCATAAATGACCCTTTTGTCCTTTTTGACATCTGTCGATTGGGGCAGGGCCTGAAAGCCAAGTGACAAATCAACAAAACAAACATGGCAATTACAGGGTGGCCTTACATCTGAAGCAAAAAGGAACTGAGTTTTGTCATTATCAAAAAGAGAGTTGAACATAAGGAAGAAAGTTTAGATCAGTGGGTCTCCAGTGGTATGGCAGGGCACATGGTGTACCTTTAGGCAAGTCTAGGCCTACTTTACAAATGAATCCAGCCTTAAGTTACTAACAATTACTCTTTTTGGGTGCATACATTTTTGTATACAGCTGTCAAATTCTGTAACTTTTAACAATCTTAAAACTTTGAAGGAAACATCTTTTGCAGAAATAGGAGGTGGGGTAAAATTTGAAGACTGTCTCTCCAATTTGTAAGATCTTAAATTCTGCATAAAATGTACCCTCTCAAGTTTAAGTCGCTTAATACCGTTTTCTGTCAGATTTTATGACATTTTAGATCTGAATAACCTTGAGCAGCCTCTTGCAATACATGTTAATGGGGCCATTTGCATTTTTATGAACATGGTGTGCCTTGAGATTTTGGCTTGATTTTAGGTATGCCTTAGGCAAAACAATTTGAAAACCTCTGGCTTAGATGAACAGTCTGATTTCAATCAGCAGTGAAGACATGTATAATATTTACTGTCTCCCTCTTCAGTTGCTGAAAATGCAGTGGATACACCATATCCATAATGTAATGTGAGCATTTAAGAGAGTTAGGCCCTTAATAAGCTACAGTGGTCTTGTTTTTTGGACTTTACAACTGATGTCATTCGTGTTATATAAAATAAAGATCACCAGCTCCTAAATAAATAAGACACAGATATCAGGAATCTGGAAAAAAAAATATATATATATACATATAAATTTATACATACAATAATACAAACTCCAAGTGCCTGTAAACACCACATCCAAATAATAACCAAAGCTTATAACGGGTAAAAAGTGTTCTATTATTTCCAATACCTGTGTAAAATCAGTTCTTTCAAAACAGGGCCAGGGCCTTAACAATTGTGAAAAATCAGTTTTGGGGAAATATAGTTCATGATATTTACCTTTGTTGCAGCCAATATGAAAATGTTTCCGTCACATTATGTCTAGTTTTTGGCATCACTCGACAGCTCTCTGAGGAGATAAGGTTAAGAGGAATCAGCATCTCTAGCTTTGATATTTAATGAATGGTACCAAAATAAAGCAGAAACCTGTGCGGTCATTGTAGATATTGGAAAAGTTAGTATTAATACTACAAAGGTACCAGAATCCAGTGCCTACCCCTTTTAATCAGATAACTCAGATCAATGTAAATGCTCACAGTAGCTAAATAGAAAGCACTCGGAGAGTGCAAACCTCCGCCAAGGTAGCTCACATATTGTCATTACATCCATAATCAGTAGCTCCAAAGGGATAGTTCAGGTTTGTTGAAGGGGGTTGCTCAAGGACAATGGTACTAGAAAATACAGTTGCCAATAAAGCAACTAGCAAGCTCTCCCCCAGTAGGGAGATACAGTAGCTGGGTACGGATGCTCGGTGATATGTAGCAGTAATAGTGCAACCAAAAGCCTTGTAATTACCCCACTTAGTGATTCTCTTATCAATTCCTGTGTACTTTCTCTTTGGAAAGTTGTTGGCCTACACACGTGGTCAGTGTCAACAACATCAAAACATGTGGCACTCAAAACTAGGCCACTATTTCAACTACTTCTATCACCGATCTGCCATGACCACATGTTTGACTTCATAGTTATCGTTTCTGACTCCAATGAGAGAACGACTTTCATGATTTGAATGGCATACAGAACTAGAAAGCACTCAAAGAGCGCAAACCTCCACCAAGGTATCTCACATATTGCTGTTATTCTATAATCAATAGTTCCATGATAAAGTACCTTCATAATATGATTCCTTGACCCTGAAAACCCACACCTAGCACTTGGAATCATGTTGATATCATTATTAGTTAGCCAATTATTGAGCAAAAATAATTGGAGGTGAAAATGAAGTTGGGCCATTTCCAACATCTCCTAAAAATTTCAGCAAAATCCGTCCAGTAGTTTTTGTGTAATCTTGCTAACAAACAAACAAACAAGCAAACAAAAAGCCAACAAACATACGTCGGCAAAAACATAACGTCCTTGGCAGAGGTAATGAAAATGACTGTCTATGCACCAGCAGTCTCTTGAACTGAAACCTACGGTATGTCTCAGGTATGTGGCATATGCTGAAATGTGACCATACTGAGCGTCAATGAAAATATTGAATCAAACAGGTGAAGGTCATCCAACTTGCTCTGTTTGACACCTTGTGTGTTGATTTTACTGATCAAACCTGACAAGTCTTGTATATTATCACTGAAAAACAGGCTTGAAAACAACACATTTATATTCCACAGTTGGGTGAAAAAATGACAATTAGCAAATGAAGGGGTCATTTTATACATTTTCAAATCACTGTCAATATGGGATCTATCTTTGCTAAATTAATACCATGTGCTATTCATTGTGATGAACATATCTGTCAGATATGCATTCATATTCTTTCTTGCCTTTTCTGACCTCTTGAAATATACTCAATAATCCCTTTTTTTCTTTTTGTTTTACATACTCTAGTTGAATCCAGTTTTTCCTTTGCATTACACAGAAAAAAAGACACATTTGGCAAAGTTTAAACATCTTAATTCTTTGCTACAACTGTCAAAACACAGACTTGGTTTTGTTCCAGTCTCATGTCTCTGCACTTAAACCAAGAGAAGAGAGTGGATGGTGTTGCAGGTTTTCCCCTCTCCTCTCCTCTTCTGTTTCTCCACAGAAGCAGAAGAGGCAAAAGTCCCTCAAATAACTAACAAACAAGTTTTTGTTGACTTCCAATACAGAATTCACAAGCTAGACTTGGGTTAAGGTGTTAAATTATTCAGGGTGTTACTGCTGCATACACAAAGGTGAATGAAAGATTGGACCTGAGGAATAAACATCAAGATTGCTGAAGTTTTCACAATATTTAGAATATTCAATATGTTTCCAATGATGAAAAAACAAATAATATATGAAAAAGAAATCAACTGTCAAGCTGTATTAGGCAAACCTGAATCTCATCATTTTTGTCTCATTTTTAAAAAACTTTGGTCAATGACATCATTTTTGAACAAATAACAAATGGTAAATGAACTTGATCTTATATAGCACTTTTCTAGTCTTTGACTACTCAAAGCTGCTTTACACCACAGGTCACATCTACCCATTCACACCATTCACTCTCACATTCACTCACTAATGGTTGGAGTTTCTATGTCAGGTGTCCATCAGTATCAGGTAACACATGCACACACTTTCATGCCCATTTACACGCCACTGACACAGCAGTGGGAGCAACTTGAGGTGAAGTGTCTTGCCCAAGGACACATCGCCATGTCCATGTGACAGCCAGAGCTGGGCTCAAACCTGCAACCTTCCGATTACCGACCAAGTGCACTTTTGGGCCACTGACGCCCAACAACCATGCAGGAGGATGAAGTATCAGTTTGCAGAATGCCGTGAGTCTTAATGACAAAGTCTGTGAGCCCCATAGAGCAGTCATCCACAGGGTGGGTGGTTTTGGTTCATGTTCAGCCTGTGACTCCCTCCCAACATGACAGTCCCCACACCAGAATCCTGCACCGGATCGGGTACCATCCCTATGAGTAACCGTCAAAGATGTGGGTTTAAAAATTGTTTTAATTTGCGGATGAAAATAACACCATGCGGGCAGGTAGTGGGTGAGAGAGGGGAGGGAGAGAATGAGAGAAAGATAAGAGATGAAAATTAATGTCTGCTGTGTCAAACATCTACATTTCCCCTAACCCTACTTTTGAAGCTCTTTATGCTGCTGTCTCATCGCTGCACATGCCCGTCCCCCAGTCTCTCATTGGGGTGCCATATGTCTCATGTATGCAGGTCCAGGCAGGTGGAATGGGTTGCCATTCATAGACATGCAGGTTTGAGTTGGAAAATTGGACCTGCGCAGCACTCTCTCCCAAAGTTTCAAGCTCCAGCAACTCTCTTATCTACAATATGCTGCTATGAAAATGTCCAATGATGCTTGGAGCCTCAGCAATGTTGTCTTTCCCTTGTTTTTGACCTCTATTTGGTAAACAATAAGAAAGCTGTGGGGGTTTTCAGACAATGTTGGATTAATTGCCAACATTGTTTGGCTACCCAGTTAGAAGGTGTTAGCGTTGATGTTCTACAGTTAACAAAGGAGTGCCTCAAGGTTCAGTGTTTGGACCACTATTATTTCACATTAATGTTAGTTTCCTTGGACAGAGTATTTAAATCATTTTTTAAATTTTATGCTGATGATACTTATTTACTTCTGTGCATGTATGTCTGCAAAAGATTTTGAGGAGCTTCAGCATGCTTTTGATTTAGTAGGGCTTCACCTTTGTTTGCTTCAACTTTAAATACAAACTTGGGCCATGTTGTTCTTTATATCTTCATATGGTCTAAGAAATTGTCATAAAAGACTGTCCAGAAATTAGCTGGTATCTTTGTTTATGTAGTCAGGGTTTTTACACGATGACCACTTGTCTTTTAGGGGGCAAAAAGAGCCCACTATTTTCCTGTTCTTGATTGATGAATAAATGGCTCTACCTAAAGCCTTCATGCCTGAAAGTGTGTATCATAGGAATGTCACCTTGTACTTGATACTGGAAAATCTGTTATCCCAACCAGGATGAGAATACATATAACCAAGGACATTTGGCTATTAGCGTGTATGCTCAAAAAGCAACAATATTACATTATTTTGTCCTTAAAGCCACAGGTCAAATTTAAGCAATATATGACAGTTTAAACATGAGTACTTCTAATTAGAATTCAACAAAAGGACAAACAAAAAGAAAGAAAGTCACTATGTCAAAATTAATATATCTAAACTAATGTTTTGGGCTAATAAGAAGTAAAATTAACCTTTTTAATGCAAGCTATAGAGTATTTTCCTGTTATTAAAGTGTATTTTACTTAAATTCCAAGTCTTATTTTTACAAATTCCTTAGTAATGCATGAAAGGGAATTTTACAGACATAGTTAAGCTGGTTACAGCTCTGTTTTCTTTGAGCAGCTTTTTGCTCCTTTAGTTTCCCTAAACACATTTTAAAAAATATTTTTCAATCAATTGTCAGGCCACATGTAGCCCCTAGGCCACCACTTTCCCACCCCTGATTTAAAGCATTAGTTCTCAGCCTTTCTCCTCAAAGTCCTCCTATCCCTCTTAAATCTAAAAGAAGTTGAGTCCCTTAAACCCACACAAGTAAAAGTGATGCATTGCAGTCAAATTTAACATAGAATTAAATTGATTTAATTATAACCTGCGAAACGAGTGTGGCTGCATAAGTAACACGATAGTTTTGTGAGAAAACATTTTCTTCACAGTTTTATCTACAGATCTTTATATAAACCATTCAGTCCTGTGTGGTGTTAATTATTTCATTTAAATGTGGAAATCTAATTTTGACTACTTCAGAACAGACAGGAGCCTGTTTGGTGCTCTCCCCTAAGGGGGGTTGATACCTCAGGGGGGCCTGGACCCCAGATTGGAAAACCACTGAAAAGGAGCTGTTGTAAATAAGCCAACAGCCTAAACCATCCAACAAAATGCTCAGAGACTTTTTGCTTGCCTGTTATGAGCTTTGATTATTTGTAAAAATCCATTCCAACACATTATTTTTTTTTCAGAAGAGGACTCCAATAAAAGAACAGAATTAAATTTAGTTTCAGGATATGTTGGAAGAAGAGAGTGAACTATGACATGTGGCCAAATTTAGTCTATTAAAAAGCTGGCAGGTAATGGTGCAGTAAATAACTTAACAACTTTTAATTGTCAAAACATGAGTTCATGTTGAGTTTAAGAGATATACTTCATAATGTGATATGTTATATCTAACTATTTTAAGAGTCAAATAAAAGATAAAAATATAGAGTCACAATTTCAAGTTCTAACAAATTCAATTTCCCCACATCAAACATCATTAACCAGCCAACAAAAACCTGTTGTTCCAGAGCCCTCATTGGTTTGGGCATAATTCCTACCTGAAGGGTGAGGTTGCCTGTGAACTGTGTTGTAATAAAGTAAATGACCACTTAAGTGTGTGACCAGCAGAGGCGTGTCCAGTTTAACTTGCTGAAGGGATGGAGGCTGGTGGTGATATGTTAGCCATCCAGGAAAGCCGATCAGACATCCTGTAATGCAGATGCTGTGATCCTGTGTTCAGAGTATTGACTTAACTGTACCTAATTTTGACTTTATCTGAGTGTTTTTACCTTTAGACTGGTCATCTGTAGTCTATATTTTCATGTTAACATTGAAATTAATTTTGAAAATATCCCTTAAAGAAAGTATCAAACACACAGGAAGCAGATTCAGGCTTTGTCCACATGAAGGTGGGTATTTTTGAAAATAGAGGTTTTCCACATGTGCAAGGTATGAAAACATTCCTGTCCACACAAAAACATAAAACCACATCAACACATTGTTAGGCACTGTTATTACCTTGATACAATGTCGGTGATGAGGAACCTTTTTTTTAATTTCCATGACAATGTGGTTTTATTTTCATTTCTGTTCCAACCACAAGTCTTACTGGTGTTACAGTTTATTTTGTGGCTATGTTAACTAGTGTTAGCAGGCATTCTGATTAAATATTTCTTTGTTTACATTAAATTTGAGACAACTCTGATAATCTTTATCAAATCCTGTTATGAACAAGCATTTTGGGTACTTTTGTTGGTTTTAACCTAAATCACCAGATGGATGGTCAATGTATTTCACCAGTCCATCTGGGCAACAGTCCAGAGAAAGTGTTTGGGAATGGGCAGAACCTTTCAAAAGCATATCCAGAAGGTGATTGGACAAAGCTTAGTCAGTCGCATTCATTGTGATCCAATCAGATAATGCAGTAGATGGGCACTACTGTTACAATGTTAAGAACAAAACGTGAGCCACTTCGTAGAACAAACTCATGGCAAAAGTGGAGTGAAAATATCTTTCTATTGAGAAATGCTTTCAGTGTTTAATTTTTTATTTAAGCTCTTAGTTCTCACCTCTTCAAGGACTCTGATTCGGCCGGGCACAACCCTTGTAGATCTGAGCTTTGCAATCGATCGACCTGATTGGCTGCGTAAGGTCATGCATTTACAGTGACCTTAAACCTCATTTAAGTGTGGACAAAGGAACCTCTGTTTTTTAAGAAAAAACTGCCTATGTATGGACATAGTCTTGAACATTTTAACACTGATGAATGTTGTTGCTGTAACTATTTAAATAAATGATAAATCTTCTTTAATAAGTTCATAAAAAAATATTCATCATTTTATAAAATTTTCTTTACAACAAGGACTCTTTCAATCGCACCTTCTTGCTTTGCTTCACAATTTATCAGCCGGCCATTTGATAAGAATTTTGGATGAGATAATTGCTTCCATCACATCAGGTGTTACTTAAAATTCAGAGTGAAGATGTTTTCGTTTCAGTCTCTGTAATGAGGAGACAAGCCTCACTTGAGAACGGTGTGTATAAACGTCAAACACTTGACAATCCTTAAACCCCTAAACACTTGTAAATCACAGCACTGCAACTTCACACACATACACACCCTGTTCATAGTTGAATACACAGAAATAGTTGGAATCTGCAGACTCTGTCGTTGTTCCAAGTACTTTACTGTACCACAGAAACATTATAAGGGAGCAGCAGCTTACAGAATGACACAGAGATTAAGACAACACATATTTCATGGCTTTTCATTTTCACTGGATTAACTTCCATGTCTCTGAGTTCATTTTGTACAGTTATACACCAAATCCTTACTCTTTTAAAATCTTTGCTTTTGTCCATGGAATAACAACAGTGCCCATGTGACACAAATTTAACTTCAAATTGTTATTTCTTTGTCATTTTAGGATAAATTCAACATTTTATGGGGATTTAGTTTTTTCTCTTTTTTTCAGCATGCATGCAGGAGTCTCTAGATGTAAGAGGAGGTACTTAAAGAGTTATGGCACAGAGCTGTTTGATGTAAAAATAAAATCACAGTTTATTTTTATAGGACATTTTAAGGGGGTTTCTAATGAAAACCCCACTTTTTAGTATTTCTGCTCATATATTTATGTATCCAGAGTCTCTGCTGACCCACACAAGGTAAGGTAAGTCAACCCAGTCATTTGTCTGTGGTCCTCCAAGGTCTGAAAATATGAAATCTGATGGTTCATCCTGAATTTTTGCCTCTTGTGACGTCACAATGAGTCTTTATATTAGGCTCCTCCCCTCACCTTGCATCTCTGTTTTCAGATCTTCACACTGCAAACCCCAGGGGAAGAAAAGATGACGTCAGATGAGCTTATTTGCATTTAAGAAGACACATACCAAAACGAACTGTTCTGGGAAAGGCTGTTAAGAGATGGTTTATACAGGGCCAGAAACCTCCTCTGGTGATTGATTTGTGATATGTTTTGAGCATAGGGGACTGTTAGACGGAGGAAAAGGGGTATGATATGTCACCTTAAAGTCAACAGCACTCATGTCATGATAAATATTTTGTCTTTTTCAAGAGTGTAGATCCACTTTCACATTATTCAGGTGAATCGTCTAAACTTGATGAGTTTCTGGAAGGCCTGTTTGAACTCATCATTGAAGACGGTGTAGATAACAGGATTGATGAGCGAGTTCAGATAACCCAGCCAGGTGAATATATCAAAAAGCACAGGATCGAACCAGCACTCTTTACATATCGCCATGACAAGTGTGCCGACGAAGAACGGCAGCCAGCAGATGATAAATGCTCCCAGGATGATGCCCAGCGTCTTGGTTGCCTTCCTCTCCCTCGCTGCGCACAGCCTCTTCCTCTCCAGCACGCTGTCTGCCAGCTTCACTTTCACACTGTTCACGAACAGAGGCGACCCTCCTCCCCCGCCTCCTCCCGCTGCCAGAGCGTGTAGGTGTGCTTCCTGGTTGGAGGCAGAGTTGAGAGAACAGAGAGATGAGCCGGCCGAGGTCTGGATGAGCTGCGCCGTGGTGAAGCGTTTCCCGGCGGACGGTGTTTTGAAGATGCGGGAGCGGGCCGCCACGTAGATGCGCCCGTAGAGGATGATAAGGAGCACTGTGGGCACGTAGAAGGCGCCGAAGGTGGAGTAGAGAGTGTAAGAGATCTGGTCTGTATTCACCATGCACTCTGTCAGCTCCTCGTGGGCTTTGGCCTGCCGCCAGAAAAGAGGAGGCATGGAGATCGATATGGAGATCACCCACACGACACCAACCATGATGGCTGCCCTGCGCATGGTACGGCGCTTGGAGTACTCCAAAGCGTCTGTGATGGCCCAGTAGCGGTCAAGTGCAATCACACACAAATGCAAGATGGAGGCGGTGCAGAAGGTGATGTCAGAGGACAGCCAGATGTCACACACGATCTGCCCCAGCGACCACGTCTTGCTAACAGTGTACAGAATGCTAATGGGCATGACCAGAATGGACACAAGAAGGTCTGTGACGGCGAGGGAGCCAATCAGGAAGTTAGCAGGCGTGTGGAGCTTGGGGGTGAGGAAGATGGTGGCGATGACAAAGGCGTTTGAAAGTGTGGTAGCCAGGGTGACAAGAGCTAAAACCGCAGATAGGGAGATCTGGAGGCCGAGGAGTGTGGCCTCGCTCCATGGCGGGGTTGTTACGTTGTCGGGTAACTCTGTGAAGTTGCTGGTGAAGAAATCCAGCGAGCTATTATCAAGCTCCATGTTGCCTCTGCTGCTGTTTGAACTTCTTTTCAGAGCAGCCTGAGCTTAGACTGCATGTGGATCGGCTCAGGCACAAGCTTGGTCGTTATTTTCCAGTTCTTGTGCTGCAATGTGATTTCATATCCACCTTCAGCAAATAATTCCATCATTTTAATTCTCAGCTAATGCTCCTGTAATTGCAGTCAGCTTAATTGGTCCATTTTGCCTCCCCTGATATTGATTCGTCTCACTTTTGTTGCAGCAGGAGACAAGAATCCTAATTTGTATTCATCTCTGGTCAGGCGGGCACTTCTTCTCTCTCTTCCCGCTTCTCTTATCTCATCTCAAACCGGCAGCCAGCACGCAACAACACCTTCAGACCGAGCCTTTCCTATCTATCAAATGCGTTAATGGGCTCCTCCTTTTCAATAAAGCCGAGCAGGGAGCTGCATGTAGGAAGAAGATGACGACAGATACACAGGTTGGCTTGCTGTCGCCCTTTTTTTTATCTTTTAAGTCTGCAGGAGGCCTTAAAAATTGACGTTCTTTTTGTGCCAAACTTGATCTTGTGTTATACTTTGGAAAATACTGGAAAGCTACATGACATTAGCTACATCCATCACAAAGACAGATGAAGAATCCACCCTGTTTAAAATCTGACATCCATACAGCTTTTGGCAGGTTGCTGGAGGCTTTCTTAAGTCCCTTTTGTTCTCTCATGAAGCTTTTTCCACAGCATCTTCATCCTTAGTGAGAAAAAACAAAAAGAACAAACAGGAAGATTAGTAATATTCAACTTAGCCATGCTCCCATCCCCCGTACTGCACGGATGCAAACACAAACAAACCACCTACATGACAAATTCCTCACATAAAGGGTGATAAATATACATAACAACCCGTGAGCTCCACCTCGACCTGTAAATGGAACAGGATGCCTCAGTACACTGACTCAACACCCACACACCTTCAGCTGTCATTTCGAAAGTTTATATTAGCTGGAACATGAGGTTAAAATCTTCTTGTGTGTAGATATTAAACATTTTACCAAAGTCATATCAGATCACTTTGCTATTGACACCATTTTAAACTTTAAGGCAATCTGCTGACATGCTCCCCTTCCCAGGACAGTTCTCTGGAAAGACATTAAGAGGTGTTTCAGGCAATTTAAGATGCAAAATGAATTCAGAATTCAGCAATATGACAGTACAAACAGTAAACAGAAAGAGAAAAGGATGTAAATATATTACAAGACCATCCGTTAGTGACAAAGGTTATCCTAAAACACTTTACAGATAGTACAGGTCGTTGCATCAGTCTTTTTTACATCATTTGCAGAGACCCAACATAAATCCAGATTTTATTTTTCAATACAGTAAAAATGTGTTAATGTTAAGGTAATGGTTGTGAATTCACTCTTCTCTTCAACTCTTTTCATAGTAATGATGTAGGTGATTCATTACAAAGCCTATAATTTTTCAAAACACTTCAATAATCTTCTGATGACACCAAGGAAAACAAACTTTGTCATTTAACTTATTATTTTCTGTTATTCAAACAAATCTGTGTCCATACCAAGAAGAAAGTATCTGTCTATATTAGAGGTACACAATATGGGGTATTGTTGTAATAATAATTATAATCATAATGATTGTGGTCCCTCACAGGTAAATGAACAGCACAAACATTCATGAGATAAAGAAAGAATTAAGAAATTTCGATGATGGTCCCTCTGCTTTAACAGCTCTCTTTGACACAGCATAATGAGTTTCACAGCGATGACAAACAAACCGAGTCTGTCAGAGCAGCTCAATTATAATGGTAACAACAGTGAAACCATTCCTGCAACAACTATTATATTAAGAAATTATTTGGCTTAGAAATCTTGTGGGAAGCATATGAGCAAATAAAAGTGCTCTATCTATCTTTCTATCTATCTATCTATCTATCTATCTATCTCTCTCTCTCTCTCTCTCTCTCTCGCTGTATGTGAAATTTGGGGGTTAGGTTTTCACACTCACACACACACAGACTTCTGCTATGACAGACTATTTCTGTACCGACATTATCAGCAGGCACAGTTTGAAGGACTGCGAGCGAGCAGAGCTGCCACGTATGTTTCTATAACGTTAATGGGCTCACAGTAACGTTACTGGTAGCTGTGAGTTGTAGAGGTCTGGGATATTTATTACAATTTTGGGAGACTGCTGCCTTAATTTATCTTAGAAACCAAGGCTCCAGGAACAGCGCCGGGCTTTCTTCACCAGCAATTTCTTCCTCCTTTTTGCTATGTCTGTGAGCAGAACTGCACATGCACAGCTTTCAGTGCTGATTGGCTGTTCGCCGTGCCGTACCTCTGCGAGTCAGAGACAGCAGACGGAGCGGCGTGGAGAACTCCTCCACATGCATTGCAAGGGAAGCTGGGAAAAGTAGTGGCATATGCTTGAAAAACTAGACGTCAGTTTGCAAATAAAATACAATTCCCATAATGCCGTAAATGAATGGAATTTGCCGTTATAGACTTAAATTTTTTTATGACATCAATCTGGATTGGATCAGCACCAAAATGTAATGGCTTCTTCCTTGGACCAAACCACACTTCTGGTAAAATTTTCATGTAAATCCAGATCCACAGAAAAACAGACAAACAAAAAGATACAGGCCCCAGCGAAAACATAACCTCCTTGGCGCAGGTAATAAACCAACATTACATTAATGTACCTGCTGAGGGTTAATTTGAACTGATGCTTTTCTTGTCTTAAGACTAAGATAATATATAGGAAGATGAGACGTGGGCTGTAGCTGTGACGCAGGATAAGAGAAGTGACTGTAAATACAGTTTCTCCCGACAGTGTTATCATAAATCCCTGTAAATTATTGCTCAGCTTTAGCTCTTCAGTGGTAAACGGTGTGAACTCTGACTTCTTCAAATTGAACACACAGTTTTTATGTTGCTGGAGCATTTGATTTTGTAACAGCCACATAAGGATTTTTTATTTTCAGTGTAACAACTTAACAGATGGTGAAATACAAATATAGTAGAGAAAAACTAACCAGAGAGATTTAATGTCAGACTGTGATGTAATTGTTGCAGTCATCCTGTAATGTGAACAGTTCTATGGAAAAACAGGAAAGTATTTGGATTGATACTTGGGCTTGTTTTTTTTTTAAGGTTTTTTTTGGCACTATATTACACATACAAATAAAATCCATCATTTGCTAAGTTCAAGTTAGTATAATTTATTTTAAAGTTGATTTTGTGTTTGACTGCTCTTGTGTGAATTTACTTTAAAGTAGCAAGCATGAACCATATGATTAACTGACAGTTTGGTGCAGACTGTAATTCTCTCTTGCAGCACACAGTCAACAGGACAATTCCTCTTCTTCTTTCCTTTTGATTTTTGTCTGGGTAAATTTTACTCTCATACCATACATGTTCTTACAATCTTTTGCTGTCATTGTTTGCATGTTGTCAGCCTGTCTACCTGTCCTTGGAGAGATCACAGAGAACATACTAAAGAGAAAGCAATGCAGTGGTATGAAAACACCTTTACCTGATCAATTCCTTTGAATGTCATGCAGACTCTTTGGAGGGGGAAATCAATAAATTTAATCAATTCCAAGCCCTGGTCTGTATGCATGTCTATCATTTTTCAAAAAAAAAAAAAAAAAGAAAGAACATGAGACAAATTGAAGAAAATGAAAGCCAGATAAAATATATAATCCTTGTCTGTAAATGGGTGAAACAGGAGCTTTACTCAAACTGTCTTACTGTGTTCCCTGATAACCGTCCATTTCTGTCCCTCTCTCCCCCTCTCAAGAACATAAAAGATCTTTTACTTTTTTTCTGTACAGATTGTCAGGCCCCTCCAGCATTTTTTTTGTTGTCATGTAAGAAAATTTAATTAAAATGATATGGCTTGCCTTAATTATAGTCTGTTCTTTTTCTTCTGCTTTATCACAAAGTACAAGGTACAAGGAGAGAGAGAAAAATCATCCTTACATTCATGCTCAGCCTTTTAAACTGATTTCAATGGGACATAAAGTGTGATGCCACGACAGAGGAGCCTTGCAAAAGTTGTTCTAAAGAAGCTGTAGATGTAAAATATAAATAAAAATTGAGCCTCAAGACGAGCAACAAACATTAGAGTCAGAACCTAAGGATCTGTATTGAAAATATGGCCTCAATTACTTCTTCATTTTCAGAGTTCTGTGGTCTGCTACCCCGACTACTTGTAGGTTCAGTCTCAAGTTAAACTCTACATTTGTAGCTTTTTTCCCTGAAGTTGCTCCATGGTAGGGTTCACCTGATCTATTCCAGCCCATTTTCCAATTTGACCACATCCTTGTCATAAAAGTGATTGTTTTCTCCTCCCACAACAATCTGTGCAGTCATCTCCTTCAAGCTTGTTCACTGTGATTCCTTATAAGATTGGATCAGCAGGTCAGCCCTGCACTTACTGCAACTGGGGGAAAACACTGCAACCAGGCTGCTGACAGGCTCCAGGAGGTCCTTACATCTCTCCTCTGGCTCCCGAAATGATAAAAAGTGCACGTTAAGGTTGTCCTGAATGGCTTGGCTCCATCTTACATACCCACCCCCTTTGGCCCATACACTTTCTCTAATGCCCTTAGACTGGCCAACACAGACCGCCTGGCAGTCCATTGCTGAGGTTTAAATGTGATTTTGCTTTTATGATTAATGCCCCTCAGCAGTTGTCCCTCCATCAGATTTGTTACTCATGTTGCCTCTATTAAAAGGCATTCATACATATTAGCAGACATTGACCAACGTTAAAAAATCATCAACATTTCAGTGAAAGTAGTCCCCATGTCAAATTTGCTGTATTCAGTGCAGGTTGTGCTGCTTCTTGCTGCCCCCTGATTAATTGCAGACAGAATTTAGATGGTTTGCCTACACAGATGTAACACATAACACATTTAGCGTGCTAAATTTAGGAGAACTATGGCCTAATGGACCTTAGTGATGCTGATTGTTGTACAAACACATTGTGATCTCATTTAGCAAACACTATGTAAGGCAGATGTATAGTATATGCCATCGTCCACATGCAGCTGCAGCTAGTGTCAGTATTACAACATCATGCCTAGAGGTTAAAAGACAACTGTCCCCAAAAGGGCCTCAAGACATTCAACAGGAATCCAGTCCTGAACAGCAGCTGCACCCACCAGGGCCAATGTATGTTGAACTATGGGTGGGCAGGCCCCATCATAATTAAAAAAAGAAAAAAAAAACACTCTTAACATGGATTTCTGCCAAATTTTGTACAAATCTGATATCTGATAAAAGGATGAAGTAAATGGAATTTTTCTGTCACAGGTCAAGGTGATGGGCATCATGTTCATCCTTTGCTTGTAAATGCAATTTCTCAAAAGTCCTTTGAGGGCATTTCATCAAACTTTGCACAAATGTCTACTGTGGCCCAAGGACAGAATGACCAGACTTTGAAAATCAAGATATTACAGCCTCATGGTCATCAACTGCCCATAGGATCTCTATCTAACACACCACCACCACTACCTCCTTCCAAATCTAACACTTTAAATTCACTGTACAGCACTTGCATGACTTGAAAAAACATAAAACTTCCATGTGGTCATCAAAGTTGCTCATACATTTCTAATGTGGCCTGACCGATGAACAGATTTATTTTTGGTGCATTATGATGTCATCATCATATTTGACATTATGCTTATTTGGACTCTACTTTCCATTGCTTCTGACATTTTTGTATGATATATTTTTTTGTGATTTCACAATTAGCAAATATATAAATTCTTGAGTTGAGGTAAAAATGTGTCTCTTGAAGTGAACTTCGACCCTCAACATCTTAAAGCTCACTCTTGATGCTAACACCATTTAACACAATTGATGGAACATGTTTTTTTCTATAGCACAAGAATCTGGGATGAAATATAACATCTGACGTGTTGGTAAGAAAGGCAGAAGATCATGGCAGTAAGAGGAGCTGATTCTGTTTCATGTACAATCAAAGTAACTAAATATGGAAACGTGGCTTTAGGTCCCAGAGGGGATGAGAACTTGAGTGGACTGTTAATCACCCCTGAGGACTTGCCCTCCCTCCAACTTAAAACCCATACGTGAGCCTTGATTTATTATTCAACACCAGCAGCACGTATACTGACCACTTTAAATTCAGAGGAAATGCATAAACACATACATGAAGTGTCAGTTTTAGTGAAGTCATCGGTCACTTAACAGCTTCGCTTGATCTCAGCCCACAGACCTGTCAGAAATCTACATAGTACATCAATCCTCACTGTTTGCATATTCATGAATCAGTTGCTGTGAAATTTCTTATATGCATTCTTGTTATCATAACTAGTAGTTTTGTCTGTGTTTTGTGAGGAAAAAAGCTAGTAAAATTCTAAGAGGACAATTGTCAAGCTCCTCTTGGTTATCCATTGCTTGTAAATACACTATAGAAATAATTTGAATGGTTTTCTCTTACTTTTTTTCACAAATGTCTGATGATCCACCCTGACTCAAGTATGAAATTCATAGATTTTGAAGGGCAAGGTAAATGAGCCCAATCTTCACCAACTGTTTGTGAACACAACATTTCAAGAATGCACCGAGGCATTTTCTTCAGATTTTGCATAACAAAATTCAATTTTGACGTGAGGTTGAAATAGCCCATTTTTTAATATTTAGTGGGTTACGGTCATTGAGCCTCATTTTCAACTGACTGACTTCTCGGCAAGATATTTTAGGAACATTAAAGGAATCAAAGGTTTTGCACAAATATCCACTCAGACATAAAAGAACTGATTAGGTATTTTAAGGCAAGGTCATGGGTCAAAGTCTTCAGAAATGAAGACATATTTAAAAAAACACATAAAGAGAAACTTTGCATGCATGTCCACACTGACTCAAGACTGAGCTGATTCAACATTGGAGGTCAAGGTCTCAGGTCAAATGGTGCGCTCCACTTATCTCAGAACTCAGATGTGGGGAGTGGGAATTATGTCACATCCTAGTTACACACATTCCAGTTATGAGTTGGTAAAGCTGGGGAAACAACTGAAGAATGCCCGACTTCCCCATGGAAAATTCCAATCAAAGGGGTCATATGTACTTTCCTTCAATTTGTTATAACAAATGGCAACTATGACTGAAAGACGAACCATTTAAGAGGTCAAATGTCCAGGTAATTAACACTCATGTTTATAACCTGCTTGTGAATACAAATTCTCAAAAACATTTTAAGGGATTTTTCTGAAGCTTTGCACTAAAGCCACTTGATTTTCAGAATTGTTGGAGACAGTAATCTGTATTAAAATTAAAACGCTATTAATTGTCCAGCCCTATTGCAAAAAAGTTTACTTTGTCTTAAGAGGGATTTCCTCAAGTTGTGGTCAATAGCCCTTCTGGCTTAAGGAAGCACAGATAATATTTTGGTGGTTATGGGTCATAGTAAGTTTCTAGTTATCACACTTCCACAAATACCACACCAGCCCTTCCTCTTGACACATCACTGCATTTTCTCTGTCCTGTAATAATATTTCTCACATACGCATAAAACCACCAGGCTGTAGCTCCACTAATGATGGATTTCTTACTCTTGAAAGAGACGAAAAGGAAGGAAAAATATTCAAGATTGTGCTGCCTGAGTCATATTCATACAGCTGTTAATTATTTCCTGAGGACTGTTTAGTATTTCACACAGCACCAAGCCATGAAGTGATGTTCGACTGTAAAGAAACAAAGCTGCTGGAAAACAAACACTGATGTCTGCCAAAGTAATTACACATGTTTGCTCTTTCTCAGTTAACACCTCCTCCTCCTGGGATATTAGGAGTTGTCAGGGATGATTTCTCAACATTTGTTTCTGATGCAATTCTGCAAATTCTCCATTAAATAAAGAGTTGATTGGCAGTCTGGTTCACACAGGGGATTATTCTGCTTGGCTGCTGACAAAAATAGGCATATTAAACAGTAGATGAAAACAACCTGGTTTGTTTAGCCATTCATTTACAACATTCTCAGTAGAGTCTGACTGTTTCATTGGATATGGATAAAAAGATAATACCGTACTTTGTTTATCCTTTGGACAGTCTCAAACAAAATAGAGCTGCTTTATTGTAAAAAGTACAACCTAAATTCTACTTATGTGCTCTTAACTTCCTCGTAAGTGGGCACAAAAATCATTGGGATGCTCCCATACATCCTCCACTGTATGTGCAATAAATAATCACAGTTTTATCTGATCCAGCACAATGACATTCAAATAACCATGTGGCTTGATAACAAAGATCACAGACCAGCACATATTCTTGGACAGGAAAAAGAAAAGGGCACAGAGTCTGGATCATACCCGCCCACCCACCCAGGAAAACACGTGCTGAACATACACACACACTAAAACACACAAATACTGGTTGAAATGAACCCTGCTGATCTGCACTGCAGCTTTTATGAATTTTAATAATGCTGCAAGACAGATCCAGCTCTGTATCACTACTGTGTTATAGTCAGAGACTGTGGGGGAGCAGCTCTGTTTACAGTTTGCTTTTCACATTTGACAGGATAACTATTGACAAGCACACATGATAACAGAGTGACATACACAGATCCACAATACTTCTAAGAGGTTTTTCTTTCATGGCTTTTGTATCTTACATTTTAAATGAATGCTCAGAACCTTTTTTGGAAAGCTGGCAACAAATCGAAACAGTTTATCTTAGATTTTTACTTTCAGTGGGCCAAATTGTTACAGTCATGCCAACATTAATAATTCAGGCTCAAAAGCAAAAAGTAAAGCTGAATTTAAAGGGATAGTTCAGGTTTTTTGAGGGGGTGGCTCAAAGTCAATGGCACTAGAAAATACAGTTACCAATAAAGCAACTTGCAAGCTCTCCCTCAGTAGGGAGATAGCTGGGTATGGATGCTCGTTGATACATAGCAGTTAATAGTGCAACCAAAAGCCTTGTAATTACCCCACTTAGTGATTCTCTTATCAATTCCTGTGTACTTCCTCTTTGGAAAATTGTTGGCCTACACAGGCTGTCAGTGTCAATAATATCAAACACGTGGCACTTCAGATATTTAATAACGCACTGCATAGATAAAAACTTCTGTGAGCTGCTGTTGTTTCCACCTTTGATTGAATTTACACAGATGGAGATATTGTGCAGTTAGTGTAATTTCTTTGTAAAACCAGGCCACAATTTTGACTACTTCTATTATGTTCTATGTTTGACTTCATAGTTATCGTTTCTGACTCCAATGAGAGAACGACTTTCACGATTTGCATGGCATACAGAACTAGAAAGCACTCAGAGAGGGTAAACCTCCACCAAGGTATCTCACATATTGCTGTCACTCTATAATCAATAGTTCTATGATACAGTACCATCATAATATGATTCCGTGACCCTGAAATCCCACACCTTGCACTCGGAATCATGTTGATATCGTTATCAGTTAGACAGTTATACATTAGTTATCCATTAGGGATCGTTCACTAATGGCGGTTATCTGGATCACCACCAAAATAATGGTTTTTAAGTTGGTCCATTACAAA
This sequence comes from Cetoscarus ocellatus, assembly GCA_037902135.1. NCBI lineage: Eukaryota > Metazoa > Chordata > Actinopteri > Labriformes > Labridae > Cetoscarus > Cetoscarus ocellatus. The sequence goes on from JBAMNC010000816.1 coordinate 424,558, forward strand.
CATCTCCTGAAAATTTTAGCAAAATTCATCCAGTAGTTTTTGTAAAATCTTGCTAACAAACAGACAAACAAACATACACTGGCAAAAACATAACCACCTTGGCAGAGGTAACAAAGTAGCGGGAATAGTAAAGGGAATTGTTAAGAAAAACGGTTAAATGGTATGGATTTGATTTTCGTTTATCAACCCTGGCATCAGCATAGCAGTTAAACACTGATTCTGTATGGGGTGACCAGACATCTTAGTTTCAGTTTTTAGGCCTTAGAGTCCTGTGTCCCAACCAATTACCTAAAAAATGCCAACAAGCCCCATTTTGGCACAGCCTCCCATCCCTATTTTAACCTACTGAAATCAACATTTTACCATGCAAGCAACACTGATTTGTATATTTATATATCAATTAACATTGTTTCCAAATGTGGTGCTGATTTAACCAATAGAATCTTTAAGAATGCGCTGCCCATTAATGCTCACTGCTGATTGGTCTGTTTATGTGTCAGTCAATCTCAGTGCAGCTGCAGCTTGCCCAGGTTATCACACTGACAGATGCATAACATCAGGTAGAAAGAGATGCCTGAGAGAGGATGTCAAGAGTTTCTACAGAGCTTCAGGTGAGGCACAGCTCTGCGAATACCATCAATGGATTTGTCTTGTGTTGCTAACACAGCAAGAGGCAGTTTTTAACCTCCCACAGAGCAAATGCTGACATCTAACGGCATATCAAAACAAGCAAACACTAACAGAGGTACAGGCTGAAAGAAGCTCTGTTGTAATGATGCTGACATCCAACTTATTTGTTCTACTGGACAAATGTGATCCCAATGTTTGCATCTATTGATAAACCTAAAAATAGCTTGTGCCGCTTGCCATAAGAAACATTATAGAAAAAACAAAGCACCACATAAAACTCCAAACCAAACTTTAGGATTAAAAGAAAACATGTGCAGTCAGAATATGCAGTAATTATCATTCATCAGTGGTTATTCCCGACCTGCATAAACTTTAAAAACTACTTAAAGGGCAATAAATTTAATGATACTTTGTGAAACAAAATTTTGTTTAAAAATGTTATAGATACATTATTGAAATGCAGTTTTTGTTGATGTGAAGGTCTGATTGTTGATCTGCTGCTTTGTATGCTGTTAAAAGATGCACTGATGAAAAATCCTTTTGTTCCTCGAGCTCATACATGTTGATACACAGTAAAATGAAAATGTCCCGATTTTGAGGTCTGAAATCTGGTTACCCTAATTCTGTATTTCAACTTTTTTCAAAACTTTTTGCAGACATTTAATTTGAACTAAAGTTTTCAAACATGATCATAATTCTCATTCTGCTGAGTATGTTCATTTAAATGCATTATTATATTGAAAAATAAAAATAGTCTAACTCCTGTATGTTAACGTGACAAGCCACCATAATGTGCTTTATTTCACCATGCAGATCATTTCCCAAACATGTTTACTGTATCATACATGATCAACGACTGAGGAGTTTATCTCTTGACACATCAAATAAGTCAAGGATGAGGCCAATCTTCTCATGGTCTGGTGCACAACTAAATCAGATAATGTGCTACATAATAAATGAATGAGCAGGAGAAGAGATGGCCAATCAGGAACAGACCTCGTCTAATTTTGACTGTGTACTATTTGTGTGAAATTGTTAGCCACTACATCTGGCTTTGATTTTTGAAGATCAAATTCAACGAGGCATGGCTCAGTCTGACTAACATTTATCACCTTTAAAACACAAGTCTGGACAACAAAACTAAATCTTCATTATACATGCACAGAGAATTCATGTATCCAGCCCAGCCTCGTTAGTCCCAGTTGCATTAAACCCCAATCACTATAAATTCAATTCATCCTATTCAGGCCTGGACCAGATCCAAGCAGATGCTGCAGCCTGAAACAGTTAAACTCCCTGAACTCAGCAGACCTGCAAACAGAGCTTGGCCCCGGCTGGAGGAGAAAAAAGGCTAATTGATTTAACTGGGAAAAAGGAGAGCCTTCGCTAACTCTGCCTTCAGCTAATGTTCGCTGTTTACTCGAGTGTGCCTGAAACGGTGGGTGAACATGGGGAAGTACTTAGTGGAGGGGGATTAAGGAGAAAGGATCAATGAAAAGAGAGGTTTGGGATTGATTATCTGATTATTGAAGAATGACTGGATAGAGGAGGAGTCACAAGAGGAGCCATTGTAGCTCTACAATAATCCTTTTATTTTAATCAAATCAGCCTCAATAAAAGCTCCTCATTTCCTTTGGGATTCATTTTTATGTTGTTTTTCATGATTCTATACCATTTAAGTTTGATTTCCTTCAAACGTCTCTCTGAACATTGTTTTTATGGATCCCACAGCTGAGACCAGAAGCACGATATGGGTTGTCTGTTGATTCTTGTGACACTGATATCTCAGAAACACTTTGAGGGATTTTCTTCAAAATCACCACTAATATCCACCAAGAGTTAAGAATGAATTGCTCGAGCTCCAGGGTCACTGGTTGAAGGTCAAGGTCATGGAGTCTCGTGTTTATCCTTTACTTGTGAACACAATAACTTGACAACACTTGAAGGGATTTTCATCAAACTTTGAATACATTTTCACTCCCCATCAAGGCTGTGGTGAATTTATTTACAAGGTCATAGGACAAAAGCTGAAGTCATAGAGCCTCCTTTTGCTTGTGAATAGGATTTTGAGAGCATAATATTTCAGTAATCCTTTGTGTGATTTTCCTCCAATTTTTCTTCCAACTGCATTTTTAAGGTCATAGGTCAATGCCCAAGGTAAAAGAGCCACGACCTCTTCTTTAGCTTGTGAAAACAAAATCCAAGACTGCCAATCTGTGCAGAAAAGTACACTTTTACTCAAGGTTGAAGCATTTTCAAGGTCATAGTATAAGGTCAATGGTATGAAGCCACAAGATTATTTCTTGCTTGACAACACTTAAAGGGATTTTTTTTTTTTTAAATAAAACTTTGCATAGTCAGCTCACATTCAAGGACGAACTAATCAGGTTTTGAAGGTCATAGATCAAAGCTAAAGTTCATGGAGCTTCAAGTTTTCCTTTCTTTGTGAATGGAATTTTGTGAGCAAATATTTCAGTGATATTTGAAGGGATTTTCTCAAACTTTGCATAAATATCTACTCATCCTCAAGGTGGAAGTTCATTTGTTTTTGAGGGTCTTAGGTCAAAGGCTAAGGCCATGCACTCTTTTCTTTTCTGTAAATGCAATAGCCCAAGGCCGTTGTATAGAGCCCATATAATTTTTCTGAGTTCTATACACCTTTTACTAAGTTTCAATTGTCTCCCTCATGTGATTGACTAAATCTATTAATAGGACAAATAAAGCCTGTGGCATCAGGACCTCTCCCCCTGTGAACAGCGCTAGCAGCTGCCTGACACAGCTTGTTCTCCAGCCAACGCCCCCATAGACCAGTGTAACGTCTTACCATTGTTTTGTCAGTCATTAAAGCTCATTAGCTCAGGGTGGCAAACCCAAAGTAGGGCTTAAGCCAGGGATGTACAAACTATGGCCCGGGGGCCAAATGTGGCCCACTGCCCATTTTGAATTGGCCCCTGAAACATTTGAATAAATAAAGACATTTCAATTACAGCAGTAAATTTTCTGCCATATTTACTTTGTCACAAGGTCTCATTTACAAAGTATATTGCAATATTCATCTTCAACTACCAACATTCTTGCAGTTTACTCTTGTTTTGTGTCTGACAGTGAAGATAAGCCATCAGTGTCTCCCATCTCTGCTGCTTAGAAGATCATTCATGCCCTGACTCGGTGTGTCCAGTGATAGCCCGGGGTTACGAGGGCCCTTTGACAGGTAATAACCCTAAAACTTCAACTTAAATACACTAAAAGTGAGGTGCAGCAAGTTGCTCTGTCGTCTATGTATTCCTCTTTACACAGCCCTCGATATAAAAAGTTTGGACACCCCTGGCTTAAACCATGGACAGAATGCAGTGAAACTGAAAAAATGGTGCTTAACAGTGATGAAACAAGCCAATTAGCACAGAGTAGAATGGTCAACGAAACACAGGGAAGAGAGCCTTAGGGGGCTAAGAGATCTGATAGAGCATCTCAGACAGACTGAGAATACAGGTAGATCAGGGGGACTCAGTAAGTTTTCATCAAACTTTGCACAAATGTCTTCTCATACTCAAGGTTTAGGCAAGGTCATGGATTCTTAAAAGAATGCTCCTTGTACAGTTTTTCTGTATCTTTGCACATTTGCCCATTCTAAATGACAGACGAATAATGAAATTGTGGAGGTCATAATTCAAGGGACATTGGAGGTCAAGTTCAGTCCTTGCTTGTGAAGACAATATCTCAAAAAGGCTTTGGATTCTCGTCAGATTTAACAATCAGTTGATAACACTGAGGAGCTATAGTGTCAGAGGCCAAGGACACTGTGTGCCATAATCATCTCTGCCCTGTAAGATTTATATTAATCACACACCATGAAAAAACACCCTGGTCCTTCTTTTGACCCACCCCTATGATTTCTCTGTGTGGCAATTATATACCTTGCAGAGGCATAAAGCCCCCAGGGAGTAGTTCTAGTTTTTTTGTCACAAGGTTAAAAGATGCAAAGTTAAACATAGGTCTATAAATCTTGCCCATCCTGAAAAGACACTCCTTGCTGCTTCTTCTAAAATGGAAAATCTCACCTACTGTAATTGTAACCAGAGGCAGTGAGACTACAAAAGCCTCAAAAGTACATATATCCAGTAATTTATATTATTCATTTTCCTTATCAGTGATTATTTCCTGTTGTGTTCTTTATATCTCAACTTTCCCATGCCATTATCTCAAGATAACACAGCAAGCCTTTTTGTGATATGTTAACTTTCAAGATTTTGAGTGAAGGAAATAAAATGCAGTTTTCTCAGGGCATCCGAGGATACAAAATGATGTGAACATACAATAAACTTTAAATGGAAAATGTATGTGAAAAAGGTTAACCAATTAAATGAGCTGATATTGTCTCTATTGTCTCTTACAGTGAGTAATATCAGGGAGTTTATCCTGATAATATAAACGCTGTGCTTTGGAATGACCTCAGTTTTGAGTGAATGCATGTTGCTGTATGAGATAGTGAGTGTTATTGTGCTTTAGGGGGCTTATCAAGGTACTCTGTAATAATAAAACTGGGTACTATTTCTCCTAGGCTTTATCTCTCTACCTATTTACAGATATTCCCCCTCTCATTGATCTACTAGGACAGTGGTTCCCAACCATTTTTCCTTGGCCTGGATGTTTACTTGTATGGATAGATGGACAACCTAACATCATGCCTCTTCCTCTGGCTACTAACCTTGTGTAGATATAAAAATAATAACACTATATGCAACCAGAGGAAATGGAAATGATTAAACAACTCACTTTTTGGTTGTAGCGACCGGCATCAGGTGAAGGTGCGTGAGTGGATATTTTTTTTGTCTGTCCTGTGACCTCAGCGGCTTTTAATGTGTCTGTAGTTGTGTGACTTCTAGACTGTACCACGTGGGAATCATTGTGGTCAAACAGAGACTGGAGCTGATTTTTGCATTTGTTTGGTGGATGACCATTGGCATCTCATTGGGTATCCACTCCTGTCTAAACGCTCTATCACTCTATCAGACTTGAGTACACTAGAGACTTACTGCTACAATACAACACACCAACACCCCTTTGGGATTGGCAGGTCCGAAATCTGGAAAATAACCTGATTTACAGACACAATGGACAGTTTCAGCACGCTAAAACCCCGGAAGAGGGGCAGGAGGGGCAGGGTTAGCCTAGGGTTAACGTGGCAGAAAATAAACTGCCTACCTCTAACAAATATCATCCTGGCAAACATGCAGTCCCTCCGTAAGAAAACTAATGGTCCCCAAGCAAATGTACTGCATCTATGTGAACACAGGAGTGCTTGTGTTCTGGCCATAATGGAAACCTGGCTTTCCAACAAGGATTCTGACTCCGACTGATCGATGGGTTCAGGATTCCCTTACGTGAGACTCAACATCACAGGGAAATCCCAGGGAGGCGGGGTTTGTCTCTCCCTCAATTGGTGTTGGAGTAGCAACTACACCATCAGAGAGTTGCTATGCACCTTCGACATTGAGTGACTGGCCGTGTCAATGCGCTCATTCTATCTTGCAAGGGAATTCCCTCAGACCTCCATCATGGTGATTTACATTCACCCCAAGCCAAAAAAAATGTCAATCACGTGATCAGTCAACCCACTGAGAGACTGCAGTCACTTTCCCCTGATGCTCCATTTTTTATCCTAGGTGAAGTTGAAGTTGACAAAGATTACATCAATAACTACAGTTCCCACTCTCCTAAAAAGAAGCAGAACATAATATTGTGTGGTACAATATAATGATCCAGGAAGCACAAAACTAGAAATAAGTCAGATATTGAAGTTACAGCTTGCAATTTCAAACAGTTTAGAGAAAGAAAGATAAAACGAACACAAATGTAAGCCCTTGGCAGCAAATTATATCCACTGTCAAACTGATGCAAGAAGTTAAGCTGAATATTTTCACTGTTCAACAGCCAAGCATGCACTGCCAAAGTCTTTGGCTCATTTTACCCACCATTAAATTCAGCACTCTTCCAGCTAACAGTTATTTGATTTAGCCACCGAATCATTTTTTACAATGCAGTAATCAATGCTCCCAAGAAATACTAAATTATAGGTAGCAGGGTTACATCAAGTGTGGAAAATGAAACTATTAAATATAGATTAGTTTTAATGTCTGAACAGTAAACATGATTTCAGGGCTGATGTCGGTCAAACAAATGAAAAGCTACAGTAAATATATTAAATGCATACAGTGTGGAGATGGAGGCCTAGTGTAAAAAACTGATTGCTTTGGAGAATAATGGGAGCACTTTTTTTCTGAATGGTGAGCATGTGTGAATTGCAACATGCATCAATGTTGTGCTGCATTTCAGGAAACAGCAACACATTATTTCTGGAGGGGATGTATTTTGTCTCTGTTTTTTGCCGGTTCCTTGGAGCATGAAGAGTGGGTGTATTTCTGGAGCTGCGTGGGCATCTTAGTGAACAAACATGCCTGTGTAAGACACACACACACACGTGCACCAACTGCACCGCCCTCCAACGATCCGCCCCCGCACACAAACAAATGTAAGCAGGGAGGGGGACATAAAATACAAATTAATCCTCACCGGAACACAGGGGGACACTAAAGGGGCTGCACAGGTTCATTGATTTATGGACACCGACTCCTGCGTGAGCAAATGAACTGCAACGAGGCTGTGAGGGAGTTACGAGCGCTGCAGTGACAGCAGTGCGCTCGAACCTCTGGGCTGTCATACAGGACTCATTAAAGTGGCTAAAGATAATCTTAGCTCCTCTGTAAGTAGGTAGAGAATGGGAAGATTGTTATAAATGGGACAAGTTAGCAGAAAAAACTCATGTTTTAGCTGCCATTGCATGTTGTCTAATTATTTAAGGATACATAGAAGCATTTTAAACATTCAGTCTGAAAATTCTAACAACAGGGGGCTTTTGTTTACTCTTTTTGGGGGCTTTTTGCACATCTATTTGATTGAAAGTCTGGTGGGAGAGTGGGGAAAGACATGTAGAAAAGAGGCCATGGGCAGAATATAAAGCCAGGCCAACCATATTGAGGTGAAAGCTTCATATATGGGGCACGCTGACACAACCCACTAGGCTGTAGTTGCCATCATCCGGGTGCTCAATCAAAATGCTAACAAAATATGACACGTGGAGATGCACTGTCAGCTCTGCCCACCTCCATTTCATTAACCTCACAGTGCAGATGGATCAGCCTGATTTAATGTCTGTAATCAGACAGATCCATCTTGCCAAGCTCCGATCTACAATGAATGTGAGAGGCCCAAAGCAGGACGACCCAATCAGAGTCATTTAGAGCAGGAAGAGGTGGGAGCTATGAGTGAGATGACAGCAGGGAGTGACTGCCAATACAGGGATTAGCATAGATGCTAACAGCTTCACCAGCAGTTTTATCAGATGGAGACGACATTTCTTTATCAAATCAAAAAACAAATAACTTAAAAGGTGACAGGTAAACTTAAAGGATATTTTTGCTCCACTTCAGACATGTTTGCCAAGAGTTTGTTCTACAGAGTGGCTCATGTTCTGTCCTTTACACCATCTACCACATAATCGGATTGGCTGGCAACAAATGTGATTGATGGAATGATTGTCTGGGTATGCTTTGGAAAGGTTTTGTCCATTCCCAAACACTTTCTATGAGGTCTTTCCCAAATGGACTAAGGGAATATATTGAACACTCCATCTGGTATGTCAGGTTACCACTTCACACTTCATAGTGCAACTTTGCATGAATTATGTTTTCATTGTGAGGAAGAAAAGCCAGTGAAAGTGGTCTTCCTGGTTCATACTTTGCTTTAAAATGTGATAGAACACACAAACAAACATACTCTTCTTCCTGCCCACACAAGCATTTCCCCACTCCACCTCTCTCTCTTTTAAAACCGCTATTTGTTCTGCAATCACAACAAATCATTAATGTCAACCACAACAAGCAAGGAAGATTGATCCAAACAAATATGCACGAGGAAGTGAACTGAAATAAATCTCTCTGTTTGTCAACTTTTCGGTATCTTGGACAACACCATGACGCACAGACCCAAACAAATAGACTGAAGGGTTTATTTGGAGAAGAAATTAAAAGGAAACCTTAAAACCCCTTAGGACACAGTTAAAATACCACTTCACTCTTTTGCAAAATGAACACTTGATTAAGGATATTAAGCCAAATAAAAATCTAAGGTTGTTTTGGAAAGTTGTTCTATTACAAGTGGACGTTCATGCTCAGCACGGTTCATTTAAATATATATATACCAATCGATCCACTTTCGTATAAGCCAAGCTTGCCCAAAAGGGGGTTTCAGCTCATTTCCAATTGACCCCTGGAGCAGAGCATTTGCAGTGAGAACACAATCGCCCCAGGGACCAACACAAACAGGGTGATGAGTTAACTCAACACTGCTGCAGTGGTACAAGCAGCAGTAGTATTAATGATAATTGCATTACGGCTATCAGGCAACCAGGCTGATAAGAAAGTACAACTCAATAATAATGTTTTGGAGCCCAAGGAGTCACTTTCTGTGCACATGCACAACATACACAAAAATAGCAACAAGTTAACATTACTCAGGTCTCTACAACACTACTGGACTTGACAACATTGACTCATTCAAGTAGGAGAATATATCCTTTTTAAAGCTGCTCTCTATTTTTCCACATCACTGACAGTTTCTCTACATACATATCCACTGGTGTTATGTTGTAATATCCACTGTAGACACCAGCAGGCTTTTTCATGCATAGACTTTGTTTATGTTTATATCCTAAGGTGCGTCCCATATTGATCAATATGCTCATCTGTAGAATCTTACACAGGACATTTAATCTCCGCTGTTATCATCATTTATGCATTATGATTTTTTGGGTAGCTTAGCCTGCTGGTTTCCCTCCTACAGTATACAAGGCAACTCATAATCAAAGCAATGCCAGCTGTGACATAAAGATGAAAGGCCAACTCTGGTCTTTTGTGCGACTCTGCAACTGCCATGTGAACATGAAATGATCCAAAGGAAAAATGCAAATATGAAGAATTTTTTTCAACTGATTCGGAACAAAATATCCAAGCTGCAGGTGTGAAAAATATGTGAAAAACATGTATTAAACCTGCTGAACCATTAGAAAATGAACCAGGAAAATCTTATCTAACCTTTGAAAAAAGTTGCAGCCTCATTTAAAGCATATCACATCTTCTGAACAAGCTCTCCTTTAATTCCTTCTCCCATAATCATTTTGTAGAACCCCTTCAGCAGGGCACCTGGTCTGGTGGCTCTGGCCCAATATTAACAGAAGTGTTTTGAGCTGTGAAAAGCTGTGAGACCATATTCATAATTACAAGTCATTACATTAAAAAAGAATCACGTCATCATATGGTGCTCTCCGAGGATCAAGTCTCAAATATGAGTTTTGCAACAGGACAAATTAAACTAATCAGTCTACTTTACTGTGGTAGGCTGTATGTGAGAGATGGAGACTACATCACAAGTTTAACACATTTTATTGGGGAAACTTATAAAATGAGTATCATTACAGTCTGTGGCAATATTGTGCCTCTGCTGATGTATCTGTAGTCTCTAATATCCTACATTGTGAGATTGTTAATTTAGAGTGAGGTGACAGAAAACTTATCTGAGGGGGCTAAGTCTGAACAAACCCACATGTGGCGTTAGGCCCAGGCTGCAACCACTCGCAAAGCATTCTGGGATGCTCAAAGTGAAAAGCAGGAGGGCCACTTTTAATAGGCTTTCTGTCATATTTTGAGTACTTTTTGTTGAAAAGAGTCCTTAACTATAACAACAACAAAAACAAATGGAGCTCATTAGTGCATCTCTATTCTACTTGTGTCTATTGGGACACACTGTCACAAGTTCAGGGGGTTAGAGGATGGAGGAGCTTAGGTGATGGAAAGTACAGCCAATGGCACAGAATAATTTGAGTTGTTTATAAGTAAACAGCACAAGACACAACTGAGAGCCACAAAATGGCAGCTTCCAGTCTTTTGTGTAACATCAAGTGTTTAAACAACTTGTGAAAATATCTACAGTTGGTATAACTGACACAAGTAAGTCACTTCTTAATTAGTTTAAACACTTCAGCCCAACAGCTGTATGCACTGTACCTTTAAGCTACATGGCTTATGACATCTTTTTGTAGCATTCACGTCTGACTAAAATAAACCTTCAAAGCCTCCCACTGCAGAGAAAACCCTCCCACTAATGTTTCTATTCCACTCAGCAGTTCTATGCTCCTCACTATATGTGCATGACCCTTAAAGTGTAAAACTAGTCCAGAGCAGATCTAGGACACCTGAGAGGCCCTTCACAGAGAGTGGGCCCGGAAAGAGCTGATGCAGAGATTATCTGTCACTGCTGGCTGTGTGAAAATATATGTGATTGTGTGAGGAGGAGAGGAGAGAGAGAAACAGGACAAACATGGATCTGGTGGTGTAGACAGGAGCTTAAAATTTGTGAGTGTGAACTGTGAATTCACTGAATATAATGTACATATTAGGAAGTCATCCCTGTGTAGGATCACAGTAGCTAACAGCAAATCAACAAACCTTTATAATACTTACCAGAGCCTTGACTTTTTCTATTCCCACACAGTTTTTAAGGAAAACACAGGACATAGTTGCTGCATCATTTACTTCAAATTATTATTACCTCCGCCAAGGAGGTTATGTTTTCACCAGTGTCCATCTGTTTGTTTGTTTGTTTGTCTGTTTGTCTGTTAGCAAGATTAGGCAAAAACTAATGGACAGATTTACATGAAATTTTACCAGAGGTGTGGTTTGGTCAAAGGAAGAAGCCATTACATTTTGGTGCTGATCCAATCCAGATTGATGTCACAAAAAAATCTTGAAGTTTAAAATGGCAAATCCCATTCATTTACGGCATTATGGGAATTGTAGTTTATTTGTAAACTGAAGTCAACATTTTTCAAGCCTATGTCACTACGTTTTCAAGCTCCCCTTGCAATGCCAGCGGAGGAGTTCTGCTAACACAACAGCTAACAATAGCCTGGTAGATCAGCACGGCTGAGCTGCTTGGCGGAGGTCTGCGCTCTCGGAGTGCTCTTCTAGTTTTCAATATTTTTCATTCAGTCTTCGGTGGAAATGGTACCAGAGCTGACACCAAATAATGCTGCCACTTTGTGTACCAGAATACCAGCTTCCAGCGGCAGGGGATTTTAGAACATTTTTGGGGGGCTACATCCAAATTGAGTTCTGGTGCCCATTCCACGAATGCACAATCTTTACAAGTTGTACATCATTGTAAAGGTTACTACATAACAAGGCTTTCTAACAACATATATGCCATACCAATTGGTTTTATTAAAAGGAGAGAAATAATAAACTAACAGATTGTCTTAGACAGAGAGAGAATACAGCTGGATCAGGGATACTCATTATGTGAATACTAAAAGTTTTTTTTTTTTAAATTAGTAATTGTGAACATACTCTAGGGATCATCAAAACTGAATATGAACCAGGCTTTTTAGGACCATCAGCCTATATTTTAAGACCCTATAGCATCCTTCTTCTAACCTGTTATATTAGCAACATAAATTATATGTATTTCTGTCAGATAGCACAACTGAGCAGTCTTATATTGTAATAATTAATTGCACCACATGGTTATTTGTCAGGTTTTTAAGAGAAATAATAAAAATGGTGCCGAGAGTGGAGAATATAAAAACTGAAAAAAATCCATCTAATTTATTATCATTTTCATTCAAGACTAATAAATGCTTTTTAAGGCTCTAACTTTAGCTGAATTGATTCGTCTTCTAATACTCAGACATGCCACCACACTGTAAAATAATGAATATTGCATCCCATATTTAAAAATGTCAGCTCAAAAGAGAAACTACATACACAGTCACTACTTTTCTGCTGACAGAGCGCTGTCTGTTAAAGTCAGAGAGTACAGACAGGTGTAGACGGGCAGTGCTGACTCATGTAGTAATACAGAGACAGATTTGTCGCTCTGGGCCATGTACCGTGTCCCCTGAACTGCAATATGTCAAGTCAATCTTGTACAGCAGACTTGTAGTGGCTGGCACTGTATGAACCCAGAGTCTGTGCTGACTGAAGTCATTATTGACAGTTTGAAGATTTTAAAAACAAAACCTATATGACAAAATATCTATCAGCACCTTTTCTTGTGGAAATGCAAAAAATAAAACACTGAATAGTTTCTGTCCTTATGAACACTCTTTAGTATGCAGAAACACTATCTCTCTCTCCTCTGCATGCAAGTCTAACAGTACTGATACTAGATTAAATGGTCCTCAGTCTAAGGCAAAATATCCACTAATTTAGATGAACTAATAGGGTTGGGATCAAAGGTCAGAGTTATCATCTCTCATTATTATACCTTGCTCGTGGACATCAAATCTCAAGAACGATTTGAGGAATTCTCTTCAGACTTTGTAATGGTCTCTTTTACCTTAACACTTGCCAAAAATGCACCCTCACCACCAATTTATGTATCACTTATATTAATAACAGTTTCTCTTAAAACCACATCAGCCATCCTTTCAGCCCCACCAGTGTACTTTCAGTACCTTGTAGACGCATAAAACCTCCAGACAGTGGTCCTAGTTTCCCTCCATTAACTTCAACTTTTAACCCAGTCCCTGTCCCCCTTAAGCACCAGTCTCTTGGACTGATGTTGACTCAGTGTCTGCCATCCTCTCCTCTCTCAGCCCCCTTGCAGTACTTCAACAAAGTTCATGACAAGCTTACCTAAGTTGTTTTTTTTATTAACTCTTTCAAGCAGAAAGTCTGTGGAGTTTCCTGTGCTCTTGAAAAAATAAAATGCCTCTGTGCCTTTACATACAGCATCCCTGAGTGGGGCAGGGCTATCTCTCTTCCACAACAGGGTGGTAGGACTGGAGGCTCGACTATGCTTTCCGCAAGGACAGTCACGCCAACACATCTTCGGTGAACTCATGACGCAGAAGCAGTTGGTGTATTTATGCTTCATGTGCATATCTTCTTGCTGCAGACCGCTATTCTCCCAAACGTCACGGGGGCAGTGTCTTCAAAAAGTCTTGATTATTGCATGATTTAACTGAAGTTGGTGAAAGAGATTACTTGTTATCAATAAAGAGAACCATGATGAGACGTTGTAGTGTTTATGAATGTTATTGGAACGAAAAAAGGGAGAAGAGATGGTCTAAACGGCCTCTACATCAAGAGAGGATGAGACAAGAGGGGAAAATATACCTGTCAGGACAATACCAGAGATAGATGAAGAAGTGTGGGTTGGAAATGAGAATATACTTTAGAAAAACATGTCTTTAGCCTGTTTTTGAACTAATGACAACTGTAAATCCTAGAAGCCATCTTGTTGTCCTCTGCCTCACGCTGGCTGTGCCGACACTCATTGCCTCACAGATGTATCAAGCATAGAACAACCTTGCACACTGAATTATTTTCTAAATGCTTTTAGATCTGTAATCTAAAAATACAGACATCAGACTTAAACTTTGCAAACTGAGTCTGATGTATTCATTTTCTTAATTACGGCAAAACTTTGCAAAACAAACATTGGTGAGTCATGAAACACCATTTATGTCCCAGTCCATCCACTCCTTCTGGCGTTTCCACTCTGGATGCTTGTGGTTGAGGTGTGTGCAAGCTCCGGCGGAGACACTACGGCTTTCTTACCAGGTGCGTGTGCGTGCTACACTGTTGCTCTACCTCCCTGCTCTATTTCTCCATAAATCTAACCTCATTAATCATCTTCTGTAGAAAGTTTAGAAAGAACCTCAATAAAGCTTCCCATAAGTGACCAGACTCATACAATATCTGACCTGGAAGACCTGCAGAATGAAAGCATTCTGTACGAACAAGGTGAGTTCTCCAAAAAGGAGGCAAACTGAGCACAGACAAGATATGTAATTAAATGTTGTTACTTTCCTGTTGGAAAAAGGAAAGGCCCATACGAAACAGCATTATGCCACATGCATAACAGCACTGTGCCAGGTGCTAAAAAACCTTATTGAAGAGAGAGAAGGCATCTTTTATGTTCATTCTGCCTAAGCTTATATGACTGTGAGCTCAAACTTTGTCCTTATATACTATGTTCTACGGATTTAATCTATAGGGAAGTCATGGTACAGTGTTTTAAACTAGTTTGGAGAAAGGGAGCTGCAGTCACTGCCCTGTGTAGTCAAAGATCACAGAAAATATAACCAGTCCTTGATAAAAAAAAAAAAAATTAATTAGTACATGAAAACAGTATTGGAGTCAGTGTGCAAAAATGACTGACATTTTCACTATTTATTGGTTCATCTATTAGGGACAGGTAGAATATACATTGTCAAACTGAAAACAGTCTTTAAAGTATATCAAGGGTAGATAAATTATACACGCAATTAATAATGATGTGGGGTCAAATTTGTTCTTGAAATTGCAACATCGTCAGACAAGTAAAGCTGACTCATTATGCAAAATCCTTAACAAACAATAGGAGGGTTTAGAAGGGCTAGGCAAAAAAAAAAAGGTTTTAGCCTCTGAGTGACACATTAGAGTGATTAAGAAAGCATCATACTATAATCTTGACCACAGAGCTGAGAACAACAAACCCAGAGGGAGTTTGACGATACACTTTTTGTCACAAGTCATCTCTTTGTGATGTATTTCAACAGGACATGGTTGATATCTGCTGTATCAATGTTTGAAACATTGCATTTTAAACCTGTATAAAAGTTGCCCCTCCTGATGAAAATATACTGTTTATACAAACTTAAGATGACAAACACCTTGTCTGTTAGTGTCTGTATTAGTCAGTGCAGAGGAGGGGGCAGGGATGAAGGCAGAGATTGGAAACAGCAATCCATCCAGGACAGCAGAGCTGAAGAGGAAAACATGAAAGCCCATTAGAGGTTCATGTTTCCCAGCTTGACATACGGCAATGACACAAAGACTGTGGAGAAGGGTAATGAAGATGACACATGACACAAATATGATGGATTTTACATTAATCTTAAGACATGTAGAATATATGAGATGAGGGGGAATATCAAACAAGGACAAAAATAACAGGCTATGATCATTTTTAAATCATGTTGTTTGGTGGGATAGCGGCCTCAGTAGAGTCAATATACAGAATGATGACAGTATTTTTACAGTGTTACATGAGAAGCTTGCATGTCAGACAGGAGTATTCTATTTATCATCCTATTTGATGGTAAGCCCCTTTTTCTCCCCTTTTTATAAACCAGAAGGCTAATTCAGCTCACTCTATTTGCTCATGAGTACTTTCTCTAAGGAACTTAAGCTGATATGCAACAAATAGATGCTCAGATTTTTTTATTCTTTCCAGTTTTCAATGGTTTAGGAAGTTTGAGTTTTCAAAATCTCTGGAAAATGTGACCTCTTAAGCACACATTAGAGCTGGTGGCTATTTACTCTTAATATTGGTCCTACATTTTACAGTAACATAGAGGCTCCATGAAATTTCCATCACTCCCCTATATTCTACTCATATTTTGCATTTTGCTGAATCATTTTGATTATCCTTCAGGGCTAAACTGGTAGTAAAATGTAACATAGTGACACAGGTGACCACCAACTTGTCAAGTGTTGTTATAATTGGACATCTGACACCAAAATTAAATGTCTCCTGAAGTCAGCTCCATAAGGTTGTGTTTTCCTTCCAATCTCTCTTCAACTTTTTATAGCATGCTGCTGTCAGCTGCTTTGCTTTTTTGCAAGCATCTCTGTAACAAAATAAGCCTCCTTGCTGGGACAGAATAACCACAAACTGAGAGCTAGCCGTGCTATCATTTCCTCTCCCTCCACTGCTGATTCTTTTGGATCTCATGATAGTTTTGCATAGCAGTATGCACCAAAACATCTCCGCCTCTGTTCAAGAAGTATTACCAAAAGTACGATCTGTAATTTAAGACTCAAGCACCTTGAAACTAAGCCCGAGTAGAGCCAAATCAAGTGGAAACGCATCAACAGAGTGGAGCCAATGCGCTGCAGCATTGAGAGATTATTCTGAGGATCTGCAGCAAAAACCAGATGATCTGGTGTTGGGAGACCTCAGCAGAGATGAACATGTGGGCTGATCTGATCTTGAGCAGCTTGTGAACAAACTCATCAACCCACTGCAGGGTCTGTGCCAAGAATACATACTTTTCTATTTTGATTATCTGTTGTTTTATTTCTTTACTTTTAGTTTACAGATGATCTTCCAATAATTTTGGGCTTTGATCCATATTCTTTGGAATGAAATCATTATGTACAAATACATCTGTTTCTTACTTTACAGCTAATTATCTGTTTCATTTACATTTCTCATCATAAACTATATCAATCCTGTTGCTTTTGATCCTTCTCAAATCAAATTTTAATGTTCAAAGAAAGGGCTGGGTGATGATCTTAGCACAGGAAGTTAGGTCTAAGAGAGCTGACATATTGATTTAGCTGTCAATTAAGCTGGCTAGTTCCATCAAGGTTTGCAGACAGACACCCACAGAATCTGTGCGAACTTCATTTTTAAGTTGGAAAAAACAGACATCTAAAGTAAAAGTTTAGAAAACAAAATTAGAGTCAAGTTTCTGACAGAGAAAATTGGCTGTCAATTAACTCAATGGGTGGATTTAACAAGTGACAGAGGGGCGCCAACAATCCTGCGTACAGAGCGCTGTCTGAAATCTAATCCCAGACAAGATATTGGAGACTTTGAAACTCCCTTAACATGTCAAAGTGTGGGCTAAACAAAAAAGACAAGAGAGGGGCAAAGGAAATTTCAAACCAGCTTCATTACAGCTCAGCTCAAGTCTGTGTGCACAAACCCAGTTATCAGCTACACTTCACATTTGCTTGATCCCTCAAAAAGAAGCATGTGTTAATCAAAGAGGGCTGTTTTTACAGATTACACATTATTTTACTGTCTATTTATAGATTTTACATGTTTTCATCAAAACCTCAGTCACTGAAGCTCCTGCACTAACAATTATTTTCTTTAAACCCCTTTGTTTTATTTAGAATTATAAATCAGTGTTAGACATGGTAGAATTTAACAACTGTGCGAAAACTGAAGTGTGATTTTTTAAGTTGCACACAAGAAAAGTATTTTTCTCAGTTTAAGATCAGGATGCAAAAAATGAGTACGCCCCCATCAAAGGGGTGGGAGCAAAGCTAAATTTTAGTTTTCATATTACCCTTATTTTCATGTTATGGTAAAAAAAAAAAATCATCTTTGTCAGAACTTTGGAAATTGTTCTTTTGTTCATTTTGATATTGATTAATACATTACTTTAAATAGGGGGTGTACTCATTTATGCTGTGCACTGTAGATAGATAGATAGATAGATAGATAGATAGATATGTATATAAAACATCAGTCAAGTCGGTTAAAAACATTTTTCAATTAATGTCCAATTTTCCAACAACTTTACATCCTGTACATTTAACCAAAACATCAGGGCAATAGATGTGCATCAAAGACAAGAGTTTGCACCTCAATCATCTACAGGAGGCAGATAAAACTAGAGAACACCTGCCCTGGGCTGAGCTGGGAGGGAATATTGTCCTCTAATTGATTTGGGATTGCCTCAGTCTCACAGATGAATAAAAAAACAAACAACAAAAAAAAAGACAGATAAAATCGTGCGACCTCACATCCCACTGACTATGTCTCCTGAGCACCAAATCCTATCAACTTGTTTTAAGTAGATGCAGCATCATGCCTGATGTACAAAAGGGGAAATTGAGCAAATCCAAGTTTTGTTATTTTCCACCTCTCAAGCGTTTCTCCCTGCAGGCTTTCAGTCAACATGTGACAGGCTCATGGTGCATACAGACAGCTCCCAGGCTTTAAGTAATGGAAACAGGCACCTTTCAACAAGCAGTCAATCTGGAAATACTGACTGCTAATGGTCCACTGAGCATCAGAGCTGCTGCGGTGAAGACTGCAGGTCAGTAAAGATTGTGAAGCAAAGCCCTCCAGGGCTTTTAATAACAGAGCCACACATTATCATCTATCATTACGACTTTCATCTGCAGGATTCAGCTATGCTAATAGGGTTGCTCTGACCGCCTGGTCAGAGATTGAGGTAAACAGGAATGAAGGTAAAAAAGGATAAACCAAACTCACCCAAATGGGGGGGGGGCTTTCTTCAGCCCAACAGGGGCTAGCATGGCTACACACATGAACAATACTTACCCAAAGTGGCATTCACACATTAGCACATATTAGCTGATGCTGAACAACATTGAGAAATCATCAAATGTGGAGAAAGTACAATCCCAAGGTCAATTTTGTGGTACAGTGCAGGTCAACGAATCAAAAACAGAGAAAAACATTGTGCTGGGGGGGTGATGTTTCCCCACGGCCCCCTGACTAATTGTAGAAGGACTTTAAACATTCGCTAGCGTAGATGTCACGAATGGGCAGCAAACTCAAGACAGGGGAACTTTGGCCTAACATATTTTACAAGCAAGTTGGATCAAATGTTACAGCACACTGTCTGAAACTATGAACAAAAGAAGAATCGTGGCTTATTGCCAGTTCCACCTACTTATTCAAGTGTTGCCAATGTGTTTGAACATTTAGGTTGTTAGAAAAGTACTAAAAACTGCAAGCAAACATCTGATCCTGTCTTAATTCTACAAATAAATATGCTATGTCTGGACAAGAGTGTGGAATATGTCTAAATACCATCAAACATCACCTACACTTTAGAGCAATTTAGACAATATCCTCTCACTTTCATGAAAAATACAGTAGGGAAGTCTCCTTAAGACTGTCTGAATTTCCCAAATATGTGGACAACATCTGACAAAAAGGGTGAAACAGGTGAATCACTTCTCTTAATGCTTGTGAGAAGTTTGTGCAATTTCATTACTAAGTAAAGAATATACAATTAGAAAATATAATTTCACCCCAAAAAGCTACAGATTACACAATATATTAACAATGATTGCAAAAGGGGTTGCATTTTGCACTAACATTACCAAACATTGCTAATGAATTTGAACAGTTTAGACATTACCTTTCTTTCTCTTCATTGAAAATAATGCTGAAAGTCAAAGAGTTTTTGTTCTGCTGCAGCTCTTTAAAAGACTCAGACTGACCCTGTGAGGAGGTGAAAAGGGTAAAATTGAGAAACGCAGCAAACATTTGATCAGAGAAAACAAAAACACACACGGGTCTCCGAGGTTAAATCAACCAGAATAAAAACAAAGCATCATCTTTCTGAGACAGAAGAGCAAAGTGGATTGTCCCTTCAGCTCTTATATGAATAATAATACAAAAAAGGGAGGGGGTAAGGGGCTTAAGGCAGACAGACTCGTTATTTGGTGACTGGAAGACTGCTTTCTCTCACTCAGTTCAATCCCTTGAAAATAATCCTGGCTGTAAATCCGATGGGATTACCACTGATACAGTCTCAGTTTTCAGGAACACTTTAATTCCAGTGTGAAGAGAAAACAGCATAAACTCAGACTACAGGATAAGATGAAAGAATTCAAGAAATCTGAATTGAAGATGGGACTGTGTTAAACTGATGCACATGGAGAGTGACGTGTGCATGTTTTTTATATAAGTAACTATATATATCTAACTAATAAAGTATAACAGCATTTTTCCATCAGCAAGTTTCATATTTAAACATACTTTTTTTTTACAGGAATGTAAAATTATTTAAAGGCAGTAGTTAAAATAAGCAGACCTGCTCCTTACACCTAATTCTGAATGGAAATGATAATTCCAAATAAAACTTAATTCTGAAGTAAGTGGCTGGTTTATTCTGATTTTAAATCCAAATTAAACAATTCCTCGATCATGTATACGTTCATTCCGTTTTAAATTAATTTAGGTCATTCTGCGCATGCTTGTTCCCTTGTCCTATCGCGATGCCGCTCGGGATGCTGACGGGAACAGGATGGCTGCCCAAAGCAAGTGTTGGACACGAGCCTTAGAAGATTTGGAAATAATGAAAAGAGTAGATGGACGTAAGCATAAAGATGCGGTTGTTTTTAAAGTTGTAGCATCCAGTTGGACGAGATTTCCCTGACAGAGACACTGGAGACCCTGAGGTGGAGTTTTTTTTCTTCCGGTAGATGTAAATACATCACTACGTCAAGTCCGCCCCCTGTCCAATCAGAAACATTCCCAACCCCCAGACCTTAAGCGGAATTGAATAAACGCGAATACACGTGTTTTCCATGTAAACCTCAATTTGGAATTACTATTTCCATGTAAACACGAAGGAGAATACTTTAATTCTGAATTATTTAATTCTGAATACTTAATTCCGAATTAAAAACATCAAGTAACCGCGGCCACTGATGGTGAGTTTGTAGGAAATAGAACATGAGGCTCCATGACCTGAACCTTTGACCAATGACCTCCAAAATCTTATAAGTTCATCCTTAAGTCTAAGAGGACAGCGTTGTTAAGTCTGAAGAAAACCCTTCACAGTATTTTCCGCTATCTCATTATTCAGAGGCTCTGTTTCTGCCTGCTGACAGAGCAGAGGCATAAAAAGAAAAGTATTGCAGATACAAGCAGCTAAAACGGATTTACTCCACATGTCGCTGAGTTCAGACTTAGAGACACTGAGAGGAGCTGGACATTATGCTAAAATGGTTTGGACTAGAACACATCGGATGGATGATGGAATGATGGATGTGTTGATGACGAACTGATGGATGAACTGGATTGATTGGATTGTACTGGATGGATAAAAAGCTAGATGGATAAATGGGTAGATGAATGAGTACATAGATGGATGGATGGAATAGGTCTGGTTGATAGATGGATAAATGAATAGATGGCTCAATGTAAGGATGGATGGATTTTATTCAACTGGAATGGAAGGATAGCTGGATGAATGGATGGATGCATAGCTGGATAGATAAATGGATATACGAATTGATGCATGCATCAGTAAATGTATGGATGAATAGATGGTTGGATAGAAAAATTTATAAATGAATGGATGACAGTTGGATGGATGAATGGATAAATGAACAACAAACTAGAAAAGCACTCTGAGAGCGCAGACCTCCGCCAAGCAGCTCAGTTACGGCAGTCACTTTTCCGCTCTGACTAGGCAGCCGAGTGTCCGCTCATGTCGTTCCATGTGGAGAATGCTGCGTGCCATTTACATCGAAACTGGGAAGAGGGCAGTGCGAATGGCGTGATCTCTGAGTTATCAGCGTTTCAGTTACAAAGTCGGGAAAAATGTGCCGATCTACCAGGCTATTGTTAGCCATTGTGTTAGCAGAACTCCTCCGCTGGCATTGCAAGGGAAGCTGGGAAATGTAGTGACATAGGCTTGAAAAACGTTGATGTCAGTTTGCAAATAAACTACAATTCCCATAATGCCGTAAATGAATGGGATTTGCCATTATAAATTTCAATGTCTCTTTGTGATGTCAATCTGGATTGGATCAGCACCAAAATGTAACGGCTTCTTCCTTGGACCAAACCACACCTCTGGTAAAATTTTCATGTAAATCTGTCCAGTAGTTTTTGCGTAATCTTGCTAACAGACAAACAAACAAACAAACAAACAAACAGACGGACCCCGGCGAAAACATAACCTCCTTGGCGGGGTTAATAAAGATTAATGAATAAAATGGATGGATGGATAAAAGGATGGACTAATAAATGGATGGATGGATGGATAAATTAATGGATGGATAAAAAAGATGTTAAATGGAAGAATGGATGGATTGAGGGAAAATGGATGGATGGATGACAGATGGATTGGTGGATAAATGGATGGATTAAAAAAATGAAAAATAAGAGAAAATGAATACATGGATAGATGGATGGATGGATGGACGCTTAGATGGATGAATGATTAAATGAATCTATTGATGGAAGTTGTGTCCCATAGCAATAGTGTGTGTTTGTTTTTCTATCTCTTTTTATTTCACTTTGTTGCATTTTATCTTTACTTTTATCCCAACTTAACAGTTTTGTCTGCAGTAAAGTTACAAAATCTTTGGGGATTATTAGAAAAGTGTGTTCATTTTTTACATTTATGTCGTATTCTGACACTGTATTACAGCCTTATATATCCATATCTCACTTATTGTAATATTGTATGGGGCAACACTTATTCAACATATCTACATAAAATTTTACTGCTGCAGAAGCGTTTTGTCAGATTTGCAACTTATTCCAGATCCAGGGATGCTTCATATCCACTTTTTTTGAAGTGTAATACATATATTATTTATTTCTGATAAAAATACTCTCCAAATGTGTACTTTTATTTATAGAATCAAATACATAAGTACTGAATTACCAGAAAGCTTTAATATGTTCTTTATTCCAAACACTCAAGTGAACTTGTATTCAACAAGACAAAGCAATAACCTGTACCTACCACTGTATCATACATCTAGAGGTCAGTGCTCAATAAAATATCACAGCGTTCAATTATGGAACAAGTATTTTTATTTACTGACAGAGTCTCTGTCCCTGTCCAGATAAGGATTGAGGCCAAAAAATGTTTTGATGTCAAAGACTTTTTGTTTATGATAATCTGTGTAATGATCAAATGTATTTTTATTTTTTTTCTCGACAAAATATGGTTTATGGACCACTTTATTTTGTTCTATTCTGTTTTTCTGTGTTGGCATAGTCTCTCATTTTGGTAAAATGTATGTTATTTGATTTTTGTTTGATTGCTTTTCTCTGACAACTAGGATTTAATGTCTTTTTTTCTGCTAATTTCATTTGCAATTGCTCTTGGGTGAGGTTTTTAAATAAGCCCACATTGGGTTTCAGCCTCACCTGCACATGTAAGTTTATCTTATTCACTATTTTCTTTGACTTCTCTTTTAACTATATGCAAATAAATAAATAAATAAATAAACATCTCAGCCAAGATGTCCTGGAACAAGCTCAAAGAAGAGGCTACCTTTGTCAGGCTCTTGTGTCACAGTCAGCCCTCAGCACAGTGATCTCCTGTGCACTGGGAGGAAAATCTCTACCATGATAACCACAGCCTCTCAGTCCCGTCTCGGCTGACTTCACATCATCTGCTGTCTGATGATCAATGGCACGTTCAGCAAACATGTTGTGAACACAGCTCTACCTCTCTCCCCCTGCTCTGGCACTGACTCAGGCTTGTAATGTGCCCTAGTCATTGTTTTAATATTGTCTAGATCTCATTTGACCCCATAGCTTTGTGGCACAGTTTGTTCTGATCTGTGCAGTCTTCTCGCTTACATTATCTCTCTGGCTCTGTCTTTAGTGTATTCTATATTATACAGCTTTAACAGCTCTTTAAGCCTCCTTTAACTAAAGGATTGTCTTGCCTCATGGTCCCCCGCCTTTATCCTGTCATTAGTTACATGTTCACCCAGCTCCATGATTGTTTGTCATTAAAGATCACGGGAGACCCTGTTGATGCTGTTTTAATGATTTTCAGTCTGTCTAATGCTCTAATCATGACTGGCTCTAGTTCTGGATGCCAGAAATAAATGTTGTAATGTTATGATCATGTCCAATCAGTTTGGCTAGACAGAGGCCTTTCAATCTGCCAACTCCACCAAAAAGGTGGAAACATTTGTCATGTTGACATTACAAGGTAATTTCTATTTTTACAAGGTCAAAAGGTCAAACAAACAGTAAACACTATGAACAGAGGCTGGATATAAGTGAGTTCATCATACTCAAGTACTTGTGCTTTGGTTAACTGGGAGGTGTGGGAATTACCAGTGGTCTCACGTTAGGATATTATCACGATACTTGGGTCCTGCGTCAATTTTATTTCAATTCTTAATATTTTAGGATAAGCTAAGTTGCAATACTTAACATTGCAATAAAATATGTTTTATATTTTTTTCTTGATTGCATTTAAGTCCAAAAGAAAAAATGATCAAATTTCATAAAAATTGATACGAAACATATCTCAGTGTATTCATCATGTCACTTCAGTTCTGTTTGTTTTTTTCTTTCAAGCCTGAGTAAAACTCACAGACTGATGTCCGCACACAGCCAGTTATGCAACCTGCTCTGCTGAACTCAGCCTCAGTGTAAAGTATAAAATGTGGGCCACTTTGTAGAACAAACTCTCAGCAGAAACACACCGGAATTGGAGTGAAGATATCTTTTCTATCAAGAAATGCTTCAGAGTTGTTGTTTTTGCCATTTAACAAAGAGATGTAGTCCAAATCTGATAAAACTGCTACTGAAGCTGTTAATGCTGTATGAGCAGGCACTTTCTGCGGTGATTTCACTGGTAGCTCCCCCCTCTTTCTGCTCCAAAGATGCTGATATGGCCTGCTTTGGGCCAGGTACAATTGTTATAGATTAGAGCTTGGCAAGAGAAAACTGCAGACAGTGAATCAGGGAGATCCAGCTGCAGTGCAAGGTTATGCAACAGCAGCTACAAGATAAATACATACATACATAATAAGCTGTGGAGCTGGAGTGATTTGTTCACTGCAGTTGCAGTCAATCAAATCCACATGACAATGCTCAATAGAGCATTACTGCTTTTGACTTACATTTGCGCCCTACTTCAGAATGTGGCACTGTGTTGCATTTCTGCGATGTCACGCAATGGCACCAACCTCTCCTCCCAGCTCACATCCCTGCCTTCAAGTGAAGGTATGGCTTGTGATGAAAACGCAAACAAGATCAGGATTAACCGCTCAAAATCGTGTTGAACTATACTCAACCAAACCAGACCACTTGGTGGAAAGATTAAGTGACCGGCCTTCATTCGCAGTCATCATTTTGGAAAGGCATCCTCAACCCCAAATTTTATCTACATATAACTGTTCAACAATGTGTACATAAAGTGGGCCCTAAGACTCCTGAAAAACTTTTAAACATGATCAGCACAACACAATCCCAACATGAACAGAGTGCGGTCAGCAGAAATTCAGATTGTTTAAACTCTGACTGAACACTGATGCTAGTAAGCACAATATTAGAGAGGTAAATGAAGTGATGGGGAAATGACATTAAAGTTAACTTTGAACCAATTCCACTCCAAAACTCAGGCAAAACTTGTACTGGGACAACTTTATGCATCAGTTTGAACCTGAAGTTCTGTTAAAGTCAATCAGCTTTGTGAGTCTCCAGTGACTTGTTAGGTAAATCTGATCATCCTGCCTGAAAGAAACGGTAAGGAGTTTAGGTAGAGTGAGACTGTCTTTCATCAAGCACCAATTTGCTTTTCTTGTTTAGTTTGAGCCTTTGATGGTTCTTCTTTTACCTCTGTTTGTAAGCTATACTTTATTTTCTTTGGAGGAAACTGTGTGCTTTCATTGTGTGCTGTATTATTGCGGCAAACACATCGGCTTCAGTTAGAAGAGTGCTATCAGTAATGCTGCATTGAGACATACTGCCACACCGTCTGATTGCTTCTTATTGACTTTTGAAAGTTTGCTTTGTCAGTTTGTTCTCCCTCGTATCAGCAGTCAACAAATAAATGAGTTGATCTCATCTTCCTCATTGCACTGCTGGTAGCTCCGGGTCATTATTCCCACACTGACATATCCTGCTGCAGAAAACGTTTCAACCTAGCCATGCTCCAATACTTCAAAGTGCTGCAACAAAGATATAAAGTGAGGAAGGGTGTTTTACAGCTGAGTTGTTAAGACTTCAGACGCAGCTTTGCCATCTGCTCAGCTGTGAGGCTGACACTCGTGTTGCAGTACTGTAAACAATACAGTCCAAAGAATAACATACTCTGTGGTAGATTGAACTTATGAGTAAATGTGTTTGTTTTGTAATGTGTTGGAGAAGATTCAAAAGATTTTTAAAAGCATCTGCTGCTTGTTGTTTTTCACTGTAAATGGAGAAGGGTAAACATTTTGGTGCTGGTAAAACTTTCACTTAAGCAGAGTTTTTTTAGTTTTTAAATTCTGAATGGAGTCAAATCCCTGAAGATGTAATATTAATAGAATAAAGTTGGAGCTATAAAAAGAGTAAAATAAGGTGTGTAAATAAATCAAATATGTAGGTGTCACTGCAGCATCTTCTTCTCATTTCTGGCCACTTTGAACTCTGCACCTTGAAATGACACTTGTAGTGTCAATCATACCACCCAGTTTCTCGCACCTCATCAGTGGCGTGAAGTAAGTACGAAATCACGAAGATATGTTAAGCCCCAGTCACACATTCCCATTTCTCATGGGGGTTGTGCACGATTGCCATAATCCTGATGAAACGTGCTTTGGTCGTGGTGCATGCACTACTTGATCTGGATCTGTGTTGCATAGTCGTGGACGAATGCTGGGGAACAGGGAAGGGTCCCGACTGTTTTGAACCGTTCAAAACTGTCGTGGAGAATCCGCTCTCAGTATAGCTGGATGGAAACCTATTGCAGTCCTAAGGCGAACATTAGCATGGCATGTACAGGGCTCAATCGGGCTGATTGTGGCTCAATCCAGAAAGCTCTTCTTCCGTACCTCGTACGGGAAGTGAATGCGACAAAAACGCAAGCGACGGGGCTCAATCGGGGCTTGCGTGACGCAAAACGGGCTCGAATGGGACTGACATCATGTCAGCAGGATGGAAATTCATGGAATCCTTGTCGTATCGTTGTACTGACCTAATTAAGGGGGGACGAACGCCCCCGTAGCGCTGTAGGAGCGCTGTAGGAGCGCTGTAGAAGCGTTACTGACGGTGTATGTACAGGGTGTGTCTGGGGGAGAGACAGTCATTTCTTCCCGTATCATGCCGATCAAACCAGCCTTGCCAATCATGTTGAGTTGTGTACAATCACCATGAGAAACGGGGATGTATGACTGGGGCATAAACTAATCCTGATGGGCAACTTATAGAGAAACTCAGAACCATCGGTGAGTAAATGAGTGAGTGAGTGGACGTAAATGGTAATATGACCAGTGTTGTAAAAGCACTTTGAGAGGTCAGTGGGACTCAGTCATAACAGGGGTATTCTGTATATGAAAGTAAGATTTATGAAAAACCATATTTAAGACAAAGTATGACCTCTTTGAGTTTGAGTCCACACCACAGAGTGTTGTATTCACTCTTTTTGCAGAGTTGGTACTTGTCAGTGTATATTTTTAACTACTTACGAGGGCTGACTGATAAGTTGTGAGCCTCATATGGAAGGATTTGACTTTTGGCAGACATATTGCATTATTTTTCAACATAATCCCCTTCAGTATCTAAACACTTCTGCCAGCGATGTTTAAGGGCCTCAATGCCACTTTTAAAGAAGTCCTTTTCTTGACCGTTCAGAAAGTCCTCCACTTATGACATCATCTGACCGAAAGTGGGTACCGGAAATGGCCTTTTTCAATTTTGGAAATAGATGAAAGTCTGATGGAGCGAGATTTGGTGAATAAGGCGGATGCTTAATCAACTCAAAGCCACAGTCTTTAATGGCAGCCATGGCATTGACAGACTTGTGAACAGGGGCATTTTGTCCATGTTGCAAAAGTCACTTGCCTTGTTTACTTTAGAGTGCTACCTCTTGGACATAAACTGACCAAATGACACCAGTCTTCGGGTACACAACCTTAAATAGTCAGGAAATATTGAGCTGAAAAAGGAAATCCCTGCTTGTCTTCCTCAATACAAGGCTCACAACTTATCAATCAGCCCTCGTAAGTGTCATTTCTATATTAACACTGCAAAGAGTGAACATTGCTGTGTGTAGCTACTGTTTGTTAATGGGGAAAATACGCTGAAATGAAGATACCACATTTGGTTAGAACACATATATATTTAAATACTGCAGTTTTCTTGAGGTGGGCTTGTGGCATCTGTTGTCCAACAATGTAGGACTGTCAGGTTCAGAGTTCAGAGTGAAAACATCATCGACTTATTACTGTTGCTCTACCTCCTTCCTTAAACCCTTGACCCAGTGCAGCACTCACCCCACATTTCATCACCAACTCTTTTAGCTGAGAGTAAATTGTCAGCGATTTGACTCCATCCAGAGTAAATTTAATACCAACATATACATCAACAGTTTAACTCTTCTCAACTTGCTGTGTACATTGAGATTATCTCAGCTGGTGTGACACCTAAAATATTGGTGGAGAGTAAACTCTGTCGTAACTGAGAACTTGTGTTCAAAACAGGCTACTTGTAACCTCATGCAGTGCTGGTGCAATCCAGCAGTGTTTGCTCATGATTTGGTTTTCAATTGCAGTTTCATCTAATTTTTTTTCCTCTAAATTAAAAGAAATTTACCTCTAGGCAAGTGACAGAGGATAACTGCTATTATTTTAATCCTATAGTTTAAAAGACATTTATTAGATAGCTGTTCTTCTCTGGATCCACTCTTGAAGTCTTCACTCATTAATTGCTTCTTCCTACATCAATTATTAAACCAGAACTTCATCTTCGGCCTAATGAGCTACAAATGATCCTGTCTTTTTTTGCTCTACGCCCTCTCGTGCCCCAGATGAGGGCAGAGTAGTCTTCTATGATTGTGTCAAAAAATTACACATTCAGCCAGTATTCATTGTTTAATTCTATCAATTTACTGGCTTTGTTAAATAGGCTGAGTGTATATGACTGTATGAGTTTCTGCTGCTTAAATGGGCTGTGGATGAAATCTTCCATCCTCTGTTACACCCCGATAGTTAGGGCCGCGTGTGCAGGATTGTGTGTGAACCCCCAAGTGTGCGCCTGTGTGTGAAACGATAGGGGAGGGTGAAGAGATAGAGGAAACCCCCACTCCTCTCTTGAAGGGACATTGTGTGCTAAGAAATACCTTTCATCAGAGCACAGTGAGGCTAATTCTCTTTGATTTTAGAGAGCGTGTCGCATGTTACTCACATACTTGAAGCAAAAGGAAGAAATGCCAGAAGAGATGAGCTTTGCAGAGAAAAAGCTACACTTACTCTTACATGAAAAGACAAATTCCAAGGTTGCTAACGTTGTCTTTTCAGCTGCAGTTCAAAGTAAAAGAGAAAACTTGTTTCACTAAAAAGTGTTATGAACATACGGGAGCTTAAGATCCTTGAAAGGCTGAGATTTTAGTGTGAATATGTCAAGGTTTTGGATATAATGCTTTATAAGTGCTTTAAATTCTAACTGTATTGGGTGCTCAGTGTTGGACAATTTGATTACATGGATTCAACCTGGCTACAAACGGTGCATAGACTGCCTACAGATTTTGTCATTCTTCAGCACAGTGGTCCCCAGTCTTTTTGTACTACAATGGTGAGAAACATTTTGTACAGTAGGAGGACTCACCATAACACAGGATCAGAGAGAGCCATAGGCTTGTTTCTAAACCCCAAATAAAGAGACATGCACAAGCACTTGTTTTGTTTTCATCAGTATCAGTTTTTAAGTGTGCTGAAAGTCAACTGATTACATGGCAACTGCTTAAACCACTACGCTTTTTGAGTGTGGATGATGCCTTTTAAACAGTGTGCATACGATGCTGCTGGTGTACATTTGATCCATTGGTCAACAGTCCAAGTTGATCTGATGTTGTTTTTGATAATTGATTAGTATTTTATTAATTGTTACATTTAAATTGAATCCTCCCACATCATCGCTTGACCATCCTCCAGTCCACCTTTCAGACATCATTCAGATTCAAATACTTCTACAGCTACAGCCAAGGCACAGGTGGTGAGTGCATAAGTACAAGGTTTAACCACAGGTTTATTTCAAGTTGTACTTCTTTGTTCATCACAGAAGTGACAGAGTTAGAGGGCTGTTTGTTTAGCCCGCACAGGCAAGCTACACAGGCGGACATGCAAGGATCCGATCATCCTTTTAAAACAAAGCACACTTCACTCTCTGCTGTTCAACACAGTCATTAAATTTAGTCTTTTTGTTTCTCTATGGCCCGGTACCAAACAATCTACAACCCAGTGGTCAGGGATGTCTGCTTCGACAGACTTAAATTACAAAACTTGTCTTGGGCATAATACCATTTGATTTAGGAAGTGAAATAATCATTTTGAGAATATATGTAACAGTTTAATATCCCAAATGGAGGGATGGGATTTGATAATGATTTATTGATACCAATACCATTAAATATTCTGATTTATTCAGTTTTTATAGAATCCTTCAAGAATTATGTTTTTTTCTCTGTGGGAAAAGGTCTAAAAAAATTTCTGTGTCAACATCAACAGATGTTTTAGTATGTTGCTGATGTTTTCTGTCCAGCATTAAATCAGACACTGCATTTTGCATTGTATCTGTATCTGTTTACAGCATCATACAGTATAAACCTGAGTCACACTTTAGACTTCTTCAGTCTCCTGTTTCAGTTATTACTTCCTTATCTCCTTTGTTGTTGAGTGTGAGATAATCTTTTTGAATGTCTTGCAAAAATTAAGTAGAAGTAATTAATAAAGGAACTGCTCAGCATAAAATATATCAATTCCACAAAGTTGTTGATGTCTCCAGAAAAGCCCAAAAACACTCAAGGAAGGTGTTGGAAAATTGATTAAATTTGCCCTCTTGAGAAGCTGCATATGAATGAATCTTAACCACAACCAGCCAATTAGTACACATAGATGAAACTAAAACTGCACCCACAACACCAATTTACCACACCATGCATTTTTAATAACGCCCCCAAGGAATCTTAGCGTTATTGGTTGACCTATAATCAATATCACAAGTAAATCACACTTTCTTGCCCCACATTGGTGAATGAGTTCATCTGCATGTGCAACAGCTGTGAAAGATTAAAAGAAAGCGTGTTAGGATTTTTAGTTCAATACCAACACAACCCTGTGGATTTCAATCTAATGACCCTATCCCGTGTTTGAAACTGAGTGAGCTTTACTGAGCCATATTTTTGCATATTCTGGCCCTCTTAAAAAGTCCTTTCAGCCTTTGTATTTGCATCATTTTATAGTCATAAAAAGAACAGATTTATGTAGTTTCATAAAGATACAATCCTCCTTTACAACAAGCATATTATGTTATCCATCACCTGGAAGTGATTTCAGGCTTAATAATATAGTTCCTTCAAGGTGTTCAAATCTCCTAGACCACTAGTTCTAATGACAACAAATACTTTCCCTACTTCTACCACACCTCAAGACTACCTCTTGTTGAGCAACATCTTGCTCCATTTTCAACAAGTTCTCACTGGTCCCAGTTGTCCCCACATTTTATTTTTCAAGTTTCTTGTCCAAAGATCTTCCAAGATATTGATATTTTAATGCTCATACACCCTTCTGTTTCAGCCCAGCTCAGAGCAGACTGTAAATCTCCACAAGCTGTGTCTGACCTCTCAGGTGGTGGACGTTGCTTTAGCTTTTCAGCTCTGTGCTCTAATGTTTATTGAAGCTAACTCCAGAGATGTTTCTTTCACTGGAGCCACCTGAACAAACACCTAGCTCAGGAAGGTGGCATATGACTGAGTGACATGGTAAATGGACTTGAGTTTATTAAGCACTTTTTTAGTCTTTTTGACAACTCAAGGTGCATTAACACAGCAGGTCGCATCTACCTGGTAACATCCGTTCACTCTCACATCCACTCACTGATGGTTCTGGGTTTCAGTGTAAGTTGTCCGTCAACATTAGCTATCATATCCTTGCCCTTTCATACCCATTGGCACGCCACTGACACAGCTGTGGGAGCAACTTCCGGTAAAGTGTCTTGCCAAGGACAATTCGACATGTGACAGCTGGAGCTTAGCTTGAACCCACAACCTTCTGATTGCTGGTAGAGTGCACTACCAAACTGAGCCACAGATGCCCCTAAAACATTATTAGAGGAAAATATTCAAGCAGGCTGTTTCAGCATACATTTCCTGAAAGGTGGAACAAGCAATCATATGAAAGGATGTTCTCATGTGGTGGTAATGGGTACCATCGTATGCACTATTGTTTAAACATATTGAAAAATATGGTTCCTTTAATGACAACTGCATTATACTATCATATTATAAACAAAAATAACTGAATGCAGGATTTATCACGCTGGATTTTTACACCATTCTCCATCCACTTGCCTTTCATTCTGAAAAGTAAAATGGTCAACATATAACTATTATTCTCGTTTATCTCTCTCAGGGGGCTAAATTCAAACCCAGGGGTGTCTTTGTGCATGCTACCTATTAAATTTCATCTAATTTATTCATTTATATACACTATTTCACGCCATTAAAAAGAAATATAGATTTAAGCTTTTGAATTTGAGGAAGACAATGATGTCCTTGAGTCATAAAAACAGAGGCGTTCACATGTTTCTCTTAAAAGTTATATAACAGTGGTTGGGTTAAAAATGTTTAAAAGGACAATAAAGAATATATTGTTTAGGTCAGGGATATAAATCCATTCCCCAGGCTGACATTTTTCAGAAGTCAGTCTAATTCTTTGCCCTCAAAAGTAAAATAAGGTTTACTGCGGCATATTTGACTTAAAATATAATGGCACTTTTCTATTATACTTTCATTAATGTGTTTGTCATTGCTCAGGATAAGCCTCTCTGGGAATAATATCAATAACCTGAAAGATTCAGGGGTTTTGAAACAATATTTGGGGCTTGAGCCCTGTAAGTCACCCCCTCCCTCCGCCCATGCCTGCTGCTATCTATTCAATAAAGGATGAATTTTTCCTCTGCATCCTGACATGAAACAATCATTGAAGAATTCTGCTTGTTAAGATATAAAATGGCACTGCCTTTTCAACTTTCTGTGGGGTTCTGAGACAATTTTTTTGGGATGCTGTACATCTTCAAAGGGTCTAAAATCACCCATTCTGTCATCTAGCCCTAAATAAATCACTTTTGGCATTACAGAATCCATGCAAGTTTTATAGCCCCATGGTCTTAGTTTTCCATGTATCTTAAGTTTAGGTTCAGATCTGTGTAAGGCTCCTCCACAGGGACTAAAAATTATTTAAGTGACCTTTTCACTGTCTGCTGGGTGACATGGTGCCCTCCCAGGGTCCCTCTAAAATAGTCCCTGAACGGTGCCATCGTAAGTGATCACTGGTGACCTTTAGGTGCTCTGTTTTCTCTCAGTGGGTTGCTGTCACATTCTTTACACGCATTTGACCATTTTATTGTTAGTTTGTGTTTCTTTTCAGATGATTTTACTTAAATGATGTGCCCGTATCGACTTCTAAGTACGGTATGATCTGCTCTGCGCGCTAAGATCCGTGCGTAATGGCAAAAAAGAAAGACAGTGGTGACATTTTTAAAGACAGAAAAGATGGTCACACTTACCAAATGCCCCCTCCATGAAGTGATTTTCACTCCTTATCTCAGAAAAAGAAGAAAAAACACAAACGACATCAGAGAATCCTTGCGGCACTGTCCGTCTTTTACGCACGTCCAAAGCGAAACAAACGGTGCAGAGTGCGGTTACGTTCAGAGGGAAGCAGCGGACAGCTCCTGGAGGTGTAGCAGCTCATAGTGTTGTAGCTGCTGCGCGTCTCCACGAGCAGGTAGCGCGTGCGTATTTGTGTATAGACACAGCAGACAAACGCATTGAAAATCTGTCATTTCATTTCAGATGTCCGCCGGACTAAGATCTATGACATCCTTCTGTCATGATAATATTTAGTTAAAGACAAAATACTGATTTTCTTTCACGCGTAAACATGAGTGGAAAGAGTCAAAAGTGTGGAGACCCGTCTGATCCATGAAGACGCAGCTCTCTGTGAGTTCCCCTCATCAACAGATAAACACCCTGGGGAGACACAGGGGTTTACCCGGTGCTCTTGTGATCCTGTCCGCTCCAGTGAAGACTCGAAGAACGTTGACAAGATAATTTGAAGCTGCGTTTCTGGGTATTTTTTAACCAGGACTGGGTGCGCAGCAGATTCGCACATACAGTGAGTGAATGTTATCGTCTGCAGCCACAGGAGCGTTGATCCCGCAGCTCCACAGTCCGCCCTGTAAGTGTTACAGTAGGAGGTCCTCAACATCAGGTACAGATTCTTCAAGGGGGCAAATGTTGAAAGTTCCACAGCAACTGAACCAGCGTGGGGGTGGTGGGGTGGTGGAAGGTTTTAGGGGCTAGAGACTGACAGGGGCCCCTAAAAAACACTAAATTATGAATATGTTTATATATCATATTATAAGGTTTTCCATAGGCCTTTAAAGATCTCCTTTCTTTCCATATACAAAAGACCAAGCTTTTCTTGTTTTTAGAGCTAAACGGGAATATTCAAGCATCTTTTGCAGCTCATCAATTGTCATTTTTATAAGGCACCTCTTTTTTTTAGAGATTATCAGTGTTGTTTACACTCTGCAGTACCAGATACAATGTTAAAACTTTTGAGTCTTAAGAAAAAAAAAATGGTTATAAGAGCAAGACAAATGTATAATCCACATGCTTTTTAATCTTGAACGGGGTTAAAAGACCACAGATTAGGTACGATTGAATGATAAATAATAATAATAATAAAAAAAACATTTTAAACCCACACTATGTAAGATTCTGGCTTTCAGCTCTCTACTGGCCTCTACTCTCGTTGAGTGTAACTACACGGTCGTAAAACAGCACCTCACACCAACGTGCATTTGTTGACACACAGAGGGAGGAGAAACGAGTCGACAGGACGTCCCAAGAGACAAATAAACCATGTGGACTGATAAAGTACTGTCTGATTGTGTTTCTTTTCCAATAAATCACTTTCAAGCGTCAGCTGTCAGTTGTGAGCAACATGTACTTATAAGTCCAACAATAACAGGGCCAAATCAGCATCTGTCGGACATCCCTCCTCGTCTTTCAGCTCACGCCAGCGAGTGAACGCCAGGCCAATGTTTATCCCTGTCCGGGCACTTAGCTTGTTACTGTCCCACTTTCTTTTTTTCGTTTCCTCCAATAAACCTTTTGTTTTCTTTGGGTTTTTCGCTCGTTCCGCCATAACAGCTCTACGTTTAGCTTTTCTTTTTCTTCTTTTAATTTCCGGCAGACGAGATGCAGCTAAGGCATATTGCTGCCCTCCACAGGACTCTAGTGCTGATTAGTCAGCACATACATTTAGCGTTCGCCTTGACTTCCGTCTTTTAAACGAATCGGGAAGGGGGGGAAGTGACATATGCCGTAAAGCAGTCAAAGCAGTAAAAATGTGTAGTTTTTTTTAGTGTGGATGTGTTCCTACCATCCACCTCGAAGTTCCATTGTGCCAGTGAAGGCGATACAGACCCCCTCAGACCATGACAGATGGGTCATTCAACCTGTTGTAAGGTGATATGCCATCACAATGACTCTAGAAATATTATATTAAGGTGGAAAAAACTATGTAGTGCTGCTTTAAATGTATAGAATTGTACAAATGCCAAAAAGTTTTGTAGGGTACATGATTTAATTCACCATTCATTCTATAATTTCAGCTGAAGAACGTTTCCTTCACTGTTTAAAGCTAATTTTTGCCTTTAAAGTGGAAAACCTGGCAGAAAGTTTATATTATCATATTGATTTATCACTGCTTTCAAAATGCTTGGTTTGAGATACTGTGAGAAAACTGTGTCTTCCATACCCATACCAAGTTCAGTCTCATGATATTTAGGGTTGGAAAAAGTATAAAATTATTGTATTCAAGTAAAAGTACAGTTACTTTGGTAACATTTTTCTCAGGTACAAGTGAAAGTAGCACCATATCTACTTAAGAAATGTGTAATGAATCTTTATTGAGAGACTGTGCTGAGCTGGTTTGGGATAGGGCCCAGTGGGATAACTTTTTATGGGGTCCAAAATTTCTGGCAGCACCCCTGACCTGAGAACTGTGAAGTTATGTGTTATTCACCCCCACATCACGCCTCAGTACCATGGGTGCCCGAGCCTTCAGCTGCTCAGCACCCAGACTCTGGAACTCCCTCCCCCCACACATAAGACAGTCAGACTCCATCACCTCATTCAGATCCCAACTCAAAACTCACCTGTTCAAACTGGCATATTCCCTTTAACTGGACATTGTTCACCCCACTTGCTTTTATGTTAATGTTTTGTTTTTAAAGTGTTTGCAATGGTTGATGCTTTTATGCTTTTTACTCCTGTAAGGTGACCTTGGGTGACTTGAAAGGCGCCCCCAAATAAAATGTATTATTATTATTATTATTAAGTTTGCTTTTACTTCCGTAATATCACACTTCTCACTACAGTCATGTCACTGTGCTTGTTACTCAATCACGGGAGGGGTTACAAGACGTTGTAAAGAGGGAAAAAACGAGAAGTTCCAATGGCAGAGACTTTTTGTCTTGTGCAGAGAAGCACTCTCACACGCAGGAGATGTGTAAAACTCACAAAGGATAACACCAGAAACAGCATGGTCTCTTAAGGCCACCTCTAAGTCACTTTTAAGTTCCAGAGGTGGAAAATGTTATTAAGTATTTGAGATATTTTTATTTATTCTTTTTTGAGGTTACATCTCTGAATTTATTCACTTGGAGCCCTGAAAAAGTTCAGATTTGTAATTTTATTTTATTCCTGTCTTTAAGGGGGTACTGCTACCCCCAAAAAATTCAATTAACTTTAAACACTGACCCAGCAGGCATTCAAAAAACGCCTCTAAAATGTGTGCTTTGCTTTTTTTCCCCACAATAAATCACAGCAGTGATCTTTTTCATTTACAGCAGTACTTTGGACCTCAAGTGTTTTAGTGAGGTTGAAAAGCACAAACTTACTCTACAGTTTTCTGCTTCACTCTAACCCTGCTACATCAGCAATGTTTTGTTCTACTTAACTTGCACTTCATGGGTTTCATCAAATTTTCATGATTTCTAAAACCATGTTCACACACATTACTTTCATCGATGCAGTATTGACATGATACAGGCTGTAATGTTGCTGGAATGCTGATACAGCATACATTATTATGGAGGAAATGCATGTGTAAGTAACACACATATTCAGTGTTGCAATGCAGCGTGACCGTCTAGAGGGTTCAGTGAGAGGTTCTCCCCACTGCTCTGTAAACTAGAGGAAACAGAAACTCTTATTTAGCATTAGATTGTACTGTATCTGCGAGCTCATTCAGGCAGACAACTCAAGCTGCACTGGTTTCACACCTGGCTCACATTATCATTTAGTCACCTGACAAGCAGCCAATCAATAAGCTGTCTATTTTGAGCCTGTGTCTACAGCCGGACTTTTTCTCCTGAAGCCACTATAAGCCCGAGTTTTAGAGTGGCTCTCATCAGCGCTTAATGTTGTGAAGTTTTGAGAGTTGTCCTCTGCGTCCCTTGGAACAATCTGTATGTCTGTCTAAAACTGCTCTGTGTGCATCATATTCAAGACCGTCTATAAGGAGGGATAAAGGGTAAAGCTGTCAAGGGCCCAGAGTCATGTAGAGGCCCACAAAGACTTAGTAAAGAAATGGCCAATCCTAAATTCAAGCAGTATATACTTTAGTGAAGAAAATAATAGAGTACGTCAGAGACAAAAAATAGTCAGTACATTGACAAAGATGCTCAGTGCTTGTTGTGTGGCCCCCTTGGGTAACAAAAACGTACAAAACCTGGCTTTTATGGTACAGCTGGGTAGAACTTAACATTTGGGTCAGTAATAACCATGTGTATAGATGTGCTACAGCCTATCTGGGGC
This sequence comes from Cetoscarus ocellatus, assembly GCA_037902135.1. NCBI lineage: Eukaryota > Metazoa > Chordata > Actinopteri > Labriformes > Labridae > Cetoscarus > Cetoscarus ocellatus. The sequence continues at coordinate 462,656 of JBAMNC010000816.1, forward strand.
CCATTAATGGGGTCTTTCAGAGGCCAGACCATGCCTGTGGGCAGCCCTGGTCATATTTTCTTTTATACACAGAAGTACCACCAAAAACACATAAAAAAGTTCAAGTAATTACAACATACCACTGTCAGCAGCTAAAAGCAGAAAACTGGTCCCTCTTAAGCCCTTTTCACACCACCATGCGGCAACTCGCCACCTCCAGTCATTTTAATGAGGGACAGGCAGCAGACAGGAAGCAGTTTTAACTGCGGCACTAGGACCCAGAAGCAGTTGCCCCCCCATGTGAACGCATACAGATTTTGCCCTGACGCTCGGGGTCCAGCGTGTTGAATTTTCTGGCGGCAGTTGCGTGGAAGCAACCAATCACATCGAAGGAGGTAGAAAACCTGGAAATGGCAGGCTTCGCGGGTCAAAGCAAACAATGGAGGAGCTCTACATCATGGCTCTACCTTCGTATAAAGATAACCAGAAGAAAAACTGGGCATGGGACAACATTTCCACTAAGTGTTTTTGGGGAGGGAGTGTTGTGAAGGACTTTTGGGTGGGCTCTGCTGTGACGTTCACAAAATCACCTCTACGTCAGTGCTGCCTTGTACCCTATGCTCGTACCGCGGCATCAGCAGCCGCTTAAAAAAATGCTTAGCATTTTGGAGGACTCCGCCAGCAGGGAGGCAGTTTTCAGGGTAGTTGCTGCACGGCAGTGTGAAAAGGGCTTTAGATACAAGCATGGCTGTGTACAAGCAGATACTAGAAGACCTGCCTCCTCTTGAGTTTGATTGATCAATGAGAGAGAAGCAATATTGCCAAGCATGACAAAATCTTATCAGGTAGTACTTGATTCTAAGAGGGCATTTGGTCGAAAAACCTGTCAACACCTTTTAAAGAACATGCTTTTACAAGAATTGGCCTATACATAAGGACAGACAGCTGGATGGATGACCTGGAAACATAATGCCTCAAGCCTCTGCTGTCCTTGACATGGAGGCATAATAAATTCTGCTGATCTAATCCTGCCAAACTACTGTTGTAGTCCATAAACATATGTAGAAAACTTCCCTCTACATCTTATACAGAGGGCTCTTCTGTTATGACACAGCAGGACTCTCTCAGTTGATAGGTATTTGTCAGATTACTATGAACTCCATTTAAAAAAGTCTCCAAGAACTACCTGTGGAGAGAGAAATTGCTGATATGTCATGGGTGATAAACTTGGCCCCCTCTTTTTCTTATACTTCCTTTACATCACCTGTGAGACATTTATTAAGATTCTGCAGGGTGGCCATAATGAGCAGTCACAAAGAATAAAGAGCTGCTGTTTGTACCTGGACCCCTGGAGAAGTCTCTTTTTTTAATAGTGACTGGAGGGGACACATAGTGATGTATGAGCAGAAAAAGAACAGCCAAAGAGCCCATAAAACTTTGAAAACAGCCTTTGACAGCATCTGTTTGAATACATCACAGTTCCAGTATAAATGGTGTATCTCTGCAAAATACAATGACAAGGCAACTTTCCCTATCAACATTATTATGCAAGAAGCACTATCTATCTATCTATCTATCTATCTATCTATCTATCTATCTATCTTAGTCTATCTACCTGCCTGTCTGTCTACCTAGCTATGTACTTTCTAAGCCACCTGCCTGCCTACTAATCTACCTGTTCATCAACCTCATCATCTACTCAGACACTTTCCTACTCGCTTATCTACCTACTAACTTATCTATCTACCTTTTATGTACCTATGTATCCAATCTACCACCCTTTCTGCTCACCCTCCTAAATACCAAGTAATTACCTATCTACCAACTCACCTTTTTACACTTCTGCCTATCTACATACCTGCCTACTCAACTACCTGCCAACCTACCCAACCGGTAACCTACCTTTCCAATTAACTAACAACCTTCCTGATTATCAACCAACCAATCCAATATCTACCTTCCTAATTATCAATCTGCTTGTCTAACTACTACCTGCTTTCCTTCATAATTAACCCCTACCTACTAATTCACCTAACTTCCTTCTCAAATACAAGCCAGGCTTCCTTCCCACCGAACTACTCTCCTATCCACAACCTGCCAGTCTGCCTATCAACCTACCTACTTGTCTAATTTTTTTACAATACCTACCTTCCTAGCTGCCCACCTATAAACCTATGTTGATAAGTGAAGTACTAAACTACTTACCTGAAACATACCTATTTCACTAATTTTCTACATATACCTACTTTCCTACCTGAAAACCTACCAACCTATGTACTTACCTACTAAACTTCTTACCTATCTTCCTGCTTATCTAACTACCTTTCCATCTACCAAGCCACCTACCTACCAGCCAATTACCTATTTTACCCGTCTACCTGTCTACCTACCTACCTACTTACCTGCTCACTCATCAGTCTACCAATCTATGCACCTACCAACCAACCTACCTCCTTTCCTTCTCACCTACCTACCTACTTACTGTCCCTACTTACCTACCTATCTACCTACCTACCTGATTATGTGCTCACAACCTAACACTTTAAGTACTGACTTATTACCTACATACCATCAACCTATATATTTTTATAAATGGTTTATACTATGAAACTGCCACCCACCCACCTGTCATGTGTCCGACTCTCATCGTAATTTGACTTTTATTTTGAAATTACTTATTTCATACTTTTGTAATGAGCTAAAAAAACTGAATCTGTTTTTGTGGCCTAAAAAAAGAAGAAAGATAATCCAATCCGTGTCTGTTTATTTTTTAAAAGAGGTCTAACAACGACATAACCATACATCCCTGTTTCTTAAATAAGAACAATCTCAGGGGGATTCATTGAAAATGTCTACTCTGAAGTCTGCGTAAATGCTGCTAAACTGATATTAGATTTGTTTTATTTCACAGAAGCAATGTGCACTTGTTAGTTCATTAAATACTTTGATTGAGTGTTTCTATTGCTCATCTTCTTTATATTTTATCTTTAATTGAATCGATAGCAGCTCCTTGAAAGCTAATCAGCAGGCTCTCCAAGTATAAGAAATGTTAATGGAGAATTGGAGCACATCACTTTCACAAATGTAGGGACACACACATGGACACACATGGTAAATGGGCTGCTTTCAGTGGAAATTAAAAGTGCTGAGGTTTTGAATGGGGAGATTTGTCTTTGATCATGTTAAGATGAAGCAGGCGGCGCCACAAGGATAAAATACAGCTCAGGATTTTTCTTTAGTTCTGCTTTTTGAAACAGTCTTATGCATCCTTAAAGGAGTGGTCTCTGTGTCCGCTTTGCTCATATTATTGAAAGTTATTATTTTAAATTTGAGGATCAACTGATGATTTTTTTTGTCCTGTCTTTATTTTCCAATAAAGTGATCGGTAATGACAACATCACTCAAAGCAACAACACTGTGAAAAGGGTGAGGAATATGATGTATGACATTTTTACCTACTCAACTGTACAGGTCACGAGTTAAGTCTTAAAACCACAATATGAAATACATCAGCTTCAGCACGTGTCGCCAAATATCACATGTGGTTTGATACTTTAGAAAGAAAAATCAACAGAGCTGCAGCAATACAATTTTCTATTTGGACATTGTGCTTTACAGGGACTAAATTGTGTCATATCAGATTGGTTTCTGGCAGACCTGAAGATACAACAAATTGAACATCCATTATTACGCTGGAGCCTATCCCTGCTGGCATTGTTTAAGAGGCGGCATACACCCTGAACCAAATGCCAGCCAATTGCGGGACCACATAAAGCAACAGACGACCATTCACATTCACCCACACCTAAGGGCAATTAAAGTCACCAATTGACCTAATGACCACATCTCTGGTTAGTGGGATGAAGCTGTAGTGCCTGGAGAAAGCCCACACATGCACAAGGAGAACATACAACCTTTACACAGAAAGGTCCTGACCAACACAAGGTTCAAACCAGCAACCCTCTTGAGGGATGAATACTATCTGCTACGCTACTGTGTCACCCATGTGTTAAACATTTGCACAGAAATGGCAAACATTTCAGAATGACTAAATCAAGTTTGAACTCTGTTTTTGGCTTAAGATTTATGTCAGCTCAGATATTTCCAGCAGTATACGAAAATGCTTTTTGTAATCTTAAATTTTGCAAAAGTCTACACAAAGGTGTCAGACATGACAGAGCCACCATGACAAGACACCACATATTTAATTTTGCCATGGAAGCAGTGAATGTTACTACAAAGGCTACTACATATTGTAGTTTTATGTTGATCCTCTACAGCTTTATTATGCTAAAAACAATAACAGCTACATTAGAAATAAATTAAATTCTGGCTACAAGGATTTCTTTTTGGTGGAGGCATCATTTTTGCCCTTCTTTTTACAGTAAAATTTACATTTGTGTTTAGAGTGGGAGAAAATAACTTGTGTAACTTCTGAATTGAGTTTATATTGAATGTAGAGCATGCATCAGATCCCTCCTGGGTTTGGGAACACAACAAGCCCAAATGAGCAACTGCACTTTTGGAACAAGCCTTAAAATAGGCAACCCACAACTGCCATTATTTACAAGCAACTTTTCACAAAAAGAAGCCCAAAGTTGCGTTAATAAGCAAACCTGGCAACTCTGGCATCTAGTTCTCTTCTGTGGCTGTTTGCGGCGCAGCTCCTGTCCTGTGCCTCGCTGGGTGAGACAGGTCGGACAACAGCTGTTAGACATCGGTGCACAATTATGCGCCACATTTCATTGTTGGTAACTGTAACAATAACGGCCTTTTAATGTTTGAAATAGTAATTAATTAGATTACCTGTTACTGGAAAACAGTAACGGCTTTAGTACCGCTGTTATTTTTAATGCCATTAATCCCAACACTGTCTAAAATACACAGACAGCCCATTTGGCACCATCAACACACCACATTGAAAGTCACTTAAATCACCTCCTCATTCTGATGCTTGGTTTTCAGGAGGATGTCTTGACATTGTCTACATGGCTAAACTGATTGAGTTCCTGCCATTTGATTGGCTGTTTGGCAATTTGCATCAAAGATCAGTTGAACAAGTGGACCTAATAATTGACCAGTGAGTGTATGTAGTTATCATCTCAGTGTCTGTGATTAACGACAGTTAAAAAGATACTTGGGATCAATAAATATCACAGCATGTCTTTTTATTTATAATAAATAACTTGATATTTGATTAACGTGTTTTATGAGTTCCTATATGCTTGTTTTCAATGCTGGGTTTAATTGGAGATATAGAATGATTACAAAATAAGCACTGATAAGAGTTTTAAGGAAGCTACTAAAACAGCTTGTTCAGGGTTGGTTGAATATTTTAGAGGCATCTACAGTTGTAAAGTTTCTGCATTGAGTTAGATGTTGCATCCTGAGATAAACAAGTTTAATATGTATTGCATAAAGCGCCACTGTAGAATAATAGTTAAGCATGGACAGAGAATTTTAAGCTCTATTAAAGAGAAATTAATTTATTTGTAGTTTGTTTAAGCCTTTTAGAATTTTATGTGTTATGTTTTTATCACTTCCGCTTAGTTTCAAGCAACATTTCTTCTTTTTTTTTTTTTAGTTTCTTTTTAAACCATGTTTGCCTTATTTTCTCATCACTTTGGCCTTTTTAAACTTAACAACACAGCAACCATTTCTTTTCATGGTGAACAATCCCAAAATCCAGCACATCTCTCTCTGCAGTCAAATTGCCTTTGGGTTATCTGGTCACAGAAGAAACATCTCATTTTCTTATTAAAAGAAATGTCTGGTGTCCTGTGATGCGGTGAACAGGAAACATATAAATTGGATGCTGCAAAGACATTTTTATTGTGAATATTGGAGCCATTAAAATTCATAAAGGGTTTGAAAAGTTAGCGTATGTTTTGGGAGGAGAGCAGTAGTTCACAAAACAAGCGGACATTAACATTCAGTGTAGAATCCAGAGAGAGTGTCTCCCTTTTTCTGATTTCAACAAACAAAGCCATGAACCCCAGCAGTCTGTAAGAAGTTCTTCAACCAGGACTGAAATACAACTTTGATAGAATAAGGCACAGCATATTTTATATTATTCCTCTATTGTCAGAAATTCCATCAAAAGTTGAAATAGTTGAAATCTCTTATATTTATTCAGTTTTATCCAACTCCTTTAAACTAATGCTATTTCATGTCTTATTGGAGTAATCCTAAATAAGTGCTCTTAATATAGGTTAATATGAAATGGTGCTGGAGTACCTTAGAATCACAAAGAAATCATAGAATATTCTGTTAAAAGCAGTCACATCCTACTCTGTCAGGCAAAATCCTAGTTATCCTCCTCATGCACCCTGTTGTGTGAATGTGAAAGTATTTTCATCATGCCTTTATAATCAACCTGATCACTTTTATGTTAAACCATGAGAGCTGTCTTATATGATTCTGCTTTATATGATTGTATGTAATTCAAACCTGGCACAAGCCTGAAATGATAATGTTTTGCGAATGAAGCTGAAACAGAATGGAGAAAACCTGCTGGGAGAGATGGATTAAATGGCTCCATTCTATCGTGTAGAATCATTAATCACTTTTCCAAACCATATGCAACAAAAGAGCAGATGTTAAGTCGTTCAAGGACATTTCTTTCACATGAGAACAGATTTTAAAGTGATCAGAGGCTATACTGGAATCCTTTCCAATATGTGTTTTCACTAAGAAGCAGAGATGGCAAGTAACGAAGTACAAATACTTCGTTACTGTACTTAAGTAGATTTTTCAGGTACTTTGTACTTTAAGAAGTATTTATTTCTCTGACGACTTTTTACTTTTACTCAGTTACATTTTCAACATAAATATCTGTACTTTCTGCTCCTTACATTTCCAAAAAAGGCTTGTTACTTTATATGCGTAGCCTAAGCAGCGCCGCCTCTCCCTTTACGCAAAACACGCGCTGTGTGTAGGGCTCCACGATCCATGGGGGGCCCCATTTTGCGCAAGAGGACGTATTCTCCGCTGTCCGATGCAGCCACGATCCGCTCTGTGGAGGACAGGCCTTATATTTTCCATTTAAAGTGTGGCTTTTACCATTGGGTGCGCGCCCTTCCGTGTGTCAGTGAGCGTAAAGACACAAACAGACGCGCATCACAGGGACAGTGAAGGACTATCAGTCACTTTGTGTGATTTTATAATTCAAACGGTGTTTTGATAGCTCATGTGATCTGTTTAAAAAAATGATGAGTCAAAGTTTAGCAAAAATTTTAAATACATTACCCCGAATTTCATAAACATTACAATCACAATCAAGTGATGAACAAGAGACCTGATGACCTTCGTGTTCTGTCCCCTTTATCCACTGAAATTTAATTGGTTGGTCTAAAAATCAGAGTGGACATATGTGCAAAGTTTGAAAATGTCCATCAAAGAATACTTGAGATAGTATGTTTCCAAACAAAGGATGAATTTAAGATACAAGGACCATGACCTTCTACAATCTAATCGCTCCATGTTTTGGGTTAAATTAGACATTTTTGAAAAGTTTGAAAACACCTCAAAGTAGTCCTGAGATACACTGTTCGCCAGCACAAGAGGGCAAGAAAATGCCAGTGCATACGCTTAGTAAAATGTTCAAAAACACAGTGCATGGTGACTTTTAGAAGTGAATGTACTCTGCAGCTTTATTATTTAACAGCGAAAATACTGAATATTTCATTGAGTGTAAATCTGCCTTTTTGGTTTCCTTTGCCTGAAAAGGTAAAATGTAAAAACACTCGATACATTCCTCTGATTCTTAGAAATCCCTGGAGCATACAAAGTATGTATTCAAAGCATTGATTGTGAGTGCTGTTCAAAATGCTCCTGCATTGACCCACTGCTGAATTTTTCAAAGGTGGACAATACTTGGGAAATTTATGGATTTCCACTAAAGCTCGTGTTTAATGCAGAGTGTTATTTTAAAAACATTGAACCTTATACCCCCTTCATCCAGAGTACAACCTGCACTGTGGGATGTATTTGGGCCCTCTGGATCTGATTATAAAACAATAATGCCTTTGTTCTGAGCTTTACAAACAGGGAGGGGCTCCATGTTTAATCTTCTAAGTGTTTAAATTGGAGAGGCAATAAAGATATCTGGTTCCCTCTTGGTAAATCTCCAACAGCCTGTAATGTGAACACTCATCCTCCTTCTTCTCTCACCAAGTCATACATCACTGTGCCAAACAAAGATGTATCAGGATTTTGTTGGACTGTCACTGTTTATAATGTTACTGCTGATGCTCATACGTTTTTAAAGGGGCATATATTAGATGATTATACCATAGAGTGCAGAATTAACTATTCTTTATTGCTTCTATTTTTTATTGTTTTAATAGAGGGGAGATGGATCAATTTGCTTGTGTTAAATGTATCTTTTAAGGCAAATGTAATCAGAGGTGATGTGTGTTTTAACTTATTTGAGAAGGTATGACAGAGCAGGTGTCTGAGGGATTTAATAGCTTAAGATGTATTGACAATGCTCATTTTAAATGACGTATCATCTGTTGTCATGTATGATGTATTTTGTCTGTTTTGATTTAGTTAATGCTCTTTAATAAGAATATTCCCTGAAGGATAGTGATGGTCTTATTGTGCATCCCCGCCAACCACAGTCCAGTCGTCAACCCCTATATCTCCAGGATACTCTGAGGGATTGTCTTAAAACTTAAAATATACCTCCACTCTGACTCAAAGATGAACATAATAGATTTTAAAAGTCATTGATCAAAGATCAAGGTCATTGTGGCTCATGTTCATTCTTTTCTTGATAATATGACATCTGAAAAAACTTTGAGGAATTTTCTTCAGACCTTGAGAAATGTCCATCCTAACTCATGAATGAACTGATCAGACTTTGAAGGTCAGAGGTCATTGTACTGTATGTTCATCCCTTGCCTGTGAACTCACTGCCTAATGCTTAAAGTGACTGGATTTTGAAGGTCAAAGACAAAGGCTATTGGGCCTCATTTTCATCTCTTGCTTGTAAAGGAAAAAACCTTTATAGAGTTTGAGACTCAAGAATGAACCAAATAGAATTTAGGGGTCTTGGGTTGAGGGTGATTGTTCTTCTTTTTTTCTTTTACCTGTAAATGTAATATCTTAAACATGTTTTGAAGGATTATCTTAAAACTTGACACAAATGTCCATGCTGACTTAAGTGTAAAATGATTAAATTATGGAGGCTAAAGGTCAAGGTAAATGTGTCTAATGTTCATTTCTTGTTGTGAAAAGCGACATCTTTGCGTCAGCTTTGAGGGATTTCTGTCAAATGTACATATATGCCTGCTTTGACTCAACAATAAACTTGAGAGATTTTGGAGATCAAAGATTAAATTACATAGCAAGTCAGAAATTCCAACATCATATGGAAAGCCCTTAAAAGCCAGAGGCCCTTCTGGGAAACTCAGACAAAACCCCACGGACCCAGCTGGAGCTTTAATGGGTTGGTGTTGATCTATTAAATGTGCCCCAAAATGTGATAGTTTCCTTTAAGTCCCATTAGTGATGTTGTGAAGAGTGTTTTAGCACTTAAGTTACAGGAATAGTTGTTATTTGGAAATGTAAGTTTTATTAATGTTAAAGTGCTTTCTAACTTCTGCTCAGGGGTGAAACTGGCACGCTTCAACTCGGAGATGATGTCATTCTCAGTTACCCAGTTGGACCTCCATCGTATAGGACCAACGAGTCCCGTGTTCATCCCTTGAGTGAAAACAATACCCCAAGAGCTCCTTGAAGGATAATCTTTTGTTCTTAAAGTGCTATCTCAGGATATTTTCCAGTATGTTGTGTTTAAAGTTTTGCACAAAGGTCAAACTTTAAGGTCATTCAATTTTACATTCATCCCATGCTTGGCAATATAAAAACCTTTAAAGTGCTTCAAAGGATTTTCTTTAAACATTGCACAAATGTCCACTCTGTCAAGGATGAACTGCTTAGATTTTGGAATTATAAAAAGTCAACGTCGATGTGAATTTAAGTCTTGGGCCAAGAAATGCCAGCCTTGCAGCTAGATCCCCCTGATTCAATGTCTGTAAACTGTCAGGTCCATCTTGCCAGGCACCAGCCTAAAAGGATCGTGCTTGGTCTGCCGACGCATTGCCCATCAGCGATGCTAACAGTTTTAGTAGCAGTTTTATCTATTTATTTAGCTTAGCTGCTCCCCTGGCCGCTCCTGTGCAGTTGGAAGGCAATGGCTGGGTCACTGTCCAAGGCAAGCATAGCCGTAAGATGAAGAACCACTCAGTACCCCAACAGTCTACTCATGTTTCAAACAGATTTTCCCCACTTAGACTGCTTTTATCCAATTGACCTTAAGGAACTAAATTCTGTTACCTCCTCCAAATCATCAACCTGCCTTTTAGACCCATTCCCAATTAAGCTTTTAAAGGAGGTCTTTCTCTTAGTTTGTCCATCCTTGTTGGAGACAGTCAATATTATCTAAAGGCTACGTGCCACAGCCTTTTAAAGTAGCTGTACTCTAACCTCTCGATTCAGGCACATTGGCTAATTACAGGCCTATATCAAACCTTCCGTTTACTTCAAAGATCCTCGAGAAAATAGTGGCTAATTAGCTTTGTGACTTCCTTCAAAACAACAGCTTGTTTTTGGACTTTCAGTCAGGATTCAGAGCTCACCATATCACAGAGACTGCTCTGGAGTGTTGGGTTATAAAGAATGCACCTACATTGAGAAAAAAATCCCCACCAATCCAAGTGCCACAAAAACCACTTAAACTCTTCTTCCTGACCAACCACAGTTCTTTACAATCAGAAAACTGTATACCCTACAGTGGGATACAAACACACCAGGGTCGCTTAGGTTTATTGATGTAACACTATTGAGATAAAATGAAAGCATCCTGAGACCAACCAAGAGTTGTCAGGAGCCCTTCTGTTATTGTTTGCTGCACATCTACCCCGACCCCTGTTTCACCTTGTTCTTTAAATAATGTATGGTATGTAGTTAGAGGTTCTTAAATATTTTGTTACTGATATAAAGCAATAAATGAATATTTAAGAGTGCAAATGTGCTACATTATTCAGAGCAATCTGTTATTTTGCTCAAATGATGAATATAAGAGTAATCCTGCCTGAGGAAAGAAGCTGCTTTGTGGTCCAGTGATGGGTCAGTGAGTGTATTTTGTTTTTCAGACAGCAGGATGATCAGGTAAATGATGAAATATAAAAGATGGCTGTTTGGGTAAATCTTTAAGTTATAACAATGTATATTTTGCTTTTGCCATTTTATTTCAGGTCTCCACTGACTTTGTATGTGTATATGCATACAGCATGACACTTTTCCAAATAATGTTAGAAAAAAAAAAGTTTGTTGAGGTGGAACAAACTAAAATGTTTGCATTGAAGACTGATAACTAAATCTTTTAGATTCACCTTTTAAGGTATTCTTAATCATAACTTTTATTACAATTGTAATTAAATTTAAAGAAATTCTGACTAATTAGCATTACTTACCTGAATACATAGCACCAATTTGGCCTTGCAGTTAGAACAAGTGCATTTGCTGCATTGACTGCACAAAAAGAAAGACATGATTTGAGTAAGAATACTTACTGGTTTCCGGGGGCAAATTTTGAAGCCCAATGACGGCAGTAACTGTTGGGAATGCTGTCTCAAGTCAGCATCTTTCAGTCCACACAGGCAAAAAGCCTTAAACCTTCAGATAAACAGCTTTAACACATTTACATGCAGTCATATCAATCACAACCCTGTACGTAAAAGTCCTACCCCTTAGAAAACCAAAACAAATGACAAATTGTGGAAAATGTGATTTTCTGTTCAGTGTATAGATATGGGGGCATGAACAACTAAGATGTACATTGTTTTTTAACAAGACTGATGAATCTTTTATTTTCTGTAGTAAATTGGCCTTTTAATATCTCATGTACAGAAATTGTACAACACAAAGAGGCAAAAATGAACCTTCACCACCAACAACAAAAAAAGTCAACCGATTATGGACTCAAGTCATTTGACTTAATTGTAAATCTCTCTTTTTTAACTTCTTGAAAGTAGAGTAGATTGGTGAGATGTAACAGTGTAAAACACACAGAAGTATAAGAAAAAATATCCTAAAATGTGATTTGGCAGTTGCACTTTCCAATTAAATCACTTCACGAGAGAAGGGTCCTTGAACTTATATAAGCACACAGACACAGTAGAAACATGCACAGTCTGGACTACCCAACAGCTCTGACATTGCTGTCAAAGGTATTGGCAGTCTGAAGGGTAAGTATATACTTCCATCACATTCTGATATTGATTTGGCTACCTTTTGAGTGACAGATAATCACAGCACAACAGTACCTGTGCATCCGTCATTTCTGGGCCAGAATGAACAAACTAAAGCAACGTACGACTGAACTGTTACAAGTGCAACAATTGATATATTTAATCTAGCTCTTCTGTATACCCACATGACTCATTTGAATAAAATATACAGTGCTGTGGGACACATTATTGTACATTGAATCCTATGAAAGATTTAAAATCCTGACACAACAGTTCAGCTTCACTCAGCTCCTCTCAAGTTGGCATTCACATGAGCCTTTACTTAAGCACTGGCCTTAGGGTTGTTATTGTTGTTTGAATGGTAATGAAATCCCTTGATGCATACCTGCAAGAACATAAGAATATATGGATTCCATCACATACAAAGAATAACCTCAAGATGCTACAAAAAATTTAGTGCTGATTTAATAATATTTATTAAATATTATTTGCATTTGTGTACAGATGTACATCTCTGCAAATCACTTCTTGTGTTATATCAAAAATAATTTTGTTTTGAAAATCTTAAGGCACTGTTTAAATTTAAACAATGATATCTGCATAATAAGTGTTTGGCTATTTTGAAAGCTATCTCCCCAGGGAGTGATATCTATTCATGTGAGTGGGTTCTGATAAAAGTTTTAAAAACTGGATATTAAAATGGGAGATCTTGGCCGAAAAGTGGCGAAAAAATGTCCATGTTTGCTTTGTGTTAGTGGGCTGTAAAAGAAGTGGTGCAGGAATGAGTCCAAAAACACAGAAGCGAGTTAGCATTTTGTACTTCCTGGTTCCCAAGGCTGAAATTATATGGGATTATAAATTAGCTTTTTCTCATGAATAACTGAAATAAGGTCCACGAGGCATATGAGATTTTCATGTTTGATTTAAAATATCTTAACACCCCCAACATTGCCCTGATTTGAATTGTAAAGCAATATTGTGTTTTCAAAAGGACTGTCGCGAACAAGCTGCTGATAAAGAGTACAAAAATGGCCGGGGACCCTAATGCAGTCATTTTGATATTTTTTTATTAGCATTGATGCATACAAAACTGCAACAGCCATGAGGACCAACTTATTAAGGTCATTCAATTAAGAGTAATTTAATAAACAAAAGGTTTTAAAAAGATGTTGGAAATATTGTAGCTTCTAAGTCAAACCACCATGTTGTAACTTCATGGTAGCTTTAGAATAACTTTTTACTGCATCCTATTCCATTTAAACTAAAAATAATATGAAATTTACGTTTGTTTGTTAAGATTGTCACAGAGAACAAAATGTGCAAGTTTCTTAATTTTTTTTTTGATATAGGCAGATCTGAGGACCAGTGTAATGCTAACTTCCATGTTGGCTTAAAAAAATGTCATTCCTTCACCACTGTCTACTTTGTTGGTTACGCTTCCTGGTCTGCTCTCGGGCACTTTTCACACAGTGACGAAAAGTTTTCGTTTTGGGAAAATTTCTCTGTAAAGACAGCATCACTTCAAGAAATGTGTCCGTCCACATGAAAACTCTAAAAACACTGTAGTACATATGCCAGGCCTGTAAGTTGTGCTGTAACGCAGCTGCAGACATCCAGACGTGGAAAAAATTGTTGGTACCCTTCCATTAAAGAAAGAAAAACCCACAATGGTCACTGAAATAACTTGTAACTGACAAAAGTAGTAATAAATAAAAATTTGCTTAAAATGAACTAATGAAAATCAGACATTGCTTTTGAATTGTGGTTCAACAAAATCATTTTAAAAAACAAAATAAGGAAACTGGCCTGGACAAAAATGAGGGTACCCTTAACTTAATATTTTGTTGCACAACTTTTTGAGGCAATCACTGCAATCAGGTGATTTCTGTAACTCTCACTGAGACTTCTGCACCTGTCGACAGGTGTTTTGGCCCACTCCTCATGAGCATACTGCTCCAGGTGTCTCAGGTTTGAAGGGTGTCTTCTCCAGACTGCATGTTTCAGCTCCTTCCACAAATATTTAATAGGATTTTTATCAGGGTTCGTAGGAGGCCACTTCAGAATAGTCCAATGTTTTGTTCTGAGGCATTCTTGGGTGTTTTTAGCTGTGTGTTTTGGGTCATTATCCTGTTGGAGGACCCATGACTTGCGACTGAGACAAAGCCTTCTGACACTGGGCAGCACATTTTGCTCCAAAATGCCTTGATAGTCTTGAGATTTCATTTTACCCTGCACATTTTCAAGACACCCTGTGCCAGATGCAGCAAAGCAGCCCCAGAACATAACTGAGCCTCCTCCATGTTTCACAGTAGGTACAGTGTTCTTTTCTTTGTATGCTTCATTTTTACGTCTGTGAACATAGACCTAACGTGACTTGCCAAAAAACCCCAGTTTTGTTTCATCTGTCCAAAGGTCATTCTCCCAGAGGCTTTGTGGCCTGTCAATATGCATTTTGGAAAATTCCAGTCTTGGTTTTTTATGATTTGCTTTCAACAGCGATGTCCTTCCATTGAGTCCACTTTGGCTCAAACAGCGACGGATGGAGGGATCTGATACAGTAACACCTTGACCTTGGAGTTCACCTGTAATCTCTTTAAAAGTTGTTCTGGGCTCTTTGGTTACCATTTGTATTATCCGTCTCTTCAATTTGTAATCAATTTTCCTCTTGTGGCCACGTCCAGGGAGGTTGGCTACAGTCCCGTGGACATTAAACTCCTGAATAATATGTGCAACAGTAGTCTCAGGAACATCAGGCTGTTTGGAGATGGTCTGATAGCCTTTACCTTTAACATGCTTGTCTATCATTTTCTTTCTAATCTTCTCAGACAATTTTCTCCTTAGTTTTCTGGGGTCCATGTTCAGTGTGGTACACACCAATATACCAAACAGCACAGTGACTACTTTCCACCCTTCAAATAGGCAGACTGACTGATTACAAGCTTGAAGACACGTGTGATGCTAATTACAGAACACATCTTACTTTAACATGTCCCTATGGTCAAATCATTTTCAATCTTTTCTTGGGGTACCATCATTTTTGTCCAGGCCAGTTTCTTTATTTTGTTTTTTAAAATGATTCTGTTGAAGCACAATTCAAAGCAATGCCTGATTTTCATTAGTTAATTTCCAGTAAATTTTTATCTTTTATTACTTTTGTTAGTTTCATGTTATTTCAGGGACGATTGTTTGTTTGTCTTTCTTTAATGGAAGGGTACCAACAATTTTTCCACATCTGTACTTTAAAACATAAATACAAACACTGTTGTTCTCCGTGTCCTCTTGTTGCTCACTGAGAGGAGCAGAAGATTTTGCTGTAAAAAACCATTACAAGCTCAGTAGCTTTTGCAGTGGCTTCTGCAGCACAAACCCGACACCGTATAATGTCATAGTTCCTAAAGCTATCCGTATTAGTTGTACACACAGAAATACAAGGCTGGCATTTTTTGTTTTTTTTTCCACACTAGGAGCTGTTTTCAAAAATGTGTGTTTTCGGGAACCCAAAATGTCGTGTCATTCTCATCAACTCCTGTGGGTATTGCGCTATAGGCAGCCTAACCATCTTATATTTTGTATTCATCATCTACACCTACAAGATTTTGTCCTTTTATGTACCTTAAAAGCTCTTCAAAATGTAGAAATGTTGGATGTCCTGTTGTATGTATTGTCTACTTCTCCTAACTATTCTTAAAATGTCTACTACCTTTTTTAAACCCTTCAGCAATATGTGTTTTTGTATTTAAATACTGGTTTTTACTGTACACTGAAAGCACAACTCCAAAATGGTTGTTATACTGGTGCAATTAAAATAAAGTTTATTCTATTCATGGTAGAACAAGAATTCTATCAAGTCACAGATGCACAGAATAAAATCATCTACCCTTTGTCATCTTCAGCAGGCCTAGTGTTTCACTAGAAGCAGCACCCAGATGACCAGATTTGCAAAAATAAAATTGGGCTGTTGATAGAGGATCCCTAAGGACGGATGTAACCCGTGATGCTGAACAAGCTATGCTCTGTGCCTATTTGATTCATAAACTGTGAGTGTGAGTCTGTGACTGCAGGCGTACATGGTGGGACCTGTTGCCTTGGTGAGCCACTAATGAGAATTCTTTGGCTGAATGGATTATAAATAACTCATACAGAGCCCCATTAACTAAACCCTATGAGGTGATCAAGAGCATGTTTTCTTTAACGCAGGGTTAAAACCAGAACTCTGCTATTAGGTCTTAATTGCCTTCGAGCTGTTTTTGGAACATGACACATATTCCTTGTGTGAGTTGTTGGACTTATTGTGAAAAATTTAAGCCAAAAACTATAAAGATTACACCTTGAGAAGTACATCTCACACTATCATGATCAGAAACTTCCTGACTTATGTATGAATCTAAATCCCTGAGGAATTCTTCCCCTCTCAGTTTGCCTCTGGATAAAGGTGTTTCCACATGACTCACTTGTCTGCTGCAGTTAACATCTGTAAGTCTGCTCAGTCACATAGCCATGAGCACCTGCCCTCTCACACACACACACATGATAAACAGAGACATTAAGTCTAGAGTGACTCCTGTCCATAACAGTGGTGTTTTGTGCTGAAATATATGGACTCAGGAGCAGCTCATTAGCTCACACGCCAGCTGACACTGAAGGCTCCAGGAAATTGGCGCCTCACCCAAAGTCTGTCAGTTCAGATCCAATCGAGCAAAGCAACCTCTAAATGCTGACTAGACAGGGGATTGGAGGTTTGCACGGCCCAGGGTTCTTGTTAAAATCCATCCTATAGAGTGGAAAGTGCGGCCAGGCTGAGCGCAAAGCCATGTGAAAGATTGTGACTTTGAGAGCTGCAGGGATTGTCTATTGAGACTGAGCTAAAGACACGTAATAGTTTGTAACTTGAAGATAAAGCAACAGTATGTTAAGTCCTCCTGTGTATATTGAAACATCAGCTTAAAGGCACGATATGTTGAATTTTTGCAATGACATGTTAAAACTGACAGGTAATTTTTTAGGAAAATTGCCTGATATGTCTTCAACCTTTTTTAAGTTTTAACAGTCTGTGTCCTTTACTGGTGGCCACCATGACAGGGCAGCCATGACAAGCACAACATGTTTATGTTGCCATGGAAGGACTGACGGGATGTAAAATCACCATCACATGAGGGAACTGTTGTCAAAGGCTGCCGTTCTGTTACAGTATCTTATTCATGTTTTGTGCTAATGGCTGAGCGTCCTTTCATCAAAGCTTCTCAAACATGGAAGTTTGGCAGGGGTCTGTCTGGACATTTTTGTTGAGGTTGGTCCAGTCAAGGCACTCAATTTTAAAAGAGTTAGTTTACCAATCAATTTCATATGTCATTCCTACCTCCTTGCCAGGGTCTGGGTCTGGTCCGTGGTTCCTTTCCTGCATGAGATTTTCCTGCTCTTTCTCCCCAGTTGACCCTTCGCCAAGCCCCTCCCACAAACAGCTACTGCCCAATCCTATGTTAGCAACTGTAACTATCCATGAGAAGCCTGACAAGCTTTCGGCAGAAAACAATATGCCTAAGCGGTGTGCATATGGGACAAGCAAGTCCGACAGTCGATATCCGAGAAGTTTGGAGGGTTGTGTTGATTTTTTTTGCCTTCCCCAACCCCAAGACGCAAGAGGAAAGATGCTGGGTGTAGATAAAGCACAAGAACACTTACGTTTGCTCTAAGCTAATGTGCTAACTAATGTTAGCTAACCATAGCCCTGTGTGTTTGGTAAGACAACATTAGCAAACAAAGATGTCTCAATAGTAAGTTACTTCTGTTAAACCTTGAGCCACTGGGTCATATTGGAGCAAAAGAAATACTAAATACTAAATACTAAATACTAATACTAAAGAAATAATAGTGATGGATTTGTGCTCCAATGACCAACTGTGCCCTTGTCAGTGCTGTTCTGTGTTATGTGTGAGAACAAATTTAAGTTCTTTGTCAGCATCTGCTCTTTATGTCATTAAACAGTACTGAGCAGAACTGTGGGTACAGCACATTCACAAAAACAATCTGCTCACTGTAAACACGGTCCCGTTGGTGTTTGTGTTCGTCCAAACAAATAAATGAGCCTGAATTAGTGGCAGTTTAAACTTTTTTTTCCATCTGTTCAGTAAGCGGATTAACTCAATGGTGCTAAAGTGTGGAGGGTTTGTGGGTGATGCTTTGTCATTAGTTGGCATATAAGGCGGCTGTGGATCAGGGGAAGAGTTGCTCATCTTTCACTTAGAAGCTGGGAGGTCAAATTCAAAGTCCAGTTCAGTTATATGACTCACTTGTCTTCTGTCCAGGAGGATTAAAAGAAGAAGGAAGCGGTTGTTACTTGTTTATTGAAGGTCACTGCTCTCATGTCAAGGAAAAAATCTTTATAATGAGGGAGTGATATCAGAAAAAAACAAATCCAGAAGCATCCTGATAATTCAAACATTTCATAGAAACACAGAATATCTCCGAATCACACATCAACCAACACTTAAGAAAAGCCTGCACATGCATTTGATTGCAAAGCTACAAAAAGAAACTCCCTCTTTTCAGCACAATACTATCTACCTGTGTCAAGTCATCCGTACATACTTGCATGGATGAATGGACTGACAGACAAGGGGCTTGATGGATAAACTGATGGATGGATTGACAGATGTATAGATGGATGAATGAATGGAGGAATGTGTAGAAAATGGATGGGTGTCCATTTATTAGACTTTATTAATGGACCAAAAAAGGAGGGATTAATCGATGTATGAAAGGATGGATGCTACACTGATCCTGAAGGAAATTCAAGATCTCTAATTTAGGTCAAGCTCATCAGGCTGATGAACTCTCCGAAGTCAGGTTGAATAAAGTTTTTGAAGTTCAGAGAAGACTACCCACCTTAAGTAGGTGTGACCTCAGCACATTTACAGAATATGCCCATATTATCCAAAAGGAAAATTAGTGCTTCATTTTTCGGGATGTTGACCCTGATTTTAGATTCTTAGAGATTTCTCTCAGTAAAATTTGGTAAAAAAAATATATATTGCTTTTTCTTGAGGCCTCCCAAAGAACTCAGAGCAAACTATACTCAAATTCATGTAAAATAGCCTTTTAAACACTTTACAGTGTTGACATATTTACATATATCTGCACATATCTAATAACTTGGAGCAGCAGCTGAATGATTTTTTTTCTGCATAACAGTAAGATTTTTTTAAAGTGTTTAACTTTTCCTCAACAGCACCCCTGAGAAAAAGTGCTTTGGAAAGTGAGGAGCAAAACAGATCGTAAGTGATCTTGTGGTGCAGATGCATGATCAGTGAGCCCATAACCATGGAGCCCAAGGCCTCTTGGTGTCATGGGTTGGAATCAGGAACATCGCTTTTCCCGGACTTTAATTTCAGGAAGCCTTCAGACTGCTGTCATGTGTAGCAGTCCTGATCAGAAAAATGGGCACTGCAAACACAATGTCCTGTCACTGCAGGGGGTGAGTTCTGAGGCCTCTATTTAAAACAACCCAAAATTGGCAAAGGAATGCGGTGAAATCAGAATTTTGGCTCTTTCTTTTGACATTCAGGTTAAATCCAGGAGTAAACCATCTTTATAATATCCAGAGAGTTAAATTCATATCACCTTGTGCTGTAGTGACTGCTACCTGACCCAGCTGCTGCACTCGGACCTGAATATCTTCTTAGCTAGGTAGCTTCTGAGCTACCTTCAGAATAATATGTAGCATCACAACATAGTTCCAAACACAGGGGCTATGTGGAGGAAAAAAGAAATGTTGAAAAAAAATCTTACTGAAGTAACCAGTCGAGCCGTAGTTTACCCTAAAAGTGAATTAATTATGAGGCTTTTGGAGGCTCCATTGACTACTATGTGTAGTACAGCATTGCTATCTAGCTATCTCCCATCAGAAACAAACCTGGCCAGGTTCTTAAGCAGCAATCATATTTACTAGTGCCATAGGCCTTGATTAACCCACTTAAAGAAAACTACAAACTATCCTTTTAAGTTAACAGAATTTACATAGTTGCAGCTGGAAATGAAAATAAACAGATCACGGCTATGGTAAATTAGGTACTCAATCATTAGTTGCTGCACAGTTGTATTAATGACTTATAGATGACCAAGTTCTCAAGGCACATATGGACATTAAGGCTCAAGAGTATGCCGCATCACCCCATTAGTGACCCACTGCTTTACAGGGACATCAGTGTTCTGTGCTCCATAATATAAAAATGCATTATTGGTTCGCATTATAACGATAGAATTTAGACTGCATCTGGCAGGAAGCTGTGTTGTTTCTCTAAATGAATAAACGCTTAAAATGTAAATCTCTATAGCTGTGAACATCTTATGCTAATAACTATTGACCATTGCAATGCTAATCTTTAATATAAATAGCAGTGGCTCAGTACGTGGAGGAACAAAGGCATCGATTTGCTCACTACTGCTGAAAAAGAAACAAAATGTCCCTGCTTTCCAGAGTGTGTGTTGTTTTTCTGGTTGTTGTTGCTGCCTAGACAAACATGAGGAACCACCCCGGCATAGAGCCAGGTATCTTTTAAAACCTCGTTATCTTCTTACTCTTGGAACTTTAAGGGGACATTCAAAAGAAATACACCCTAAGATTCAACCTTCGCCTCCCTCATTATCATTTTGTTTGTCTTAGTGAGTCACACATGAAAGCAGACAAGAGAACGGCCACATATTGAGTTACTAACTCTAAAATGACAGTTTCTAATGGGAAAGCTGTTTTAAGATCGTTGGTCCAAGAGTTCAGTGCTGCAACACTAAATGTTGTTGGAAAATCTTTTAATCTTCTCAGGGATGTTCCTGCAGCCATAACAGCTGATTAACTCAGAAAAAGCACTTCTTATCTTAAAAGCTTGAGATAAAACAATACAACTGAGAAAAAAAAGTACATAGTGAATAAACTTTGTTTGTCAGAATATAAAATCAAAGTAGAGTCGATTTTAAGTCTTTGCTTTCTTATCCTTGGTTTCCACTTAAGCCTTCTGTAACAAGCCCGTACAAATGCTCATGTCAGCATAATAAGATTAGCCAAATTTAATTCCCTGTGTTGTTTTCGTTAGCAGACTCCACCTCACAACCTACAGCTCAAATTAATACAGTTAATACTGTTTCCTATTTTCACTTCCCTTCCCCTTGATGAGAGAAAATCATTCATGAATAATTTGTGGGGATTTTATGGGGAAAAAAACAGACCTCATCCTGCTGCAATTACTCTCCTGTAGCTAAAATTGTAAAAGTTAATACTGTTCACCTGCAGCAGAGGACTTAAAGGCTGATATGCAAACTCATGCACATTTGCACTTCTTCATTTATGAGGACAGTTGGGGGCATTATATACATCTTAGCTTCAAATTCTGAGCAAAGCTTCAGAACAAACTTCTTATATTGCATTGGGAGCTATTCTAAGTAGGGCCAGGACCATCAACTGTAGCTATCATAGGCAGTTTTATTCCTCTGTGGGGCATGCAAACTGTCACACGGCAAAGAACGGTGTTTTTTGCGTGGGTTATAGAAATTTTATACCCAGGGGATGAATACAAGGCCCAGTCACCTTAGCCTTTAACCCTGTACCTCCAAAATGTACACAGTTCCTGGTCAAGTCAAGATATTTGTGAAGGTTCGACTTATATTTATTAAAGAGTCGTTGTGATGTCACATTAATAAGTCAGATATGACCATAGGAGTGTTTGACCAGTCCCTCCAAAATCACAGGCAATTGTTTTATCCGTTACAATAATTTCTGAACCAGTCAGAGGTTTGAGGGTACTTCTCACTCTTGATAAAGCTAAACCAGAAGTGTACTACTGCAATCTTATCCTTAAAAGGACGGTGAAAAGAGATAACTTTCTGACAGGATCCACTTGCTTCAAGCTTTGTAAGATGGATCTCCCCGATAACAGTCATGGAATCTGGCAAATTCAGCTGTTTTGCAAGGTGAAGACATTTGTGCAAAAGTTTGGAGAAAATCCCATTAAGAACCATTGGGACATTGTATTCAAGATGGAGTTCATAAGTGAAGGATGATTACGTGACATCATGACCTTTGACCTATGACCTTAACAATCCAATTAGGTTAGCCTTGAGGAAGATTGGAATCTTGTAAGTTTAATAAAGAAAATCCCTGAAGCTGTTAGAGATACTGCTTTAGGGCGAATATATGAAGCTCTATGACCTGAGAATCCCCAAATTATGAGTATTTAATTCACAGTAATTGTAAACATTTGGCTAATTCTGATAAAACTAACCTAAAAAGCTTCTTAGGGATATTTGCAAGCAAAGGATGACAGGAAGACTACATGACCTTGACCACTGAGCTTAACACTGATTTTGTTTTCTGTCTTTGTCTCATGGCAGAAGTTCGTGCAAAGTTTGAAGAAAATCCCTTCAAGCGCTTTTGTAATATTGTGTTTACAAGTTCTCATTCTTGAAGAAAGGATAAACATGAGGCTCCATTAATATGACCCATGACCTTGAAAATCATATCAGGTCATCCTTGAAAAAGAGTTGACCTTTGTGCAAAGTTTGAAGAAAATCCCTTCAAGGACTCATGTAATATAATTTTTCAAAATCACATTCTCAAGCAAAGGCTGAACATGAGACTCTGCTACTCATGAAAATTGAATTAAAAATCAATTCAGACCATCCTTAAAAAAATGGACATTAGTGATGTTATTGATTTAAAATGACTGCTTCATGAGACATTGTTTTTTTTCCAAAGAAAAAGATCATTATGGGGCTAGCATGAGGCCCTATGAGGCTTTGACCTTTGGCCTCTGGTCATTACCTCCTGAATCTTCTCTATTTTCCCTTGTAGCTAGGAAAGCATTTCTAATATTTGGAATAATCCTTCAAAACCTTTTCAGATGGACAAACATCCAAAAAACACGACCTCCGGACACACAGGCCTTAAAACTACAGTCAAACTGTACAAAAACATTGGCAACCTTTCCACATATTGAGGTTCTCAAAGTTACTTTTTGTATATCATGTGCATTAAAATGGTAAAACCTCTATTATCTTTATGAACGGTGAGATTAAAAAGAACAGAAAGTTGCTGATCTTTGGCCACTACCCCAATATAAAGTTTTGTATCTTAAGTCAAAGTACACGCATAAAGAAAAGGAAAAATGGCTGATAAGCCAAAGAGCATGAAGGGAGAAGTATGCAGGCAGTGTGCGGGTAGATGAAGTGGTTTGAAAACACAGAAGTCATGTAACACATAAGACAAACTAAAAAGGAGCAGCTGGCTGATTTATGTATTTCAGAATAATGAGGAGAGTGGGAGCAGGTAGGCAGGAGGTTAAGGCAGTCAGGTGATGGGGAATTGTGGGAATAGGGGTTATTGAAGGTCTGTAGGGAGTGGCAATAAGCAAGAAATGAGGGGAAATAAATAGGCCACAAGAAAAAAAAGTTTTGTTATACAAAATGAAGCTTGTAGGTGTGCATAAGCTTGTATGTTTGAAACATTATGACAGAAGAGGGGGGTGGGTTATTAAAGGACTCACAGGCATTCAAAAAAAACATTTAAATGTTGACACACATGGGCACACCTGATTAACTTTAGACCTTCTCTGATAGCCAATACTGTCCAAACAGGGCAGAATCTCATGATCATGAGATAGAAAAACTGGCTCGTGTCAGTAAAAGCAAAAGATTAAAAGACTTGGGAGGTAATTAAGATCAACAAAGAGCTCATAAGACATCACTCAATTTAGTGGATGGCTTAAGTTCTTCTGCTGATAATGGGCTACATGGATTTAAGCCCAATTATAAAGGTTTTAAAGCCCTCCTACATTTTTATCTCACCCCTAATGTTCAGGGCCGCCCCTGGCCAAATTGGGGCCCTAAGCAGAATTTTATTTGAGTTTCAATGTCAATTAAAATAATTAAGTCGATCTAATATAGCCGATCAGATCGATGGAAAGCCTGCTATAAACCTGGCCCAACATGCGATCACCAAATGGTCAATTATTAACCACTTCTTTTTCAGCAGAGATGAATGTATATGCAGTTAACTAGACGTTCAATAAATGATAATCGGGGCCGCAGGGAAATTTAATATCCAATCCACATCTAGGTTTAATCTTGTGGGTATACTCTGACATACTCTGATGGATGTTTGTCCTCTTAGGGCCTCCATACATTGAAGACATGTTTGCCACAGTTTTACCTGATTTATACACTGTCCACTGAAAGCAGCTCTGAGACCCACTTATGGGCCTCCACCCACAGGTTGAGAACCACTGCACTAGTAGATTGTATTTGAAGCTTGATCCTTTAAAGATTGTTCTTATATCATGGAGAATAAGTGATGCAGGATACCTCAGGATGAATTTTCATTCAGACAACAGTGAGTGAGTGAAAACAGCAGCTCAGAGCTGGACTGCTGAAGAATGTTGAGTTTTGATTCATCAACAAGCTGACTCGCCTTTTTTTAAAGTCTTTGTGTTACTTAAACCGTGCACATGAGCTCTCAAGACACTGTTTGAATTATAAAATCACACAGACTGACTGATGATCCCTCACTGTCCTCTGCGATGCGTGTCTATCTGCGTCTTTATGCTCACCGGCAGACGGAGGAGCGTGTACACAGACGCTGCGCAATTTAGGCGGTTAGGCTATTTAGATCAAATGTTCACATGTGCGTTGGCTGCGCTGCAAAATGACATTAATGACAGACAACAACGGTAACAGCCACACTTTAAATGGAAAATATCAGGCCTGTAGTCCACAGAGCAGATCGTGGCTGCATCAGACAGCAGAGAATGCGTCCCCTTGCGCAAAATGGGGCCCCCCACGGATCACAGGGCCCTATGCACAGTGCGTGTTTTGTGTTTAGGGAGGGGCGGCACTGCTAATGTTTTCCAGCTCTCACACAGTAGTGTGATAAGTATGATGTACACCAATGTTTGGACTTCCCTTACATATCTTATTTGCTTGCCTTAAAATAAAATGTCTAAATTAAAGATATTGCTCTCGTTGCTTGTGCATGAGGGGAGGCGGGGAGGGGGTTGGTAAATGAGTGAATATTGGTGAAAAAACAACAGAAAACTGAGAAAACATTAATCTCAACCAGATGTTGCGAGCAGTATGGACAAACAAAAAGATTTGAGATGAGACTGATTAAAAATGTGCCAAATGTTATTATTTTTTAGGACAATGGTTGCGCAGCTGTGTTGTCCTGGAAACTCCTGTTGGTTGTGGTACATTAAGCACATTTCTCTCAGTTTGTGGTGTTGATCATTTTTTAAACACTGTTGTCAAACAGGCAGAGATGCCTGGAGTTGAAATGCATTGAGCTTTCAGCACCACTTACCCGCCCATTATAACAAGAGTTACATGGTTATGAAGCCCTTTTAAAAACAGATGTCCACAAAGTGCTCTGATGGACAAAGCAAAGAGGAACTCAGGATAATAACATTATGACCAGACAGAAAGGCCAAATAGAGGCTTGAGAACAAATCCAAATGAAAAGTCAATAACAAAATAGAAAGGCAAAAAAAGCAAATAATAAGACCTAAAAGATACATCAGGTAGGCCCTAAAAGGCAGTTTAAGTAATGCAGCAGTACAATTCAAGCAATAAAGGATAAATAAGAGGATAATAGGAAACTGTCAGAAAGAGAACAGCGCATTAATAGGGGAGTTGTTTCAACTCTGGAAGTATTTGGTCCACTGATGTATTTATAGCACCAGATCACTGTAAGCTGGACTGAAGTAAACTGCAGTGTGGCTTGTAAATGTCCTTAAGAAACAGTGGAGCTTTATGAGAGGACAGATTAAACTGCATCAGGTTGAGCTAAGGCTTCATTTGTTATCAGGATTTGAAATGGAATTAATGATAGTAGGACATACAGCATTAATGTATTTTCCCTTTAAAGTTCCTGTGAGGAGTTTTTCTGAGGTATTAAAACAAAATGAACCTAATAACTTAATACTGACACCTTCATCTGACCGACAAATACAAACAGAACAATCAGCAACAAGACTGATTATTTCTTTATAGTTATTTTAATACCTGTAACAACTGCTGCCAGATACATGACAGATAAGCTGATTGTCTCAAAAAAATATACTTACAACTTAAAAGACTCTTCAGTGATTTGACATTTAATATGAAAATGGATAGGATCATAAATCAAGCTTTAGATATGCAAGATCTGCAAAAACAGGAATGCTGGTCTGCAACAGCTCTATAAGCAAGTTCAATTACCAACAGGAGCATCTCAAGGCAAGTATAATCACTTGTATGTCCCTTGTTGTTCCTCCTCAATGACAATTTGATTTTCAGAGTTGTCCAACCAATCTGAAGTCTGACCATTATTATGGTTTAACTTGTGAACATTTTAAATTATTTTCTATGAATGTTTCTTTGTCTGGTTATTATCAAGATGGGACACATCAAAAAAAACTCACTTTTCAGTATCTGTGCACATCAATTTGGGTATTCTGCATATCTACCACTACAAAGAAGGAGAGGTGGGCCGACCTTGTCATTTGTTGGTGATCCACCATGTCTGACAACATGAGACCTGATGCTCTGTTCACAATCTGAGCCCACAGTGTGGCTTGTCATTTTAAGATGACTTGACCTCTGCTGACAAACTATTTAAGCATCTGAAAGAGCAGAGTTGAGCACAGCAGTCAGTGCACGTGCCTCACAGCAAGAAGGTTGCTGGTTGAACCCTGTGTGCATGTTCTCCTCATGCATGTGTGGGTTCTCTCTGGGCACTCTGGCTTCCTCACACAGACCAAAAACATGCTTATCAGGTTCACTGGAGACTTAAATTGCCCCTATGTATAAACATATGTCTGAAAGGTTGTCTGTCTCTCTATGTGGAAGCGAGCCGACAGTACATCCCGAGAGACAAATAAACCATGTGGACTGATAAGGTACAGTCTAATCAGGTTTCTTTTAGAATAAATCATCATGTACTTATAAGTCCAACAGTAACAGAGCAAAATCAGCATCGGTCGGACATCCCTCCTCGTCTTTCAGCTCACGCCAGCTTGTTACTCTTCAGCTTTCTTTTTTTTGTCTCCTCCGATAAAACGTTTCTTTTCTTCGGGTTTTTCGCTGCTTCCGCCATGATAACAATGCAACATTTAGCTTTCTTCTTCTTCTTCTTGTTTAACTGTGGGTGGCATCCAACGTCAGAGGAGCATTACTGCCACCTACTAAGCAGGGGTGTGAGCCAGAGGTCCCTATTTCCATTAGGAAAATAAGTGCATATTTACTTTAAACTAAATTCTGTTCATTAAATCTGTTTTAAAAATTAAAAAACTGCTTTATATTCTCCTTTTCCCAACATTTAGCTTTTGCCTCAAGGGGGAATCTGACGTATGCCGTAAAGCAGTCAAAGCAGTAAAAATGTGTAGTTTTTTAGTGTGGAAGTGTTCCTACCATCCACATCGAAGTCACATTGTGCCAGTGAAGGCGATACAGACCCCCTCAGACCATTCGACCTGTTGTAAGGTGATGTACCATCACAATGACTCTAGAAATATTGTATTAGGGTGGGAAAACTACATAGTGTTGGTTAAAACACATTCAGAGCACAAGTGTTCCCAAACGCTCACACACACACAGATGCCTGACTGCCCAAGCTCATATCATGCACATTTTGACCCTCAGCCCTGTAAGCATTTTATTCTGCAAACCAGTCATTTTTAGTTTTTTCATTAAATCTCATCAAGCTGATATTAAACCTCTGTCTTGAAGTTACTGGTGTGGAACAGCTTTCCTTCTTAGTTTTCTTAAATCTTCACACTCTCTGTGCCGTTTGAGCCTGAAGAGGAGAGAGGAGGCTGTAATAAGAGCTAAACTGGACACAGTGGGCAAATAAATGAGTCACAAGTATTATTTAATAATCTTGTGCGTCGGCTGCAAGATAAATATTTCATCTGAGGGATACTTTAATAAGAGTGCAGTGTTATAACTTCAGTGTAAAATAGAGGGAGTCATTATGAGGAGGAAGTCTTACCTGGGCAAATGTGTCAACACTGTATTAATGCTGTGTCTTGTAATTCGTAGTTTGATCCATTTTGTTTAAGTAGCTCATAATTAATGATGCAAATTTAAAGAAGAAAAAAAATGATACACCAAAAACAGTGCAGACGTCTGAACACTTTCCAAATAAACATGAAATTTTCAAAAGCCATCTCTGGGATTAGTATAAATCTTAATCCTTTAATGACATCTGTGCATGTTCTGTAACAAGATACGAGATCATGGTGGCCTAAACCCTGTATCTACAATGAAAAATGAAATGAATATCTCTCAAAATGTTAACAAGTCAGGGACAGATACAAAACCCAGTGACCTTGACCTTGGACTGCTTGTATCCAATAAGGTAATTTTTAGTCAGGGTTTGAAAGCATTGCCATAACACATTGACTGGGTTGAACATGACATTCAGTGGACTTTTATCTTTGAACTTGACCTTAAAGATCACAAGTTTACACTGGTCCAAGATGCCCCAAGATATATAAATATTTTTTTAATTTTCCTGCCCCCATTATTCCTTAAGTGAAAGTTAAATTCTTGAGATACTGGGTTACAAAAAAAGCCTGGAGATATGTCTTAAAGTATGTGCCCTCTACAGGGAATGAACATGAGACACTGACCTTGGCCCAAGACCTTCAGAGTCCAATCTGTTTATCCTTTTATCATGATGACTACTTGTGCAAAGTTTGGGGAAAAAATCCCCAAAAGAGTCCTTGAAATAGCACGTTCAGCAGCAAGGAATAAACGTAAGGCACAATAACCTTGACTTTGCCCTCAGGCCTTCAAAATTAAGAACACTTTTTCTGGAATCAGATCAGTGAAAATTTGTGCACAGTTTGAGACAAACTCCTACAGGCAATCTTTAAATATTGCATTCAACAGAATAGCTCGGACCGACAGATATCAAGATATCCTAGAAATATAATACCTTTGTGGTCCTGCATGGAAATGACAGGCAAACAAAATCATCAAAAGCAAGGTCAGCAATGTAGTTCACACTAATTTGTCATTATAATATTGAAAAGGAAACCCTGGGGTCAAACTTTAGCTGTTCATTCAGGGCCTTAAGAAACACAGCTCCCAAGAAAATTTAAATGTATGAAAACTTAAAAAAAAAAACTACACTCATTATGTAAAGCTACAAAGGCTTTAGCCAGACATCCCACTGAGAAAGATGCCATTTCTTTAGGCTGTTTTTATCTGATGCAGCGCTTATGAATGTCAAAGGGGGAGTTTTTTCCCTGCAAAAAAGCATGGTTGCTCTGTTTTCTTAAGTTTTTATTCGATATTCAGTAATAATCATGTATGACTAATAACTAATGTACTGTGTTCATGGAGAGGTAAACAGCTTGCAAAGTATCCAGTAAGACTGATGGCTCTGCAGGGCTGGTGGTGCAACTTTTCCCCAACACAGCAATGTTCTGCACTGCCATTTATACACGTTTAGTGACCCATGTGGGACCTCTCTCCATTATTTAGAAGTGCAACTGGACTGTCTTTATGCCAAGTACTTTATGGTAGATGTACTTGTGTTTAGATCTGTGTCTGCATACTCCCTGTTTGATAAATCATGTTCTCTTTAAAAAGGTAAATGTGTTAAAGTCCCCCCCACAGTCTCGTAAACAACAAGACATCCAATTTCTCACTGTAATATATACATAATTTCTCTCATACTTGAATGCACTCATCTCCAGCCCCTCACAGTCTGAGTAAACAAGTCTATGTTTGTAGACAAAAAGGCAGCTGTTTGGCTGGCTAGCAAGTGGTAGCAAAGCTAATTTGGTGGCTAACATCTGTGTTTACTTGTGTTTGTATTTCTGGGAGGGAAAAAAAAGGGGGAATTTTTGTTAACTTTGGTGTATCTGTGATTTTTGAATAGGCTTAGTGCGCTGGATCCATTACATAATATTTTCTGTGTAGGTGAAGAGTATAACCACTGATCAGAATGCTACATTTGTGACAGCCAAAGTTTAAAAAAAATGATTTAAATTTATGTCCAAAAGCTGTCTAGGTGTTGAATAAACTTTGCAAAATTTAATATACAAGATAAGACAGCTTGACTATATGAATGTGATAGGGTTAAAAAAAAAAAAGTATAAGTTATGTTGGCCATGAACAGTATCTCACAGAAGTGAGTACACCCCTCACAAATCTGCAAATATTTTATTATATCTTTTCATTGAACAACAGGGAGGAAATGACACTTTGATACAAAGTACAGTAGTGAGTGTAAAGCTTGTATAGCAGTGTAAATTTACTGTCCCCTCAAAATAACTCAACACACAGCCAATAATGTCTAAAATGCTGGCAAAAAAAGTGAGAACACCCCTAAGTGAAAGTGTCCAAATTGGGCCCAAAGTGTCAATATTTTGTGTGGCCATCATTATTTTTCAGCACTGCCTGAATCCTCTTGGGCATGGAGTTCACCAGAGCTTCACATTTTGCCACTGGAATCCTTTTCCGGCCCTCCACGACAACATCATGGAGCTGGTGGATGTTAGAGACCTTGTGCTCCTCCACCTTCCGTTGGAGGACGCCCCACAGATGCTTAATAGGGTTTAGGTCTGGAGATAGCTTGGCCAGTCCATCACCTTTACCCTCAGCTTCTTTAACATGGCAGAGGTCGTCTTGGAGGTGTGTTTTGGGGACATTACCATGTTGGAATACTGCCCTGTTGCCCCTTTTCCAGAGCAGTTTAGAAATTAATTGCTGTGTGTTGAGTTACTTTGAGAGGACAGTAAATTTACACTGCTATACAAGTTGTACACTCACTACTGTACGTTGTAACAAAGCATCATTTTTTCAGTGATGTCCCATGAAAAGATATAATCAAAATATTTGCAGAAATGTGAGGGGTGTACTCACTTTTGTGAGATACTTTACATTTTCCACTTAGATGTCAGACTGGGTCAAAATAAAAACTACTTAATTGTTAATGGGATATTTTCCAAACTTAGTGGTGACCAACCTCTTCTCCCAACCACTGCAAGATCTCCAAGTTAATTTAGTATTTTATTAAAGTGACACAACAGTTGGTGAGCACTGTGTGAGCTTTTACACAAGATGCTTTAAAATATTTTGTTCATAGACCTTGATTCCTGTATACTACAAAGACCTCATTGTTTTTTTTGCCTGGGCCTTTCAAAATTACTGAAAACTGCCTCTGGTTATTGCTATAATCAGGGGATAAAATGGATGCAAGACCTCAACGCTGGGATATTTGAACACACTGTCCAACACTGAGACTTTCTGTTTTGTTACTTATCATAAGGATGAGGCTGTTTTACTTGGATCAACAGCCCATGCCAGCTCCATCCAGGTGGGGGATTTTGTATCAAACAGTCTCAATTGTGCAACAAGCAGGTAAAGCTAAGAGCGCACAACGATCATCTTAAGGGGTACGTTTGCATAAGTACTAAACAAGCAACATATGCTAAGTACTTAAGACTCACAAAAGCAGATTGTGGGACAAATTCATGCTTCATAATCCATGGAGCTTTTTGCTCCTGCCTGCAATCTATTATTGGTAAATTCCAGCCACTGTTTAGTCAATAATATCAAACAAACACACATACTAAGGCTTCAGACAACGTGATGTTCAGAGTTTATTAAAGAAAGAAAAAAGTAAAACTGAGAAAAAGACCTCAGGTGGCCTCATGCTGCCACAATGTGCAGTCTGTGTAGGTACATTTACAGTCTGTAACTCATCTAAATGTGACTCTTAGTTCAAGGGGAGACAGTGCAGCTCCACACATGAATGACTACAGGTGAAATACTCACATTTGAAGGTGTCAGCTGTTTGATGATGAAGGGCATTAAAACAAGACAGACTGTCACAGCAGAGCGTTGGCCCTCACCCACACACTGTTTTTGTGTCATACCCAATATGAAGGATGCAGCCAAGCTCTACCTCCTTTATTTTGGTTCAGGGCTAGGTTAAAAGACAAGTAAACTGTCATCCAGCCTGTGCTTATGTGCCTGGGGAGTTTTCACATTTGTTTAGTCAAGGCTAGTCTGGAGTTTGCTATGGAGCTGTCATGAACTGTAGTATCAGTATTTTTTATTGCTCTTACAGTATCTCAGTCATGTTTAAATAATAACAAACAATCCTTGAGTGTTATTTAGTGTTACAGCAGCTTCAGGAGGGGTGTGAGCAAGAGGGATTCTAGTTCCAGTCTGTTGTGCATTTACTGTTGATCTCTTGTCTGCTCTGATATGGTTTAACAGAGTTTATCTATACTGGAGTGAAAGTTTTCTAAAAATGTCAGTATTGCCTTCTTCAGCAGTAAGCAAAGACAAAAGTTGTATCTCGATTTAAGAGTGATTTTTCCTTCGACATGTGGACACTCATCTGCTTTAGTT
Organism: Cetoscarus ocellatus; assembly: GCA_037902135.1. NCBI lineage: Eukaryota > Metazoa > Chordata > Actinopteri > Labriformes > Labridae > Cetoscarus > Cetoscarus ocellatus. The sequence continues at coordinate 495,286 of JBAMNC010000816.1, forward strand.
TAGTTTATAAAATGTTCTATCAAATATCTTCATCAGTCAGTTGGCCTACATGTGAGGGGTAAGGGTGAAAATATTGTAGAAGTCCAAGCAAAGGCTGTACCTTAATAATGTGAAAACATGTTAGTTGTACTGAAACCATCAATTTGCCCATCCATTATCTATACTGCTTATCCTTTTCAGGGTCACAGGGGGCTGGAGCCTAACCCAGCTCACATTGGGCCAGAGGCATGGTACACCCTGAACCCGTCACTAGCTGATCACAGGACCTCATAGAGAGACAGAGAACCATTCACACACTCATCCACACCTAAGGGCAATTTAAAGTTACCATTTAACTAAAAATGTTTTTGGTCGGTGGGAGGAAGCCGAAGTGCATGCATAGAGAGAACATGAAAACTCCACACAGAGGCCCCCAGAATTTGAACCAGAAACCTTTTTGCTGTGAGGCACATGCACTACCTGCTGAGCCACCGTGACAGCCTTGACTGAAATCATAATAAATCAAATTTCTTGACCACTGACCAATTGACTATTTTCATGTTTGTGCACAGTGGTGATGTATTTTGCCTATGACAGAAAGCTATCTGGCAACAGCTCATGGACAGTTTGTTTACTACATGTTCAGGGCTAGCTGGATACTTTCTCCAAAGAACTGATTGTCAGCAGAGGTGAAGTTGTTTTTAGTGACAAGCTACCCTTAGCTATGTGGGAAGGGTTTTGGAGCTGCACTCACTGTGGTCTCAGTAGGCCAACAATCCAGCTACATAGAAAAAGTTACAGTGGACAGAAAATCTGTCTGTATCTTTCTGTAGTTGTTAAGCAAACAAGCAAAGATGCTGAAGAAAAACTCAGGGCGCACAAACATTTTCGTTGTTGTGCCCATGTCCAGGTCATTAAAAACAAGATTTATCAAACATGTTGTATGTTAATGTACGACATAACCCATTTTTCATTAAAAATAGGTATCTGAAAATTCTGAGATAATCACTTTCTTAAATATTACACAATGTAAGAGCAAGGTTGTGGGGTCTACAGAACCATTTTTTGTAAATAAGCTACAGCAAAAACACAGTATGGTCCTACCCCCCACCCCCCACCCTCACCCCCAATTCTGTACACACAGTGAAAAATATATGCACAGTGTGTACAAAACCCAAAACCAGTGAAGTTGGCACGTTGTGTAAATCGTAAATAAAAACAGAATACAATGATTTGCAAATCCCTTTCAACCTATATTCAATTGAATACACAGCAAAGACAAGATACTTAACGTTCGAACTGGTAAACTGTGTTATTTTTTGCAAATATTAGCTCATTTTGAATTTGATGCCTGCAACATGTTTCAAAAAAGCTGGCACAAGTGGCAAAAAAGACTGAGAAAGTTGAGGAATGCTCATCAAACACTTATTTGGAACATCCCACAGGTGAACAGGCTAATTGAGAACAGGTGGGTGCCATGATTGGGTATAAAAGCAGCTTCCCTGAAATGGTCAGTCATTCACAAACAAGGATGGGGCGAGGGTCACCACTTTGTGAACACATGCATGAGCAAATTGTCGAACACTTTAAGAACAACATTTCTCAACGAGCTATTGCAAGGAATATAGGGATTTCATCATCTATGGTCCGTAATATCATCAAAAGGTTCAGAGAATCTGGAGAAATTACTGCACATAAGCGGCAAGGCCGAAAACCAACATTGAATGCCCTTGACCTTCGATCCCTCAGGCGGTACTGCATCAAAAACCGGCATCACTGTGTAAAGGATATCACCACATGGGCTCAGGAACACTTCAGAAAACCACTGTCAGTAACTACAGTTCGTCGCTACATCTGTAAGTGCAAGTTAAAACTCTACTATGCAAAGCGAAAGCCATTTATCAACAACATCCAGAAATGCCGCCGGCTTCGCTGGGCCCGAGCTCATCTAAGATGGACTGATGCAAAGTGGAAAAGTGTTCTGTGGTTTGACGAGTCCACATTTCAAATTGTTTTTGGAAAGTGTGGTCGTCGTGTCCTCCGGACCAAAGAGGAAAAGAACCAGCCGGACTGTTATAGGCGCAAAGTTCAAAAGCCAGCATCTGTGATGGTATGGGGGTGTATTAGTGCCCAAGGCATAGGTAACTTACACATCTGTGAAGGCACCATTAATGCTGAAAGGTACATACAGGTTTTGGAGCAACATATGTTGCCATCCAAGCAACGTCTTTTTCATGGACGCCCCTGCTTATTTCAGCAAGACAATGCCAAGCCACATTCTGCACGTGTTACAACAGCGTGGCTTCGTAGTAAAAGAGTGCGGGTACTAGACTGGCCTGCCTGTAGTCCAGACCTGTCCCCCATTGAAAATGTGTGGCGCATTATGAAGCGTAAAATACAACAACGGAGACCCCGGACTGTTGAACAACTTAAGCTGTACATCAAGCAAGAATGGGAAAGAATTCCACCCGAAAAGCTTCAAAATTGGTCTCCTCAGTTCTCAAACGTTTACTGAGTGTTGTTAAAAGGAAAGGCGATGTAACACAGTGGTAAAAATGCCCCTGTGCCAACTTTTTTGCAATGTGTTGCTGCCATTAAATTCTAAGCTGATGATTATTTGCAAAAGAAAATAAAGTTTCTCAGTTCGAACATTAAATATCTTGTCTTTGCTGTGTATTCAATTGAATATAAGTTGAAAAGGATTTGCAAATCATTGTATTCTGTTTTTATTTACGATTTACACAACGTGCCAACTTCACTTGTTTTGGGTTTTGTACATGCAATGCTGGCAATGCTACTGGTGTGAGGGTCTTCAAGTAAACTGCAGGTGGGCTTCAGACACTGATATATGTGCAATCTGATATTGAAGACAAAAAAATTCATTTGTAAAGTAAACACAGTTGCTTGAAGAGTTTCCTCATTTTATAGGACAAAATGTATACATACTGACTGCTCAGGGCAGCAAAAATTGCTGGTTTACTATTTTAGATATCAAATCTTTCAAATATGTTTGATACAGAAACATTTTACTGCATTAGCTTTGTAAAATTATTCAGTACTACAACATTAAATGTTTACTCCCATAAATTCTAAGGACGGTTATCTGCTCTTGTGTGTCCTTGTTAGTATCACCTGAGTAGAAATACTTCAGTGATTGTTGCATCTTTCATGAGGACTTTAGTGTGATTATATTGCTGAACCATTGCATCATACCAGTTTCATATTCAGCCAAAAGTAAGTTCACAGTGGTCTTGTCCTCTGGTTAGTCAAGTTTTTTTTAAATTTCTGAATTCAAATGACTTCTTCTTTGCTCAGACAGAGACAGTGTGAACTGTTCAGACTACAATATATATGCTATGAGGATTTATATACTGAGACAGGCTTACTCAGAGACCTAAAGATCAACCTCAGACAGATGGAGGGATGATTTGGAGATTTTATGAATGTAAATGAGTAATTACAGGATACTGTAATTCCCTGGTAATGTGCTTTTGGCACAGCACGCTGCTAACAGCAAGGGAGGGTGAATAAATCAGCATATGCTTCCTCAGTTTATTCTAACTGATCTCACAGTGGCTGGGGGAAGATGGAGTGAAAGCATGAGGAGGATAAAATGCATCTCTAAGTGTTAAATTGATGGAAGGTTTTAGCAAATCTTTTTTTATTCTATGCAGCGCCATACTCAAGAGACTTAACGTAAAATCAGTTAAAAGTCTGAGGATAGAAATTTTAAATAAATAAGTGTTTGAATTAAACTCTGACTGCATTTAGTATATTCCCACTTTTATGACTTGCTCCAGGCTGTTGGTAAAATGATCATAAACACTTAAAATCTCATTCCAGCACATTGCAGCTCCCAAAGGATCAACGTTTGAGTCACTCCCAAGCTGACAGTCTCTTATAAACATGCTTGTTGTGTATTTGAAGGGAAATTGGGGGAAAAATCAGGTTTACACTTAGTTTCCTTACTGCAGAGAGTTACATGGCAAAAGATACTTTGTCAACAATATAATAAATGCTACATGAAGCAACCAGTTAGTTCAGCACAATAGGAAAATGTCTCCATTGGCTTATAATAGAGGTAAAGATATTCTATCTGCTTAAACCTCTAAAGTTAACTCGTATATACAAAATTTCTGGTTTGATCAATCTGCACAATGTCCACATAGTTTTAGTTTTAAACAAGACAAGCTACTTCCTGGAGTACTAGCAGAGCAACTACAAGGCTAATTTTACAATCTTAAAAATCATCTCATAAGTCACTAACCAGGCTGACTGGTGAAATAAAAAGCCAAAAATAAAATACTGATCCAAAGATATTATTAGACCGAAAAATAAGTTCCTGCAGGATTGTTGTCATGATGTTTAAACTCAATTCATTGATACATCTCAAAAACTATACCATGTTCTTACTTCAGTCAACCTGGATAAAGTGTGTTTGTAAAAGCCTTAACTGTACATTAGTATGGACAGCATGTTACTGTCTCCTCCCTGTAAATAAAATTGAAAACCACATTTCTCTGTAATAGAGGATAAGAAATTCAGTTGATTACAATTTTGAGCCAACACAAAGTAACATTTGAAGAGTTGGTTTGGGATTTCTTAAGCATCCACTGTGACAGAGATCAGCTCTGCGTCTTTACAGAAATAGTCATCACAGAAATACGAGCTATACACCGCTGCATGGTGCCATCGACTCCTCATAATTAAAAGAATTTGGGATGAAAACAAGCCATAAAAACAGCCTCGGGTGATGGCATGCAATACTCAACACGTTTGCAAGGACTTACCTTTCCACTTACACAACCAACATGCCCTCCAGCCAGCAGTGCACTGATCAAAATATGGTCTGACTTGAATTTGCAAATACAACAAATATTACTACATCCTAAAAGTACACAAGTACACAAATATGACTACATCCTGAAAGAAGGTTAGCCAAAGCAACAAATGTTTAAAGGTGATCATTGACAAAGACTTTTATGTTAGCTTGTTTTCAACAAGTAAACTTATTATCAAAGCCATATCATCTGTCTTCAGCCAAATACTTCATTTGAAGTAAACTTTTATTCAGCTTCTCAGTTTTTTCCTTTGAGTTTACAAAACTGTGAATCTGGTCTATACAAGAATAAATGTTCATTACAACAGGAAGGCTCTGCATGATGAGAACTGAACTTTTGTCAGTCCTCCACTTCCCATAGCAGTTTCCTTTTTTTTCATACTTGTTGACTATCCATCTCCAGAAGCTTTTCCTGTCTTTACTCCAGTGCATACAAGTATTTCCAAGAGTTCAGACAAATGACAGTCACATCAGCTGCAAAAATAGTCCAATCATCCAGTTTAGTAGCAGTTGTTTCCTCTTGTGAAACCTGCAGATTGTAGCATGCTGGTTGTGCCATGCTGGGAAGTAGTGCAAAAACAAAGCGGCTTAGTATCAGAAAAGTGTTGTATATAGTGTGTAATCAACCAATCAGCTGTTGTTGTGGTTTGTTTTTATTCTTCAAATTACGCAGAGTCAGTGGCACAATCTGTAGAAATACATTGCCCTTGCTTCATCGTTAGTTCTTTCTGCACAGGTGCAGAGCTCATCTCTGTCACTGTGCTCAGGCTTATGTCGGGCTCATAAAACCAAAGACATGACTTCATGTCCCTGAAAAAAAACTTACATTAACTCATTTGGTAAAAGCCAAAGAGTATGTTGGTCATGACCGACCTCCATTAGAAAACAGGGGGAAAAAAAAGCTTTCATAACAAACTGAGTATCTTGAGTCTGTGTACCATCATATTTGGCCTTTATGTTGAACATGCATGCACCAACTTCTCTGGGATTCAGGATTCACAATAATGTGTTCATGTGCACGTAAAACTAAGTGGGTGGAAATAATTGGGTGAGAGAAGGGGATAAGTATGGAGCGAAACAACTGCTGCAGAAATGGATCATTGGACCAATAATTTTGTTTTAATATATTCAAGCACCTGCTGCAGGATTTCACTCGCTGACTTTTTGCAGATTATACATTGAAATGTGTTTCCTCTCAGCTATAGAGCATCTGTTTCTGCAAGCTGTTGGAGTACATCCTAGCGTTCCTTGAAAAAAATATCTTTAGTTTCACATAATTTCACATTTAGTGTGTTAAAGAACAGATTATGTGTCAGTTATTGTAAATCAAGCCTACATTGTGAAGCCATTATAAAAGTGCATACTGTAACTCCAACTCCAAATAGCTCCAGTCTGTGCTTACTTTAGATATTTGGATTGCAGACTTAAACTTGTTCAAAAATAACTCACAGATTTTATTTGTAACAAAGGAAGTGCCAAAGTTGTTGGTGTTACTCCCAGTCAGACACAGTCCAAGTCATGTTCTGGCATCGTTCAGCACAATTTGAGCCCTGGATTTAGTACAAAAACTTGGATTAAGTGAGCCGAAAAAGTGCCCATCCATTCATGAGAAATTGGAGCCAACAATTCTGCAGTTTCTCTGCCACTGTAAGTGAACCATGGTTGGTTGAGTCTTATGGTGAGAGATCATGGTGTTGCAGACTGGGATCAGGGTCTTCAACTCAATTTAAGTCACGACAGGGAGCCTAGTGTTAGAGCGACAGGCTAAATCCCTCTGCAACCTTTCCAATCCCTGGATGGACAAATAATGATTGAAAAATGAAAACATAGGGAAAAAATATCAAATGACTAAAGCTGGAAGGGGGTTTTCTACCCTCTTCTGCTGATGGGGGTTTCTCTGTTTTTATATTATTAAAGGATCCGATTTGATTGTGTGAATAACTGGGACTAAAGCTGGGTGACTATTTGCCTCTAGGTATACTGAACAGTTAGAGAACAGTGGTGGGTAAAGAAAAAGGGCTAGTGAGGCTTTTGCATCAATGTGATGAGGGAAATGTTATTTTTTCAGGGTGTTGTTGCATGTGCTGCCTGAGAATACAGTGACAAGCCTTATACCTGATAAACAAAAAAAAGGAAAAAAACAAAAAACAAATCAGGGTTTGGCAACTGGTGGCCACACGCAGACCCCCATGCTCATTAATTGCAGCCTGCAGTCAACTCAAAATTTCTAAAGATTCTTAAAAATAGATATACAAAATCTGCCATGGAGTATTTCAGTTTAATTTGCCACATAGACAAGATTTATGATTTGTTGTGGGCCAAATGTTTTACAACAAGAAAAATACTATATGTTTTGTGCTTAATGAGAGATTGGTAGATACATTTTGCTGTTATGGTTTCCATGTAGATCTTAAATAGAGCAGTACTGAATGCATTTGGAAAAAAATCATCAGAATCAGAATCAGAATGGCCTTTATTGTCATTAAATAGAATGTACAACGAGATTGGAGAGCTTCTCCTTTTCAGTGCAATAGATAGATAGTTAAGTTAAGAAATAAGTCAAGGCTAATGCCATGTACCTCATACAACACTTAAAAAATCCCAAACATACCCTAAACATGAAAGCAATTTGGAATTAGAATTGGATGTTACAATTGATGATAAGGTATGGGAAGAGTTATGTGCCAATAGTCACAAAAGGCTTCAAAGATAATTATGGCAGGAGTTTGATTGGAAATAAAAAAAATAGGTATTTTGATACACTCTTTGTTATTTTATTGTATGTTTAAGGAACTTTAGTGGCTTTCTGTTGGAGAAAGTGTGGAAAAATAGGTGACTACACTCGTATATTTTGGGACTACCCAATAAATAAAGGGGTTTGTATAAATGTAAAGAACGATATTGTTGACATTTTGAATGTACATGATCCAACAGACCCTTTAGTGTTTCTGTCTAGAGTCACATCTGAGGGGGGATATAACACAGATCTAAGGTATATGCTACGAACACTTTTGTTGATCGCAAAGAAAATGTTAACAGCAAACTGGAAGGACACAAAACCACTGACAATGACACAGTGGAAGCAAAGACTCTTCATAATGAAACAAATGCAAGTCTGCTTATGGAGATGGGCATTTTCACCCGAAGATGGAACTGTGTTAAAATATATCTGGGTGTCCAATAAGAGAGATGGGCTCCGTCAGAATATAGCTGTACTTAAATCCTTGACAAAGTATACACTGTACCCCACAGGAGATGTCTGTCATACTGTTAAAGATTTCTCTTAACTATTTATAAAGTATGATATGTATGGACTATTTTCATGATCTCACTTACTTGTCAAACCTCTATTGTGCCTTGTGATTTTTTGTTTGACCGTATGTATTTTATTATTGTTATCATTATTTGTCTGCTTTGCAAATTAAGTCCCATGTTATAAAATGTTATGGGTTTTTTTTAATTGGGGGGGGGGGGGATGGATAAATAAACAGTCCATAAAAAAACTAAACCTCTTAAATATTCTGAACTAACATGAGGCTGGTTGACCTTGATTTTGAAATCTAAACTGTTCATCTTCAAGTCAGAGAGGATGTTTGTCCAAAAATTGAAGAAAATCCCTTAAAATTGAGTTGAGATATTGAGTTCACAACCAACCAGGATATAATTGTGGTCCCTTGACCTTGACATTTGACTCATGACCTCCGAAACCAAACATCTACATCCTTGGTCAGTGTGGAGTTTTACCAAGAACACAATACTTCCGGCCCAGCCCAGCACTGATGTGAGGGCATAAAACACAAGCTAGATTTTCTTAAAATGTGAAATACAAACATATGGAGATGTCGGAAAAGAAAATATTCAAATTTCAATGAGGGGTCTCTCAGAGTGTCATTTCTGTAAATTTTTCACTCCTTAACACTTGACTAACCCACTGGGGAAAATCAAAAGGTTGGAGAGTTTTTCATGTTTCTGTCACAGTGTTTACAATAGTCTTTATATCTCAGCTCTAACATTTCGGTGCTTCTTCTTCTCTTGTTATTTATATATATACTATTTCTTGGATTTCTCCTCGTGTTAATCCCTCCACTCGTCCTATAACAAGTCACTCAGGTCTAGACTGGACTGTCACATCACATCATTGAGTCACTTTAAAGATCTGTGTTTCTGCCATTAGCCAGGCTGTCTCCAAGGTTAGACTTAGTGCCACAGGATCTAAAGCACAATGACAGCTAAATTAGTCCAATTTCACCATCAAATTGTCTCCTTCACATGACTTTAGAGGGTGATTTGTGTGCCATACAGCAAAGACTACAGGGTTTAATACACAGCAGGTGATTTCAGCAAGAGGTATTTCAGCAAATCCACAGTCTGACTGTTATGTTGCTCTGCATGCAGTGATGGAATTTTTAATCTCATCGAGATGAAAGTACTCAGCAAAGATTATTTCTTTTTTTTATTATTGTGCTGAGTGGCACCAAATCCTTCCAGTAGATTTTTTTGAAGACAGGCTCCTCCATGTTATTTTGGTTTTTTGTGGTCTAAATGCTTGCAGGTCTGTATCTCTGTATACTGTATGCTCGTAAGACTTTTCTTAAATACACTCAGTACACTTGAAACTTTTCCTCCCTCAATATTCTGTGGAAAAAAACATGAATAATACCTGGAACCTTGGGATCGTTCAAGAGTGAAAGTTATGCATGCACTAAAGGGTACTAAAGGGTACTTAAGGACATCAACAGTCCCTTTCAAGAGACGGCATGACATTTTCTACATTATTTTTAGGACTTAAATTCCCCTCCTCTAAATCCTTGACCAGTTTCTCTCCCCAAGAAAAGCCTGAGCTCCAGTACAACTTTGCCGAGATCAGACTACACAATTTACTGTATGTACAATTATGGTCCAATCCAAAAGGAGTAGAGTTTCAGAACCTGTCAGCCATGAAAATCAGTCATTTCGTCTCATGCAGTGTGTCGTAGTGACCAACAAAAAAAATCAGTCTGGGATGACTCAGAACTCGGCAACAGAAGATTTAGTAGTTTCAATTTTAGTCCCACTTCTTCTGTTTTATTTCTTCATGTCAGAGACATTGACCAGTGAGAGTACAGGGAGCTCTGCATGTGCTACAGTCACAGATTTAAACAAAACAAAGTTGATGCCTGAAAGAGCGATGGTACAGAGGAAAAGCTTGAAAGCTCTGAAAACAGCATCCCTGCCTTTAAAATGAGTTGTAGATGAGGCTCTACCAGACTGTAAAAAGAGAAATGTTGGAGAGAAACAGCAGCGGCACCTCAGCACCCATTGGTGAGTGACTGCTTGCATCTAGCATCAAGCTAACATATCATTGAACACAAAATTTGGAGAGACAAATAAAAGTATAGTACTCTAAATACAGTATGTGTGTTTGCTGACTTTGGTGTTGCCCCTCATTCTTCCAGTGTCATCACGTTGGTCATTATGTGCAGTCGATTTTAATCATGTAGTCTGTCATGCTTGCACGACACATCACGGTTGTATGATTCTGTTGACACATAATCTGACATGGAGACCAAACGGTTGTGTTGTCTGACATTAGACAGCATAAAACTCATTAAGTTTCACTTGCCACTATCATGAAGGATGAGGTAAAAAAAAAACTGTGTGGTGAAACATTGTTTACCAGAAACTCTCAGGCCCCTATTGTATGCCCAGTGCAAAACAGTTTAGCGTGAGGTTGAGGTGTCTTCTCTAATTTCCACCTGAAGCAGGTGTCATTTATATGCCCAGTGCTCTGTTTACATAGTAAATGATTATGTTCTCCCGTTCACACCCAGAGTTGTGTTTGTCTCCTTGTCTGTAAATGTGGAGTCATCAGGCCTAAAGCTGATGTGGGCTACTGACTTGCGGACACAGAAAATGACTGCCCCTTTAAACCTCCTGTTTCTGCTGTTTTGAGGATGCAAGAGAGAGAGATTGACACACATCCATGAGATCAAACACACAGTTTACTGATCTTGTTTCACTCACACAGGATGCACAACAGCACACTTCTACAATTAAAATCAGAGAATTTGCTGAAAAATTATTTTTAAAGTTTACAACCAGACAGAGAGTTAACAGTAGTGTGGATTTTTGCAGTGCACTTTTCCCATCTGCTCCAGCACGCATAATACTCCCAGAAACAAGAACACACACTATTAAAGATTCTCATGCATCATAGGGCTTCATTTGTAAAACTTGAGTACATACTAATAAATGCCACAGATAACTTTGCCCAAGGGTAATAACACAGGCTCTCCAGTGTTTTTTATGGCAGTCCACTATAAACAGTGGTTAAACAGCACGAGACGCATCTGCTCCAGTGTTAATTTTGACAGCACTTTCTAATTTAGTTTGTTATGGTCTTTTGTCTAAGATACATTCTAGTTTTAGTCATAGTTTAGTTGTTGAGGAAAACTATGACAAAAATAATTAGTCAACAAAATTAACACTGCCCTTCTCGTGTTATAATATCATTACCTCCACCAAGGAGGTTATGTTTTCACCGGGGTCTGTCTGTCTATCTGTTTGTTTGTTTGTTTGTTTGTCTGTCTGTTTGTCTGTTTGTCTGTTAGCCAGATTACGCAAAAACTATTGGATGGATTTACATGAAAATTTTACCAGAGGTGTAGCTTGGTCCAAGGAAGAAGCCATTACATTTTAGTGCTGACCTGATTCAGATTGACGTCACAAAAAAACATTGAAGTTTATAATGAAGTCCCATAACTTAACACTGGGCCATATTTTGTCCCACCCACAGCACCATCCGACTGGTTACATGCTTTGGTTACACGCAGAGCCAGGGCACAGCAAACAGCCAATCAGCAGTAAAAGCTGTGCATGCAGTTCTACTCACAGACATAACGAAGAGGAGGAAACGTTTTGCCAATGGAGAAAGCCTGGCACTGTTCCTGGAGCGTTGGCTTCGAAGATAAATTAAGGCAGCAGATTCCCCCGAAACTGTAATAAACATCCCAGTCCTCTACAACTGACAACTACTAGTAACATTACTGTGAGGCCATTAACGTTATAGAAACATACGCGGCAGCTCTGCTCGCTCGCAGTCCTTCCAGACATGCCGTTTAATCACTCGAAACAAGGTTGCTGATAATGTCGATATGGAAATAGTCCATCATAGCAGAAGTCTGCGTGTGTGTGTGAGTGTAAAACCTAACCCCCAAATTCCACATAGAGTGAATGCACTGCGCACCAAAGCACCGTGGTTTGGAAGCGCCGCAGCAAACAACACCAACATCTGTACAAGCAGCAGCAAATTGGTTCAGTCAACAAGTTACAAGACCCATTACTAACTAGGTCACTCTACTGGATGATATTTATGTCAACAATAATCACACTTCTTGCAGATTGATATTTTTCATTCCACAATGTGCGTATAAAATAAATATAAGACTATAAAGTTGTGGAAATCACAATTTATGGGTGGAACTGAGCTACTTGGCGGAGGTCTGCGCTTCTCAGAGTGCTTTTCTAGTTTTTCTAGTTTTTCTATGTTTTCAGTCATGAAGCCTAAAAATAAAAAACACCTTTACTTATGGAAACACATTTTTTTCATTCAGTGTGCGTAATTAGATCACATTTAATGCAAAATGCATTTTTTTATGTTTTTTAAACAAAAGATATGCGTCCATGGCCTTCCTACAGTTCCTTCTGTTGCTTGTTCCACTTTTTAGAAAATGTTTGCTGAAACAGTCTGGTCTAGAATTTCTCCCTGTGAAATCATTTGGGGATATGCCAGGTACTAGTTCCTCCCAAAGTGAACCTTGGTGGTTGGACGATGTGTAGGCATTTCTGTGCAGCAACAATAAACATTAGAGCACAGCTTTGAAGCTAAAGCCACATTCACTTCCTGAGAGAGATGTGGTCACATACAGTTCATTAGGATTTACACTTAAACAGTATGTTCTGAGTAGGGCTGAAACAGAGGGGTTTAGAGGAATGCTAAGTCTAATGTCTGAGTTGACTTTTGGACAATACACTTCAAAACTATGTTCTAGGAGCAGAGTTCACTTGTTAAAAAGTAATTTTAAAAAGGTAATAAAATATTTAACTTTTATTATAAAATCTGATGGTTAATTAAATAGGCATGACGCTTCTGCATCAGAGGCATGAGAATCCCAGATATTGATAAAAGCCACCCAAATGATTAAGTATTTTATCAAACAGCAGAAGTATAAGCCTCATAGTAATGAAAGAAAGTTTGAGTGACTAGTCGAGATATTTTGTGACAACCATGAGTGTTCATACAGAATCTCATAAAAAGAGATGTACAGAAATAACTCCATACAAAGTTTTGTTGTTGTCTGAGTATTTCAGTTCAGCAGACTGATGTTAGAAAGGCTAAAAGCATGAAGGAGATGACATTTTAATTACTTTCTGAAAAGTGGAGCACATTTTTATGCATTTATGTCAGCTTATATTTGTTCCTTCAGAGTGTGTCAGGCTCTACAGCACCCCCTCCCCTCCAAGTTCCCCCGACTCATTTATCACATCCTCTCCCTCTTTTCGTCCATGATCCCGTTATCAGTTTGAGTGGATGTGGGAGAGAGAGTTGTACGCCACAGGAAGGTGTCTATTCGCTCCATGGGCCTGATCACTAATTCAGCGAGATCAAAGGTTAGCCACTCAGTGCCCATTTATAACAATGACACCGTATGCTTGTCAGCGGCAGTGCGTCAGGCCAGCAGGCAGAGCTGGAGAGGTTTTGAATGCTGTCATTGTCGAGCTGTTTCAACCTTTCACCCGCTCCTGCAACTATCTCCAATTACTGTTTTCAAGGAGGTTAGTTTGTCAGCGCCAGTGATTCAGCCAAAGTTTGCACAGAGCACAGCCCCCCTCAACACACTTTTTCAGCCTGTTAGTCAGATTTATTCACACTCCTGATGACAATATCTGGATGCTGAAGGGGATTTACATTTTTAAACCCCTAAAAGCAAATTTAACACAGTTATTGTTAAGATGTTAGTGTGTTTCAACATGTGATGTGGCGGGGGCGGGGCTGTGAGTCAGTGGGAGTAAAAGTTCCTCCAAACACGAGGCAAACCAGGGCTTCATCAAACTTTAATACAAGAGTGTTGGAACTCCTGCTCATTTTCCATTTCAAATTGGTAAACAGTGTAACTCATCAGGCTATGAGGCTTGACCAGTAAATAAAGAAAAGTGGACTGCAGCAGCATGCACTGTAGCAGCATATATCATACTCATTTGCTCCTCTGTCTGCTCTGTACAATGGTCTTATTTGAAATGTATATTGTGGGCTAATTGCACTGATAGTGGGTTATTTTTCTTTATTCAAAGCCTATCCAATTTTGGTGCACAACCTTGCCAATAATGAATTAGGTTTACTAGTTTTAGGGGCCCTTCTGTATATGTGGAACAAAGTGTTTTGGCATGCAGCGCAGGTGTCTTTCCTGTTTCTTTCTGCTGCAGTAAACACATGACAGCCAATAAAGGAACTTGCGATCTTTTTTCCTTGGGGGAGATATCGAGCGAACGAGCGGTAGCCAGTACATAGCAGTACATTGTGCCACCAAAAGACTCGTAATTAACCCACTCATAGATAAAAACTACTCAAAAAGCTAAGTTGGCCTGACAATTCGCTACAGCAAGATTCTTTTGCGCATTTAACTTTTACCTCGACAAAGTGCCTGTGTTTAAAACTTTTTACATATAGGCATGTAGGAGTTATGTATCCCTCAACCATCAGCTGGTCAGGTGGTCAGAATAAATAGCAAACAAACCTGAACTAAACCTGAATAAAAAATGAGCAATTTTGACTTGAGTGACAACAACATCCCAATTGCTGTCACGAGTGGGCTTCTCCTGGACCTTTCAGCAGATCTCTTTAATTCAGTAAGTTTGCTGTTGTGTGTTGTAGTCTTGATCTGTAAAATGGGCACTGCAAACCTTGTCTCTCCAGAGAGGTGAGTCCTGATGTGCGTATTTAATACAAACAAGACAAATTTAGTGAAGGCCCACATCACAAGAAGGAATCATGAAAGTGGAAATTTGGCCCTTCTGCTTTTTTATGCATTTGGGATAAATACAGGATCGATTCACCTTCTTAATATCCAGGGAGTTAGATTTATATCATTTTGTGCTCCAGTGCAGCAATCTGGCCAGATCTATTGAATTTTAAAACAGTTCTAAACGCAGGGGCTTTGTCAAGTTAAAGTTAGGCACTACAAAGAATCTTACTGTAGTGTATTGTCAAGCCAGCATAGTTTTTTTGAGTAGTTTTAACCTATAAGTGGGTTGTTTGGACTTAAATCACAATTTTCATAGTCTTGAGGTCTTATATTGAGTAATAGACGGGGTATTCAAGGATAGTAATTCTGCACAGGGTTTTTCATTTATTTTTAATAATTATTTTTTCTTATCAACAACCTCCATGAGACCTTGGTTGCTGTTTCTGATGTTTTAAAGGCCACCATTTCTGCTGTAAACAGGTAAGGTGCTTTAATGTATTTCATGTTTGTATAAAGCTGAGAATGTCTATTTCTTTGTGTAAAGGCATCTTCCTCCAGGCCTTTTTTTTCTGTTTTGCATTCAAAGTGTCATTTGAAAGGGTGTATTATTATGAGAAAAACCTACTGGAGTCCTCCCTCCCTTCCGCTTCCCTTCTCATTTCATCTGTCTCCAGCACATCTGTCCCCTCAGGACTCAGCTGCATCAAGAGCACGACAGAGCTCCCAAGCAGAGCTGAGGGCAAAAATGTCTGTTTGGAGGTTTCCCCTGGTCATAAAAAGTAGCGAAGGGTTGTGTTACTGCAGGCAGGTTGTAGTTCCAGGGATAATCTTACCATTATCACTAGAAGACTGCTGCATTGTTCAGTGACAGGAGATGTGACGGAGCTTGATATTACTGCTAGGAGATTAAAAACTCACTTCATATCCTCAGTATCGTCACCAGAGTGCGACTGAGCCCTGAGGTGACAAGACAGGCACGGCAGATCGTAATAATGGGTTTGAACACAAGATTTTTAAAGGTTAATTTAAGATGTAATCAGTTTATTACACCCATTAACATTCAAGCCCTTGTAATTTTCAACCCTTGGATGATTCTCTGGGTCAGAAATGTAAGTGCACTATGCAGCAATCTATACTCATTTTTCATGTAAAGTCTAAGACTGGGACTACCAGCTGGAAGCAGAGCACAATTTCCAAGAGAACGTAAAGCAGCTGACAATGCAGCTTGCATGTCAAAGACACCGTCCACATATTCCAGCTTCAGCTGCAGAAAAAAATATGAAGTGGAGGATATAGTGAAACTTAATATTATCTAAAATTTTCAATCCTCTGGGGAGTCAGTCTTATTGCCAAAGAGAAGAAGTGCAACGGTGGGTCAAGACAAATATCTGAGGTGAGTCGTAAATTCTTTGAGCAGTATTGAGATATCTTTTTTTTTCTCTGACACAAAAATTTTGAAAATGAAGGCTAAAGACCTCAACCTTTTACCTTCAATACATAAAAGTGTATCACTAAGTCAGGTTGGGCATTTGGGAATTTATATCTTGTTATATATTTGGATGCAAGGAACAAGGGGCCAAAAGCCTCTGGCCTTTGAACTTTCAAAATAGAATTAGTTCATACTTAACTCACAATGGACATTTGTGCACAGTTAGATTAAAATCTCTCATTATATTCTTGAGATGACCAGGGATAGCAAGGGATGATCATAAGGCCCAATGATCTTGACCTTGGATTTCTAAAATATGAACAGGCCACCCATGAGTTAGAAAGGACATTTTTGCAAAGTTTGAGGTAAATCTCTTGAAGTATTGTCGAAGTATCACACTTGAAATACAATGGATTAACATGTGATTCATAAATCTTAACCTTTGACCCCCAAGATCTTACCAGAAGGCTTGTAGTTACAGTGAAACTTGTGCAAAGTTTAATTACCTTTATTTATTGAGATATATTTTTTTGGACATTTAAAACATGTTCTTTTTTTCTTCAGAGCACATTGGTACAATTTTATGATGGAAATAGCTCAAAGCATTCTTGAGACTACAAGTTTAGAGGGAAGCTAGACATGAAGCCATTTGCCTTAACCTTGATCTCTAAAAGTTCAGTTTATCCCTGAGACAAAGAGTATATTTGGGCAACATTTTACAAAAAAAATCCTCAAAGTTTATTGATATCTTGTTCACAAGATCATGGGACCCACTGACCTTGGAATCTTGCAGTGCAGCTGGATCCGCCTGATTCAATGTGTGTAATCAGGCTGATCCATCTTGCAAAGCTCCTAGCCGTAACAATTGAGCTCAGTCTTCAGAGGCACTGCCCAATCCAGTCCTTTGATAGAGAGAGAGAGAGGCAAGGGTTAAGAGACCGAGGACAGGAAGAAAGCCTGTAAACAATGGCTGCTCATGAATGCTGCTTGCTTTAGTAGCAGTTTTATCAGAACTGGAAACATTTCTCCATAAGATGAAGTACAGAGAACAATGCTGAAAACACTTCTTAATAGAAAAGTTATTTTAACTCTACCTCTGACAGGTTTTAGTGAGTGTTTAATGTAAGAACTGGCTCGTGTTACAGACATTACTACTCGGCAGCAGCGCCTACCTACTAAATCCAGGCTTTCAGTGTGCAACTGTTTTCACTGATGATTCAATACTGATTTTGCTACAGATCCAACTGCTTCAATATTCCTCTCCCTGCCAGTAGCATGCCAACTTCCAGCCAGTTTCCAGCCAATTACCAGCCAACTTCCAAGTGCCTAGATTCCTCTGAAAACATGCTCACTCATGCATTTGCAGGGTGTCTCCTTGAGATGGCACTTCCCCATAGCATGGGCTTTTCCCCTGGTTAGTAGAGTAGCTGCAAAATCAACAGAGAGGAATCTTGACACCACAAATTAACACAAATATGGCCTGAAATTTACAACTTTTATGGTGGGCAGGCCCCACCAAGGACCAGCCATGGACCAGCCAAGATCCTATAAGGGAAAGTGGGCAAGTTTTAAGTGGCTGCATTTATATTTGATGTGTATTGTATAAGTTTTTGTTTGTTGAAACTGTGTGATGCTGCCGTTCTTGGTTAAGTCTCCCTTGGAAAAGAAATCTCTGATCCTAATGGACAAATAAATAAAGTTTTTTTTTTTTTTTTTAAACTTCAACTAACTGGCCTGTACAGAATGTAATTGATAGAACAGTTGTCTGTCACCCCTTGGATATGTTTTTGGAAGGTTTTGCCCCCAAGAATACTTTCTATTGGCAGAACATTCTTAAGGCCTTTGCACACCAGACACATATTTTCTTGCAGAATAATTGGTAATATCTTTTTAATCCATAGGCCGTCAATGTAAGCTTACACATCAGCAAGGTAATGGTGCCAAGCAAAAAAGCGCCCTTTACTTTTTGGACGGTGTCGTTATTACTAAAGTTTCACATCTGATAAGACCACGTCTGACCAGTGAGAGAACTTGTTGGCAAGAACATCACAGTCAGGCAAAACATTCAACATGGGTGCAGCAGGCTTGATGGAGTGTTTGCTTCACAGCTGTCTTTTATTTGACCAAAGTCATTAATATGTCAAGGATAATGAATTTAAAGACAATAGATGGTAGAGGATAGTTTCGGAGCTGCAGTATGATGATGATGAATATATACTTAAACTTCTTCTGTTGTGAATACTTTGATCTGAAGAAGCTGTGGTACAGCCTCATATCCTGAATTAAAAGCTGGAACTTACCACATTCTCCTATCCTTTATATAATATGTGCCCAATTAGTTTCCATGCCATTAAAATAAGCCCCAGGGGATTGTAACTTAATGTTGAGTCCAATTTGACTTCTGCTGTGTGATTATTTTACAAGTGTACACAACATATACATGCAAATATACATTGCTTTAAATGTGAATAAAAAGACGCATCAAAAAATGTCCGTGAATCTTAATATTTACAGTTTTGTGCCATTTATTCCCATCGTCTCAAACCTTGAAGGCATTAGATTCATAAGCAAGGGGTAATAAAAAGGCTAATTGACCTTTACCTTGAACCTCCACAATTTGGTCAGTGATCATGGAGTCAAAGTGAACATTTGGGAATTATTGTCAAATTTTCTTCAGAATTTTAAGTTTTCATGCTTAGAAGAGAGTGATGATCATGTGGCCTCATTACCTTCACCCCAAAAATGTAATAAGTTCTTTCCTGAGTCAAAGCGGACATATGTTCAAAGTTTGATAAAAGAAAAATCCCTCCAGACCTTTTTGAAAGTGTTACTTTTAGAAACAAAGGATGTAAACGAGGCACAATGATTTTGACCTTTGGCCTGTGACCCCCAAAATGATCTGTTCTGTCTTGAATTGACATTTCTGTACAATTTAAAAAAAACATCCAAGTGTTCTTGAGTCTCTGTTCACAGGAATGGGATGGACAGACAGACAAATGGATAAGCTGAAAACATGATGCTCCCCTGGATATCAACAGCTTGGCTGGAGGTATAAAAAAAAACAAAGTGGAGAAAAAACTATATATGTTCCATTGAAAAAAAGCAATAATTATCATTTTAGGTGATAATGTATAGCATGGGCAAACAACATTTCTTTCATTTTAAATGGTTAACGACACTGTCCCCTCAGGTTTGACATCTTATTTCCAGTCTTAATCACAGCCTCTGTCTCAGAGTCTGCACTGCAAGTTTCCCAGAGTGATATATCTCTTATCCATACAACCTGTAATGTAAATAAATTATGAATTTTGAGCACATTGTAAAACCCACTGTTAAAACTGCAGTAATATGTAACATTAAACTGCTGTGAATTTGATCCGCTGCAGAGATGAGAGAGGTGGACTATTAAAAAAAGTGCTGGAGAAACCTTTAAGCAGGAGCAGCAGCAGTTTAAAAAGTCGTGGTGACAAATCATCATACGCAGATTTTAATTTACACAGTTTGCAGCAAAGTTGTTTTTCTTCTCTCTCCCAAGCAGAAATGGTGTATCTAACTCTGCTGCACCAGTGACATAATACAGTTTTGCTACTCCTGACTAAACCAATTTATTTGTGTATCAGCATTTTGACATGGCTGTAAAAAGTGGGACTTTAGTGCCTTATTTTGTTTTCCTTCATGTACCACATGTTGAAGAAACACAATAAAGCTTTGCTGAATCTTTGAACAGAGAACTCACTTGTTGTTTATTCAACAGCTGTTCATTTTGGCACACTAGCTTTGCAATTGTGAACAGCACAAAACTTGAATATTTGATGCCAGTAGTGCAGCAAGTTTGAACCACAGTCTATATAAACCATGGACTTATTCTCAGTGACATTACCCACTGGTCTACAAAGAGGCATTATGAAGCCCAACATGACAGCTGCTATCTTAGAAATGGGATCTCTTTTAGCTAAATCTCTGTGGTGGGCAGCAATGTCACTACAATTAGAGACATTAGTAGGTAAATTACATTTTCCAGTAGCTTTGTGGTAGTGTTGTAATTTTCTGGGTGAAATAGCTTTTCAGTAGCTTAGTTATTTGGTTTTTCAAGTAGTGTGTAGTGCAGTAGCAGAGTGCTCTGCCACATTCCACAAAAATGGCATTAGTAAAAGATACCAACAGACACATGGAGACAGCTTTTGCAAACACTGAATGAAATTCTGCATGAAGGTGATGCAGCATGATCCTTACTTTCTCCAGTGAAAAATAACTTTTATCCAAGCATTAACACAGTGGGCTTTTAGCTTATAGTTCCACCCTTTAGGATTGGTTTGGGACCCTCAGTGCCAAAAAGTGAAACAGCACGGGTTGGTTACTTGGGTACCTTTTGTCCATATTTGATAGATATATAGACACTTTATTCCAGACTTAAAAATCCATATCATGACAGTATAAAAGTATAAGTATTGGTAATAAAATAAAATGATTAAAATACAAAGAGAAATTAAAATTGTCTGTGCACATTGAAAATTTTCGTGCTAGCATATTAGCTTGTGCATACAGTTTGCAGCACTGACGCTATATATCATCATCATCATCACTCAAATCACTCCTGATAATGTGCCCCAGATACTTAACCTTGTTCACTACATTGAAAGCTTGATCCGTGATGAAAAAAGATGAGAATTTTACGATGGGACCTTCTTTTACCAAATTTGTAGAAAAGTCACTCACTTGGATCCAAAGGTAATGTTGGTTGCAATACCTGCAACCAACCAACAGTCAGCACAGCTTGGTATGCTACCTGTTCAGAGGGGTACCAAAAAGTGGAACAGCCAAGATTGGTTAATTGGACAGCTTTTCTCTTTATTTGACAGTGGAAACACCAATGATTGCATACCATATCAAGCCAAACTGATCAAACTGCTTGGTGAAAATGCACACTTAGTATGTTTCAAAGAGAGTACTGCACTGCTTGTAAAAGCACAGTTGCATTAATTTATTCTGTTAAAAGGAAGAACTTGTATCAACTGTATGATTCCCATTGGCAATTATGTCAAAAGAGAAATTAACATGAAGTCATGGACTGACAACTCACTCACTGATTGGACAGTTTTGGTATTTGTTGACCTGCATCATCACCTCTACATATAACTGTTCCTGCTCACTGACTGCAAACAGCTGCGCTCTTCACTAAACCTTTACTGACGTCTTTTATTCTCTCTGGTCCAGCTCCTGGGTTTGATTGACAGCCTGCACACTAACCCCAACAAACTAAACCAACAGGCGAACTCATCAGTGTGTTTGTTCTGAAGCAAACAGACGTGGTGTGAAAGACTTCTGAGAGACGATTTATTTCCACATAGTTACTTCAAGACATGACTGTTGATTACCTGCTTCAAGTACAAGGATTTGGATGGTAATAGAGATGACCTCTGTGTCAGCAGCTGTTTACAGCTAGATAAATGGGGCTGTGATGGTCATTTCCTCACCAAACTGGTATGGGTGAGTGATTGAAAAAACAAAAATAGTGACACAGTTTTCAGTCACAGTAATAGCTTTCCCAGAATGGTCACAATCAGACAGCAAAATGATATGTTTTTAATCAAACTTAAACAAATTATGTGATGAAAATGTCTGAAATTTGAAGCCTTGACTGTATTTTTGTAGCTTTTTTGTGGTCTGTTATTGTCAGTTATACATTTTTCTCATTTAAGTTTTCACTGCAATTTTATCTTAGGTTTTAAAAGTGTATCTATTTCTGGCATCCATGCAAACAGTCTGCCATGTGTTCTGGTATCATTTATAGCTCCAAAACAGCTAATGGAAAGACCCTGTGGTGTTCTGTCTTGACTTATTTATTGTAAACAACTTGTGAGTGTTCCCCATGGGTCATTAAGCAACTAATGCAGACAAAAAAATGTTTTCTTAGTTTAAGTCAGAGGCCTCCAACATCGACAAATATTAGAAGAGCACAGGAGGCAGCCTGATGGCAAAAGTTGTGTCTCAACTCTGGGTCTGCTTCCTTTAGCAGGTGCATTTAAAATAGACACTGGCACAGTGGTTCATCTACAGTTGTGACAATGCGAAGATTATTTCAGATAAGACTGCCAAAGATGTTCTCTTTTGATTGCCAATGTAGAATCCATCTAGTGCATCCTTCATGGTCCTATATCCCAGATTTATCGCACACCAACTCATCCAGCTGGCAGACTCTCAAGAATTCAAAGAACACTCTTAAAATGTGACCAGTTTTTTTAGTCAATTACATAGAAAGCAATACTTTTGTCTTTGAAACCTCCTTTTCTACAGCTAACTACACTGTGTTACTTTGGTCATGTTCACTCATTCTGGTGTAGCCATCATGCTGATTCTTAAGGAATAGCGTTTATGAAAGTAGAAATAATGAGTGAGGACTGGGGTTAAAGCAAACAAGAAAGCCTTCCCAAAACAGGCAGAAGCATTTTAGCTTGGTCAGATCAGTCTGAAATGGCTTTGAAGGCTGCGTACCTAGAAGAGATTGCTTACTCTTAAAAAAAGACACAGCTATTGATAACTGTCAGTCATGTGACCAGCATAGAGAAGTGGAGAGGAAAAGAGTTTTGCATTTCCATAACACCAAGTCCTAACTGAACGCAAGCATCAGATGTTTTGTTGCACAGCATTACACATCGACTGTCCCCAGTACATCCATGAAAAATGTAATTTCATGTCCTGTTTCTCCTTGTAAACAGCATATTAAGTGCTCTCACTGTACAGCTGAAGAAATAGACATGACGTGCTTTGTATTGCCAAGGTGGGGGTGGGGGTGGGGGGGTCTGAAAGGCTCTGAGACTCTTAGATCATTATTTTTGTCTCTTTTTTTTTGACCAGTTTCCTCTGCCAATGTGTTATGTTTTTGCTTGAAAAGTTATAAACAGATTTTCATGACATTTTCAGGGAATGTTGGTCATAGCACAATGGAGAACTGATTAGATTTTGGTGGTGATCCAAATCCAGTTGCTGATCCAAGAGTTGTTCCAGATTTTTCTAACTGTGCAAGATAGGGCAGTTTTCCACATTCTGACAATAACTCACCCGACAATGTTGGAATGCCTTGGCAGAGGTTTGTGCCCTTTGTGCACTTCTAGTTTACAGATTAATGACAAAGAAATTATTACATTTGAGCTTTTCTGTGGTTGAAGAAAGGATGATTGTTTGGCCTGCGTGTTGCCATCGCCCAGCAACGGTGTTACCATTAAGTTATCACTTACACAACAAGCCTGTCCAAACATAACTCGACCACACAATGAGTTGCTTTTGAAGCATACATATTGAAATTTTGAAAACAGCAGGGTTTACATTTAGTATAAGTTACTGATAGTTGATTCTTTTTGGCTTTACTGGCATAAAAGACCACGATTTTCAAATCAACACAAGTGATTCATGATAATATTAGAATAAAAAAAGGTCTCCTCTCTTTCTTTGCACGGCCAGGCAGAGAAGTGAGCAGGAGGGACAATACCATAAAAACACTGGGCATCACATATTGTATTTATTTATTCTTACCCACACACAGAGACAGGATATGTAGCTCATAAATAATGCTCTCTTCCCTTTTAAGTTATCTTTTTGAGAATCTCCCAGCTTTCAGCAGGATTCACATGTGCGGAGTAGCTCGGTGACCTTGGTGGTGCCTTTATCTCACATATAGAGAGGTCGATATGGTGTCCCTGCTGGGAGCCACTGAAATGTCAATATCAAGACGTGCAGTAGAGTCACTTTAAGATCACAGGGCTGACCATCCACCACATAAAAGCCCGTTCACTCTCTGTGACCATGTGTGACTTCGCTTGTGTGATTCGTTAAATCCAGATTCTTACTGGCTAAATCGTGCAGATCTTCTGTAACTCTGAAACAAAATAAGAAACAAAATTCCATGTGCATCTTGTGAGTTTGTCTGTTTTGTGAACAACAGAATACCCTGCAAGGCCTTTTAAACGATGATGGACGAGAGACTGCAAATCATTATCGGTAATTGAACGTTAACAGTTGAGTGAGCAGTAATTACGTTAAGCTTTTAATAATGATGAAAGAAAGGCGTGGAAATAAATATTGTAAGAGTTAGACACCAGAAGCCATTGAGTAGCCTCTAATTAGATTTAATTGTAATTACAGAGAGTTGTTTATTTATGGATGTTTCTACAAATTATCTTTCTGGTTAAATGGCTCTGTTTGCTGTGGAAGCAAAACTGAAGCTGCAGTTAATAGTCATTTTTGTCACTTTGAGTTATTCAAGTACAACCTCCTTTCCTAAAAAGTTGGGTTGCATTGTAATTTTCAAAAAAATTAAAAGGAATCTGACGATATGCAAGACATTATCCTCACAATATTAATTAAAAACAAAGCAAAAACACAACATATCAGAAGCTAAAAGACATTTTAATAGATCTGGAATGTTTTATGCTTACTTTGAATTTTTTGCCAGCAATATGTTTCACAAAGGTTTGGACAGAGGCAACTTAAAACTAACCTGACAAACCAGATAGACCATTCAATATAAACTATACAGAACATATTTTGCAAGTCCATCTGGGCAACGGCCCAAAGTGTTTGGGGAGGACAGAACCAAAAGCAAATCCAGCAGGTGACTGGATGATTGTTTTGTCAGTCACATTAATTCGGGGCCAGTTAAACAATGTAGTAAGTGGTGCTACTCTGGTCAAAACATATTTGAAATGGAGCAACAATACCATCCTGAAAGAAAGTACTTCCAGTGTTTTCTGTTTTTATTTAATAAAGACTTGCAGTCCGCATCTGAAAAATGGCTATTGAAGCTGTTAGCATCAATGCTAATCTCTGTACAAGCAGTCACTTCCTGCAGTCTATACACTTGTAGCTTCCACCTCTTCCTGCTCTAAAGGACAGTCAATGGGCAGTGCCACACAATTGTTGTCGACAAGGGCTTAGCAAGACGGATCTGTGTGATTACAGAGATAGAATCAGACGGATCCAGCTGCACTGCGAGATTAACTTAATCCAACCATCTGAGGGAGTATAAAACCAGCAGCCATTTTACTAAGTTAAAGGCTACAGGAGGAGAACAATATGTAGTCATTCTCCACTCTGCTAAATGCAATCACAGCAAGTTTAAGAACCATGAAAGCGTGGATCCATTCTGCCTTGTGCTGATGTCTCAGGCTGCTGTTGATGGTGTAAAGGTGTGGGGGGATGTTTTCTTGGCACATGTTGGGACCCTTAGTACCAACTGAGCTTCGTGCAAATGCCACGGCCTCCATGAGTACTGTTACTGACTGTATTTATATAGTTATATGTCAGATCTGTTTTTGCCTTGGAAAAAGTTTAAAATAAGAAACTGAACTGGTCACAGGTTTGCATCATGATTGATTATAAAAAGAGCAACCACGAGACCATGAGTGAACTTCTGGTGTCAAGCATTTACAGTGCTTGTACCTCGGGACCTCTTTGCCCATGTTTGTTGTTCAAACCTTAAGTGCTGTTATCTTGTGCAATTAGGAAATTTATGCAAATCATAATTATAATGTGACACAAACACTTGAAAACAGCTTTGCAAGCTAACAGCCTCTTTCATTATCATACTTGAGTGTGAATCACAGCGAGTGTTTTATCTGCAAAGCAACTGGAACAAAGCCCTGTGCATTTTTGTGCAAGAGATTATTTTTTAATTCTAGGGTCCCCTTTTCAGATTTAACATTATTTAAACTCTCTGAGTCTACATTAAATGACAAAATCACTACTAGATTTAAAGCATCATTAATTACTCAGACAAGAATTTGAGAGAAAATTTCCAAAAATGCTTTTATTTGTTGTATTATCCCTCTGTTTTTTTCTTTGGTACGGATTGCAAAATTTGCAGGAGGCCGAAAGATTTTTCTGACCTTTATTTTATTGATGGAAGACAAT
Organism: Cetoscarus ocellatus; assembly: GCA_037902135.1. Taxonomy (NCBI): domain Eukaryota; kingdom Metazoa; phylum Chordata; class Actinopteri; order Labriformes; family Labridae; genus Cetoscarus; species Cetoscarus ocellatus. Next base: position 521,441 of record JBAMNC010000816.1, read on the forward strand.
AACCATGTCAATTATAAAGAATGATTGTAGAACGGTGGAAAAGATCACAAAGTTTTGTTTCTTTGAAATATTGCTGGATAAGGAACAGTCTTGGACTTTAAAATGGCAGAGGTTAGTTTTCCAATTCAAAGTATGGGAGCATTTGACCTACAGGATGAGTTTGGTGACGGCCTTAAAACATAAATTGGGTTCTGCTTTTTAGTCTTCCTTTCAGACTTTCTTACCATTTACAAAGAAATAATCAATTTACTATATTTAATAAGGTATGGATCACTGTTTTGTTGTTCTGAGCTCAAATTTCACACCAATGGGACAGATTCCTCCAGCTTGCTTTATCTCACTTAAAGGCTGATACACGTTCTCTGAGTGATTTATTTTTCATTTGACAGCCTCTCTCTCAAGCTGTTTGCTTGAGAGGGAGGGCAGGGGTGCAACACAGTCTCTGCCACTTGTCACAAGAGGACAACTAAAGGAGAACTAACAGGCTTCTGATGGTGCTGTACTCTCTATGTGTCTGAGCAACCATTCACACAGAAACAAATCAGGCGTAACCTTAAGAGTTTTTAATTGTATAGGAGTTTCATCCACATGGATACTGCATTTTGGGAGACCTGAGGGGATAAATCTAAAAATGCTGGCCTTGGCTTTTTATGTGTACAACAAATTTGCACATTTCTAGAGATGATGACACCATCGCCCCACCTCTCCCTCAAACTGCATGTGTGAGCCCTGACAACAAAAGAAACAATGGTGAAAAACAGTATCAAGTTGGTGCTGCAGAAGCTGCTGAGCTTGTTATGGCTTTTACTGCAAAATGTTGTCCAATACATATTCTTACCTGGTAAGGCCATTTAGTTGTCTTAATACCACAGCTAAAAATAAAAAAAAATGCATTAACAGAATCTGCACAGAAACACACACCGTGTGTGCCTCTGATAGCAGAGTGTCTCTCTGAGTTACAACCCTGATACCTGCACAGCATCTCTCTCAGGTGCATGTGCTATAAGACTAAACTTTTATCTAACTACCTGTTTTTCCAGAGAACCTCACAGCATCTTCTTAGGCAGGTTTTCCCTTACAACACACACCTTCTACCTTTTTACATTTGTCAAATGTTACTGAAACATAATGTTAACGCAGAATTTGAGGATGTACTGAAATGCGGCTGGAGTGCAAAGCTTCCAGGGCTTACTTCGATCATACTGAGCTTCTCCACCACTGATTCATATAGATACTTATTAGATTATCAAGACTGAAACTAATAACAAAGTTTTATTAATACAGTCAACGTCAACCCTGTCTCAGTTGCCTTTTCAAAGCCCAGTATGTACAAATTCAAGTCTGTCTTTTACAGTTTTATGGCCAGAAAGCGTAGTCGTCATCATGTTTGTAGACTCAACAGCGGGTTATCCCAGGACCTCAAAATCATTTATTGGTTATTTTTCTCCGGGGTGCCCGACAGTGCAGAGTTTTGCAGAGTGGTTGTAAATCAGTCAATATGGGTGGTTAAATGTATTAAGAACCCAAATGCCTTGGTGCTGCTGGAATTAAACATTACTACTTCTCACAGGGTACATGGGTCACTATAATTAAAAAAAACAGTTTAGGAGCACAGAAATGTTGCTTCAAAGTTGTTTCTTTCAGTTTAAAGTCAGCTACGCTCTGAAATTTTATATGATACCTTATTGTGGACTTTATATGGAGCAAAAAATGGCAAGATAGTTGAAGCTCATCTCTTTAAAAACTGCAAACATGCACTCTGAAAGAAAAAAAAACAATATAATCTCTACAGCTTTACATGAAATGTTGTGTTTTCTTGCCCAAAGACATGTCAAAGTGGCCAGTAACAAATTCAAAGTAAAGGCATGATATAAGTACACAGTAACATTTCAAATTCTTGCTGAAGCCTTTTGAAAGAGCAGCAAAAATATCTTTTCCATCCAGAAATGTGTTCACTGTTGTTCTGACTTCTGTAATTAATGAAGAAATGTTGTTTAACAAAGATAAAAATGACACTATAGCAGGCCAATCTATTTACACTCAGCTATTGTTAACAGGCAGGAAGATGTTTCTCGCTGTCATTACCCTCTTCACTCTGCCTCTTTCTCTGTGGAGAACACTGGTGAGTGCCTCTGCCACAATCACTCAGGCTTGAAGATTTGCAAGACGGAGTGCCTGATAACATACAGTCAATCAGGAGGATGTAGCTGCACTGCAAGGTTAAATACGTGGACAGGCTGCGCATTTAATAAATATATATATATATATATATATACATACATACATATATATATTGATAGATAGATACATAGATAGATACATACATACATATACATATACATATATATACATATATAGTGCTTGTACTCTGCAATAATTCAAATGACCCTTTACAAGTGTTTACATAAAGGCACTTTAATGAAGCTCCACCTTCATTTCACTTCAAGGCATTTACATTGATTAAGCATGGAGGTAATAATTCATGTTACTCATATAAATGTGATATGGCTTTGGAGGACCCTTCAAGAGCCTGGCACAGCGTGAGATTCACCAACATACTGTACAAAGGCGGTGCCACCTTTAATAGAATTCATTTGTCTCTAAAAAATGCATTTTTGTTAAAAAGTCATTTAATTAAGTTGAAGTTAAAAAGAGTAAAAACATTCAAATCTTTGTATTGGTTCATTGTAACTGCTGCCATCTAGTTGGCATTGTCAGTTGCAATAATTTAAGTCTCAACCTTCGGTCTCATTTTCTCTGAGTCACATGTAGCAGTCACACAGATAGGAACAGAAAACTGTTGCTGAGTGATTTTCTACTACACTTTGTGTCTTGAGAACATTTGTCTGTAAGTTTTTGTTGTTTGTGTTTTTCTATGTGCTCACTAGTTAATGTTGACAAATGCAGATATTAATTTTCTGTTGTGGTTTTGTCCAGCTTGCCAATTTAGCTATACTTTCAGTTTAGTGCTCATTTGTGATGAATACATAGTATTTGTACATATGTGTCATGTTAATATTGATCCTGTGTAATTTTCTCTGTATTTTGCAGTTTTTACAGAAAGAAAATTAAAATCAAACAAAAGTTAATCTTCAGCAAAGTCAAGAAAAGCCAAGCCTTAAACTTTTATTTGAGACTTTTGAGCTGTCTAGCTCTGCACATGTGGGACATGCAGTAGGGGCAGTACAAAGGTAGATACACATAGAGTGTTGTACTCCCCTGTTGGGTCAGTGTGCTTCCATCTCACCTCAGTGATGCCTCTAATACTACTTATGGACACAGAACAGAGATGGAGTCAACCGTGATGGGACTTCAGCAGAGGTGATACTAAAAAGTAACAGGTACCATCCCATCCATCCCTAATGGAACTTCTTTATTTAAATTACAGAGTTAAGACAAGTCAGGCCAGTACTACATGATGGAAATGCACCACAGACATTCACATGGGTGTGTCTGAGGGAGAAAATAAGGCACTGATGGCCCTGTGGTTATGTCTGAATAAACCATGTACAGAGGCTATTGCTCACAATGTGTGTTTGAATCCAGCAGGTTGCCTCTTTCCTGCATCATTCCACACACCCTTCCTACTCTAAATTAATGTGTCTGTGGTCCTATGCCATCCAGTTCTGGCAGAGAAGCAGAGGGTCTTAAAGCAGACTGTGACTGTGGAGTGTCTGCAGCTTAAGGCATTTTCTCATCAAAAGGAAATGACAAAATGCTTATGGTCAAATGACAAAGGCAAGGGTATAAGAGAAGAAAACAGGGCAATACAAGCAAAGTCATCCAAAGTGCAGGCAAAAAAATCAAAGTATAAAAAGTAATGGTCAGAGAACACCACAGAAGGCCACTGAGAAAAGCTGTATTGTCCAGAGTAAGGTGCACAAGGTGAAACTAATTTTACACAGGTGAAAACAAGCACAGTGGGGCACAAAAAACACAAATGAAAAACATAGATGTGAAAAAGGATGTGCAAGTCACAAAATTAAACAAGACATAAATACTGGAATACAAACATTCACAACCTAAAAGCTAGAATCAAACATAACAGAGCCTCCAGTCTGACTGATCATTATATAGATTTTACACTGTGTGCAAATATAACACCTGCAAAGCAGCCAATAGCAGAGTGGACGGAACATAACAGCATTACCCTATTTTTTAATCTTTTTAAGAGACAACACTTTGAAGGGGGGGCTTCCCAAAGCCAGCTGAACTCCCAGGTTGATGAATCGTTACCCTGAGTATCTCCTTGAATTGCACCTTCAACACCGCCACCATCTGCAATTCAACTCGTTCACACTCTCACTGTAACCTTATTAGTGGAGTCAGATGTGAGTAATGGAGCATACAGCTTCACACATGACCCGATGCAGTGACCTTGTACATGATGGCAGTGTGCGTGGGAGACCAGGCTCATTCTTCACTTTCTGTGTTATACAATATAGTCTTTTACATGCAGCGGGTATTCTGCTACTCTCTGTCTTCAACTAGGTTAAAGTTATAGGGCTCTTACTTTGACACAAACCATGCTCTCCAAAGTGCCTGGCACATATATGAGGCAAATCTGTCACCATTTTGTTTACAATGCTTGACCTGTGTGTGAAGAGGCATGCAGAATACACGCAGAAAGGGTTGTATTAAATCACCTGTTTAACAAAAGCAGGTTTTTATTGGGGGTGGGTTGACTCCAAACAATTAGAGAGTTAGCTTTTATGTTACGAGCCAAGCGCACCTGCAGGCTGGCGTGTTTTTTACCTGGCAGGTTCAATACTTTAAAATATTATTAAACTTCTTTCCTTTTAATATGCCATTAGAATAGATAAATAATAAAGATACTGAATTCACTATGCAAATACCCACAATAAGGTTTTTGCCCTGAAGCATTCCCACAACATTGGAGAGGATAAAGGAGCTGTAGCAAACTCATGAGGTGCAAAAGTGTATTCTTGTAAATTATTACATTTTTAGACTGTCCAACAGGATTGGGTCCATCTCCTTTCATGTCCTGCTGCTTTTACTAATTTTCCCTGCAATAATTAGCTGAGCTGTAGTCTCAAATGTAAGTGCAAAAGACAGCCATACATGAACACAATAAATCAGAATAAATGCTTGATCAGAATAAAAACAAGTAAACATGTCAATCAGAAAATTCTGATCTGAAAGAGCTGACTCAAAGAAATTTCCTTCCTAATGAGAGATGTGGATTATAATCTATCTATTTATTTATTTATATGTATTTTGTGTACAGCACTTTGATCGACTGCTGTCTTCTTAAATAAAATAAATACATTTTAACTTGACTTGACTTGATTATAGTTTATGTTTTTGCCAGGGTCTGTCTGTGTGTTTGTTTGTTTGTTTGTTTGTTAGCAAGATAACACAAGAACTACTGGATTGATTTACATGAAAGTATTACCAGAGGTGTGATTTGAAGCCATTACATTTTGATCCGCATATTTGCCCATAACTTAACATTGGGCTGTATTTTTATAAAATCATATCTCTGACATCACTTGATGTATTCGCATCAAAATTTACACAATAATACATATAATATAACTCTATCATCATGGTCAATTTTATCTGGATCCGATCCAGACTTAGGTCACAAAAAACACTGAAGTTCATAATGGCAAATCCCATTCATTGCTCCTCAGCTGCTGTGAGGGTTTTGTCCCCTTTACGTCATTATGGGAATTGTAGTTCATTTGCAAACTCACGTCAACGTTTTTCAAGCCTATGTCACTACATTACCCAGCTTCCCTTGCAATGCCAGCGGAGGACTTCTCCATATGGACAGACATGAGCGGAGACTCGGCCGTCATATTGGAGTGCGTGGTGATCCCGAATTGTATCTTGGCGGAGGTCTGCGCTCTCCACAACTGCACATGTTTAGGGCAGCTCAGGCATGTGCAGGCAGTTGAGGAGAGGGGAGTGTACCATTCTACCGGTATGGGTCCCACTGCACTTACTGCCAGCTGCTGCTGTTGAAGTTTTCTTAGCCTTTTTTTCTCCTGCAGAGTTTGAGCTTCTCTAAAGAGAGCAGGAGGGAAAAATGCTTGCAGTACACAATTTGGGTTCATTTCAGAATAATAAATAAAGACATGCAGAGTCACTGATGGCAGAAGGGGAGTAAATTCACTGTCCCTCAATGAGGGAGGACGGGTGACAGACAGTGCTGTTTGTTTATAAGAGAGGAGGGTTTGGTGACTGCAGCATTCTCATGTAAGGACGAACTGAAATGTGAACAGAGTTAAAACAAAGTCTGGAACCTCATTTCTACACAAGTTGGCCCTCATAACAGAAAATCTTTGTCAACATATGCACATTAAGAGAATCGCATACATGTCTCATTTATATGGTTGGCTACTGCCACTATACATTCTACAACAAATTAACACTGACCATAAACTGTTTCTTTTTTTACAAGTTTAAGGACTTTATTAATTATTTTAGGAGAAAAGAACAGCTACTTCTGTGTCTCTGAGTTCACACCACAGAGACAGAGCATGTCCAGATGCTTTTATTCTGATTGTGTTAGATGTCTGTACACACACACCATGATCAGAATTTGTCAATGTAAACTGTCAATCTGCAAAAACCAATCGGAACGATTTGTATCAGATTAAAGAAAAAATGCATATGTAAACAAAGCTACTGGGCAGAGTGTGTTTGTATATGTGGGCACAATTATTTGTGACACATATCAAACCAACTCTCTGTTGCATGACAGCATTTAAAATTGTGTTTTTCTTCAAGTTTCTGGGAGTATTAGTTAATCAGGCATAGGAGAGTATACATTGAGGAAAGCCTGGAGACTAACAGATTCTCAGCCATCTCTTCTTGTAAAAACTCAATTTAGATTTATTAGTAAATACACTAGCATCACACTGCAAAAACTCAAATCTTGACAAGTGTGGTTATCTATTATCCAGTAAAAAAATATCAGATTATGCCTTTTCTAAGCCACACAGAGGATACAAATCTGGTCAAAAACCTTGTTAAAGAGATGAAACACAAAAATAAGGTCTGATTGCTGAAAATATGCAAAAACGAGAGCTGTCAAAATATTACAATTTTTAATTACATTTAATCTCTAACTTTTGATGATGGTTCTCATACAAAATATGTAACCATTGCCCATCTACAAAGCCATCCTCTTCCTTGTCTGCTTGCTCCACCTTTCAGAAGTGGAGTTTGAACATGTTCCCCTAATTGTGTCAATAAGGGGAATATTTTGGCATCTAGAGCAAGTGGAACTTGTTAGAAAAGAGTAAAATATGGAATCACCTCATCCTTGATAGAGAACAACTGCAACTTGCTTCAGCACATAAATATGAACCAGTTTTCACTTCATGATTGCATTAAGAGTGTTCAGTTCATGGGCTGCATGAATTATGTTTCCACAAAATTTAAGAGCTGCCCTGTTTCCACTTTCAAACTCTCAACAGTTATTCAGATCTCTTTCAGTTTGACTGCTCTGCGGTGCTTGTACTGTAGGTCTTTTTTATGGCAGAGCGAGGGTGGGAGGAGTGTATGTATAATTAAGTTGTACAGGGTGAAAGGCAAAAGACACTGCATGAATTATACAGTCTGATATTTAAACGGCAGTCTTACCTGCTCCATAACTGTGCTGTCGAAAGAGCTACCACACCAATGCCTTCTGCTAAAATCATTTTGACTTGAAGCTCAAACCAAGATTTGAACAGAAAGACTTTGACTAATCCTTTATCTTGGATTTGTTATATATTGTTGCGTATAAATGTGATTAATAGCAGCGTAACCAGTTATATTCCTGCGACATATGTTTAAAAAAAACATGGATGGAGATTTCTTTCCAGTCTCCCCTTCAGACGGATGCCTTTATCGTGAAAAGGTAAGATGCAAATTAGAGGAAACTCCACTCTGTCAGCTGCTACCATCTTTTTCAGCTTCTTCAACAGATAGCACTCAACCTAAATATGTCCTAAGTAAGAGTCTGACTCAGCAAATATACAGACAGTTGTAATAAATTGGTCCTTTTGAAGCCCACTCTAACTAAAGGACACTTGAGATATCTCAGTGAAAATAGAAAATGGCTTAAATGTATTTTCTGGGCATTTTCAGGTGTAGTTAAATGAATAGGCTATGAAATACTGCATAATAGTTTTGTGAAAGCACATCTTGATTCATATGTATATGGGGGTGCACTTAAACATGTATGCATAACTGTATTTATTAAGATCTCAGCTGGCAACAATGCCTGAAAAATAAACAGCTATGGTCAGATATTGATGCCATTATTGATTTTGAATCTGAAAGTGTACATGCTAAAGACTGTATGGTAAGTAAATGTATCAAGCTTTTGTATAAACCTGTATCTTTCAGGTCTGAGTGTTATAATAAATTGCCCTGGCATTGTATTGTGTCAGTCTAAGGGTGTCTTTAATAGGTACTTGGACATAGACCCATGTGCACTTGATGTTAAATTCTGGTTCATTCTTTAAATGGGTTAACAAACATACCATACTCGAGCACTGTAACAGAGCCTGCTTGTCAATGTGGTCCCTAATATAATTCAAGTGTGCTTGAACTGTAAGAGTGTATGGGCACTCGTAAACATTTAGAGTTGCAAATGTCGTCTGTATTCGATATCCTACTAAATTAACTGATCAGATATGCTTTTGCGAGGTTCTGTTCTCCCCCAAAACTTTCTATGGACTATTGCCGAGATGGAAAAGTGAAAAATATTCTGTGTTGTATATATAGAAAGGTCTATCTTCTGTCAGATTACTTCCTGCCATGATTACATTTTTAACTTCTTTGTTATAATTTCTGCTGACTGCTTCTGCTTAGAACATGATGTCCTTGGTTTACAGGGCAGGCAGAGAAAAGTGAAAGGAATAGATGAGAGAATTCTTAAGCAAAAAGTCTAACCACATCAACTCCTTGAGGGAGTTGATATCCATTCTCAACTTGAATTGTTTTTTGATTTCCAACCCTTTGTTTTCTACCCCTGTGGTTATTTCTGCGGATTTGTTTTGCCCTCCCCTCTCCCTTTTTGGGTGAACCCTAATGGTTTGTTATTGTTTATCGCACATACTCAATATAATCTCACACAATTATGCATTAATTACTACTTAACCCCATGTCTCCTGGATTCCAATGCTTCCCACTGTGTACTAAAAATGCAGCTGATGGGTGTTGATGGATAACCTGACACGCCAGATGGACAGTTCCATATATCCGCCTTAGAAATATTTCACTCGTCCATCTGGGAAAGAGCCGTTCGAAAATGTTTTCAGAGACAGAACCTTCAAAAACAACAGCAGCTGATGATTGGACCATCGTTAAGCTCGTCACACTCATCACAGATCAATTTGTATCAAGCAACGTTTGCGACGTATGACATAGCAGCTCACGCTGTTGTTAGCCATTAGCTTAAACTACCTTAGACTATCGTCTTACATTAAATTATACCACACAGATGTATCATTAAACACTTATATGTGACTTGAACCTCGTCAAAGACAATCCCTACCAAGTTTTCCCGGTTAGTTTCTGAGGACAGCATATTTCACCAGGTATCGCTGTGTAACCATGACGACCATAGACTAACCGGCTTGTCCGTGGAGGATTCCCGCGGTCTCTCCCAGTTTCCCAGCAGTGGTCCCCGGTCGGGAGAAGAGCAAAAACATGATTTCTCGTAAGACAATTTTCAAGTGATGTTCTTTGCTCCACTTTTAAAAAATAGATTGAGTCCATTTCTGATTTAAAAAAAAAAAACTCAGATATTGAGACTGCTTCAGAGGCCGCCATTGTTTTCAAACATGCAGTCACTTCCTGTTGTCGTCACGTCCACAGCTCCTGCCTCTCTTCCCTGACTGGGCCATTCAGCATTTAGCCGAGTGAAGTCGTTGAACAATGGATGTTGGCAAGACGGACATGCAAGATTTCAGACAATGAATCAGGCAGGTTCGTCTGCTCTGCAAGGCTAGTTGATGGATGGCGGGACATGGATTAAGCATAGAGCAGCTGTGCCACATGGACATGACCACATTAGAAGTCAATAGTTACACTAGAGCCACATTTGGACATCCAAAAATTCTAATGCCTTGCTGCTTTACCAAAATTTTAGTTTGTATTCATACTTCAATTGTTTGGGAGAGTTGTTCTCTTACAAATGGGTGTTCCACAACAACAAACAACCACGCCAAGCTCATCTGAAATAATGGTCTCGGCTCATTTCCAATCAACCTCTGGAGCTGTTTGTTTGCAGAGAGGATACAGTGAACCCAGCAACCAACATAAACTGCGTGTTAAGTTAACTTCACACTGCTGTGGTTGTATAGGCAGCAGTAGGCATAATAATAATAGCATTACAGCTACCAGGCAACCAAGCTGAAAACAAAGTACTACTTAAAAGTAACATTTTTGATCCGGAGTCACTTTCTGTGCTCAAACACAATATACCATTAAAATAGCCACAGGTTAACATTCCTCACTGTCTCTACAGCAGATCATCACAGGTCTTAACAACATGGACTGATTCAAAAAGTCATTTTAATCCTAGAAGTTAGTCCAACAAATTCAAGCAGAAGGCTTTATCATTTTTAAGTTTCTCTGTGGACACTTCTACTGCTATTAAATTGTAATAAGTTACCATGCAATCTGGTGTCATCTATGGTTTGCTGTAGACACCAGCAAAGCCCCTCTTAAAAGTCCACTGAGTTTGATAACATTTATTTTGCAAGGTGTGTCCAACATTTATAAATGTGCTCAATAATCTTAGATAGGACATTGAATATCTGCTAATACAGTTATTTTATTTTCATTCTGTGGGTGGCATAGCCAGCTGGCTTTCTTTCCATAATGCACAGCAAGGCAGCCTGTAGTGCAACTTAGAATGGCACTGGTGCTACTCCGTCTGGACTCCACCTTTTTCAGGACATTGCCATGTGAACATGAAATGATCCAAAGGCAATTTACAAATTTGTAGCACTTTTTTCAACAGAATCGAAACAAAGCAACTAAGCTGTATGTGTAAATACCACCTTAGTAAAAACTGTGCAACAGAAGTGCAAAGACAATTTGTTTATCCCTAACTCTATCAAATCATATTGACCAAATATGTTTATGACCAATTACACATGATAACCCATTAGCTTAAGTGAAGGGACCCCTGGTGCAAAGTGACAATTTATTTCTGGCATTTCTTTAACACCTCTGTGCTGCAATTTAGCTCTAATTAAGGTCTGACATATAAATAAATGATAATACGACCCATGCAGTTCTTTTACCGAAGCTCCTCTTATCGTGATTTCATTTACTCTCCTGTTAGATACAGCACATTACACAGGACATAAAAATCCATTTGGGCCAATTATGAAACATAAAACTTTACATTTAAAGCTATCATCATGAATACAATATAAGAGCTGAAAATGTCATGTTTTATAGATGTCTCTGACTGTGTATAATGGGAAATGTTGTGAAAAGAGTAGCCTTGAACCTGGTGACCATCCTCATCTCGTTCTCCTGACAGGCTCAGGGCCGGGAGTTGAGGATGAACGGGGGGAGCTGCCTCATTTCCACATTCACTTATTTCAGTATATGATGCCTGGAGAGCAGGAGGGGGTAAAATAGAGAAGAGAAACCTCCATATAATTTTATCCCAGGTAATGTTCCTATATTTGACAGCAAAAGAGGCGAGAAGACGAGTGGCGGGCAAAGAGCAAACTCCTCCACATATTTCTAATTTTCACACGGAGTATAATGAATCAGAAACAGTAAATATGGACTGTATATGTTTGCCCACCATATATCTATTCCTCCTACACCTCTTGAGGTGTTGTGCATATTTTCAGTGAAGACTAAATGTTCTGTCCGCATGTCACAGAATCATTTGAATATTTCATGGGTAAATATTGAATATATTGTTCTTAAGGGAGAAAAGACAGACTCTGCTCTGCCCTCAACTCGTCATCAGCAGTGGTCCTTTTCTGGTCTCTCCTCTTCAGAAAATCCTCCCACAGATGGACCTGCACAGGTTTACCAGCCTGTTCTTCTCTTGCCGCCTCAGTTGGCATCTCTTCTTCGTCATCCCCCACCACAACACTCCAGACTGCTCAGAGGCTGAAGAGATGGAGTGCCTGCGTCTAACCCTGAATGGCAGGGATCCAAAGTTACTGACCAGAAGCTCATACTGAGTGAGTTTCCCTCTGATGCTCGGCCGCAGGGATTTGCTGTTCCTGCTGAAAAACTTGATTCAATCCATCAGAGGCCTGTTTGCTGGTGATTTATGCGTCTTTGAGCCAGCTCTTCTGGATAAAAAATGCTTATCAGACCAAAGCATTGTCAGGGTTTGCTTGTTTACCTGGATACTGCTGTCTTTTCTCTATTTAGGGAGCTGAATATAGAAGTTCAGCTCATTTGATATTAAGCACTGCACGCCTGACTGACCTCACAGTGATTGTAAAACCTTTACGAGCGTCATTTCATTGCAAGATGTCATCACAATGATAGCTGCTTGTTAACAGATCTTCCAATCAATAATTCAGACAAAATGTCATTAGGTAAAGGGGAAAGCAATTTGTCAGTCTCAGTTGATGTTGTTTTGAGTGAAGGTGACTCATAGTCAATTCTGTTTGTAAGCACATGATAGAAAAGGTGCCTAAAAACTGCTGTCTGGTGAAAGAAAATTTGGTAAAGAACCTAAGAGATTTTACAAGTATCCAAACAAAACTGGTACCCTAGCGGTGGAGCTGAACGAAATTAGGAAAAATTGATAATGCAATGTTTTCAAATCCTGCATGTATATTATGAAATTTTACATGATTTCTTCAGAAAGAGTACAATGTCCTTTTGTGTGTAACAAGGATTTTTTTCATTTTTCCATTGGCACTGCAACCCTCTGACAGCAACTGTACTACCAATACAGTTCAATCAAAGGAGGGAGAATGTACAGTTCCTTTATGAACTTCACAAATGACTTTGTGGCTTGCAGTTGTCAGTTGAAGCCTGTATTAATGAGCAATCATGACTATTGTAAATGGTTACTTTTACTATGGTAAAAGTGTTGTGGCTGCTGTTTGATGATGCTGCTCCAACAAAGATAGAAGAGGAGTAAGAAGACTAACTGCACTGAAGAATTTACTAAAGAAAACAATTTCATGTCCACAACTTAAAAGTACACACATAAGGATTTTCTTAATCTAAAGAGACTTTTTATCTGTTAGAGACCCCACACATGAAAATTAAAAATCAGGCATTGAACAGTTTTGATCATACTGTGTGTGGTGTGCTCCGATAATCTCAACACAACACACCACACACATAACGATTCTGTCCCACCATCAATCTAGAATCTAGTCCTCCAAGACGGAAATCTCACTTGATCAAACGTGATCTAACAAAAATGAAGAAGAAGAAGCATAGCAACAACCATAAACGTTGTCAATGGTAACAACTGGAAAACAAAACATGCAACATGGGAGAGGACATACGAGAACAGGGAATGATGGTGGTCTTTGGGATATTTTTGATGGAAAATCAGGAATGAAATAAAAGAAAAGACTGTGGAAAAATCCTGGAGACTACGTGAACGAGTGAGCTGGTCCTCCATTTCTTAAATCCAGTGAACTTTATGTTTATGTTTGAGGTCGGCCGTGCTTGATTTTATTTCTGCCTGCTTCCTTGTTCCTCAGTCAGCTCACTTCTTGATTGGCTACATTCTGTTCCATGTCACAATTTATGGAGTCATGACTCGGGAGTTGTTGGCTTTCCCCACACATGAAGATTTTTGGTTGTAAATATTGAACAAGTTTAATATCTACAATTGTCGGCCCCGACCCGTTTCAGAGCCGATTATCAAGACAAATTCACTCTTTATACACCTCAGACCACAGGATAATCTTATAGGATAATCTTATAAGGCAGAAGATAATCAGGCATTTGCCGTCCTTGGTCGGGAAGGGGGAAAGTCGAGACAAAAACAGCCCAATAATCTTTATGTGTGGACCTCGCTTTACCCTAAAAATATAGAATGACATAATATAAATACTATTCGACTATAACATCTGTCATTAGCCATTTATCTTGTTGAATTTCGTTGACTATGTCGACAATTTGTTGCATCCCTAGTGTGAGGTGATAGTTACCATCCACGTGTAAGTTTGTGCCAGATTTGACCAAATCCCTCTTTGCATTCTTAAAATGCTGACCACAAAAGGTTTGGAGTCACAGTTACATTGACCTTTGGCTATACATCATCAATACATCATATTTATCTTTGAAGTGTGTATCTAGTTAAAGACAGAGTCTACATGACAGAATGTGTAACGGCATAGTTAATACAGCCCTGTTTTTTTCCTCAATGAAACCGTAAAATTAAACAGAAAACAGAGGTTGTGTGGTTGCTGAAATGTTGCTGCAGTGTTTTCCTGATCCCTGAATAACTTCGAAATAGGAAATTTGTCAGTCAGTATTGTATATATTTTCTAATGTTTATGTAGGCCTTCTTATAGCATGGCTGTCTTTTTTCTAATGTGTTTATGTCTCCTAAGCTCTTGCCTATGCCTCAATATAAGCATGACTTCCTGCTTCCTTATTGATTTAAGTATGAATCTGCCCATGCCCTACTTTCTGTATTTTAAATGTCTTCTTCCTTTGCTTCACAGGACATCTTTGCTAGCTTTATCCCTTCTCATTTTTTCTAAATATAAGTCTGTGCTTTGACCTACATGATTCAGAGTTTCACTTGTGTTGATCTAAGACAGAAGTCAGGAAATGTCATGTATTTTAATCAAGTGTATATAATCTTTCTCAGCCTATGACAAACTAATAACAAAACTAGCTCTGTTTCTTTTTGCTTGTATCTTGCCTCAGTCACACCTCTACACCGCTGATGCGTTTGCTGCTGTTTCACCTGGAGAACTTCTCTTGATTGAATGCTTTGTGTTTGGGGGTTTTATATATAGTGTCCTATTGTCTCTTTTCTCTTCCTCCCCACCTCTTATCCCTGTCAAAGAGCAGCTGATTGTGCTTCCTCGCTCCATCTTTAATCTCCAGGCAATGCGATGGAAGTCTTTGGTTGTGTATTTTTCTCCATACTGTCTAAGACTCTGGAGGCAATCTGTCAACTCAATCCCCAGCAACCAGCGTAAAAGTGCACACGTGTTCATGTGTGTGTTCACCACTGAAGTGTGTGAATCCACGCAGGGTGGTCTCCATCTCCTTTCACGCCTCTATGCGTTTCTCTGCTTGTGAGGTTGATTTGCTCTCTGAAACATCAGTAGGGCGCCTGCTGATAAGTATTACTGCACGAGGTTACAGATGCTGTTAACTGTGTTGGACAGAGTGAGGAGGGGGGGACAGAAGATCATTAAACACAACTCTACAGAGAGAGGTATGGGATGAGGAAGTAGGATAAATACAATTAAGCCAAAAAGTTTAAGTTTAAAATCTCTTTATTATCAAAATCTGATGTTTGGGAAAGTTAGGATTTTAAGATACATGGTGTGTAAAGATTTGAATGAATCTATTCCTGTTGTTCGTATATATGTGTCAGCATAACCACATACATGTTGCCTGCCATCATGGCTTGACTCTAGTTAGTTTTGGTACTGGGGCTTTGTTTTCCATTGTTGCTTTAACTGTACTTTGACTGCGCCTTTTCAACATGGGTGGGGTTGTCACAGTGTGGCATAACTGCTGTGACGGAAGAGCAACAACTACAGAGGACATTGAGCAAGCAATATAGCTGGCTCTGTCTGTGTCTATTTGTCACAGTGAGGAGGCAAGTTTTGTTTCAGAGATTCAACAGGCAGCAAGATAAAATACAATTACAAGAAATCAAAAAGCAGAACAAAGCTACCTGGAGGAGAGGTTTGATTTTCTTTGCCAGGCATCCCACATGTAACCCTTCTGTGACCAGCATAGAGAAATGCAGGAAAAAAGCTATAATTACTGAATACCACATGGAGCTGTGCACTGACTTTTTAATTTTCCATCCCCACAAAGCATGCATGTTTACAAAAAAAAGAAGTTTTAATTTTAGCTGCAAGTTTTAGCACTGTCAACGGATCACATTATTTGGTCTTCCCTCTCAAAAAGTTTACATTGGACACAGATGTTTCAAATATATCTTTAAGCTGTGTCTGACTGCCCCTCTCAAGAAAGGGATGTGACCACAGCTTTCCAGTGCTGTGCTCATATGTTTACTGCGACTGGACAAACATGCCTATTCATATTCCCTCATTTGTAGCTGACCCTGGGCGGAACAAACACCCACTTCTGGGCATGTTTCCTTGCTGGGGGGAAGTATGAATGGATGGATGCATGGATGATTGGATGGATGAATGGAGGGAAAGAAGAAAGACAGGAAGGAGGGAGGGAGGAGGGAATGAAGGAAGGAAAGATGGATGGAGGACAGGAAGGCAGGAAGGATGGATAAATGGAAGGAAGAAAGGAAGGAAAGATGGATTTAAGTATGGAAGGAAGGATGGAAGAGTGGATGAATGTAAGGGTGGATGTAAGGATGGATAAATGAATGGATGGTCCCTATATGTGACTTCCAATATTTGACCTTTAAATCACTTTTGTTCCTGCCAGGATGATGTACAGTAGTCCATCTATTTTCAACAAATATGCTGCTGATCGATGAGTTAAGCAATAGATACTCTTTATTGCCATAATATAGGTGAAAGCTAATATGCTAGCTCTGGCTCATTGACACGATTAAGAGTTGTAGAAGAATGGCTGTAGCTGTTTCATTTATACTGGGTGTTGAGACTTAAATGGTGGATTAAATGCTGTCATAGATTAATCAAGTCACCAGAGTATTTTATGGAGGCCTGTTTGATGCTACCGTCTATTATAACCTACCATGACCACAGATCATGCAGTCAGAGGGAGCCTCATTTGTTATTCAACTTATTTATATAAGTTGAAATTGTAAACTTTGCCAAGGTGAACAGCAGAGGGGGGCCTGCCCTACCCTAGGGCCCTATAAAGTCCGCGATCACTGAGTCACTATCTGAATTACGGAAGTCACTAACGATGGGGACAATGCACTTCACGTCCCCTCCCCCCTCCTCCTCCCCTCATTAACGATGCAAACATGTCAAAGCAGCCATCTGAGACACCGGCTAAGTTGGCTAAGAAGCTACGAAACTCCCTGCTAACTCCAAAGTACAGGGCAGAGCAGTTTCCTAACGATTATTATGTGTTAGTCGACCAAATGTTCTGCAAATTTTCTCAACAAACTGTTGACTGAACCCATAAAGACACGTGTGAGGACCATTAGGGACATAACATCAGTTCCCCTCTCTCTATTAGCCATTCTTTTGCCTAATGCAACCTAGATCTTGTTTACACCCTTCTGTCCTTTGAGAATGAAAAGCATATTGATAATTGAGTAATTTGACCTAAGATGGAGACATGGTCGAGGTGTTTGACTGCTCTCCTCGGCTCCTCATTGACTATAAATAAATCTAAAAGTAAATTTGCCATAAATCAATATGATGATGTTAGCCAAGTTAACCTCTGAGGTCAGGCTTTCAGTTTAAACATCGGGGGATCAATTTGATGTTCCTATAATTGCTCTGACACAAAAGCTAAACACCTATTAATATAATACATTAGAGACTTTTTGCCTGGTGGCCATCCACAGTTTCAGTCAATCAGGTGTGAAATGCAAATGACTGTAATCCCCTCAGTAATCATCTTCATTCATCTTTCACTGCTGTATTTTTATCCCTAAACTGAACGCTGCACTGTTCATATTTGGCATCATAAAAGTCCATAAATCAGCTGTTATTATCTCCTGTATGTGTGCTGTCAGGCCTTTTGCCAGTGTGCTTCTGTTCTGTTTATTTACACTGTTATACCTTATCAGTGAGCGGTGTGTGTGATTTATGACATATTTTTACTCCTCCGAGGATGTAGACCCTGCATGCATGTGTATTTATCACAAATAGGCTTCTTTTTTAGTGCTGGTTCATATGATTACATTGCAAGCTTACTATCCAATCCGTCATATGCTAAATAAAGTCAGAGATAATAATAGGAGTTTTATTTTCTGCATGCATTCACATCAATCCATCATATGAAGGTTACAGCTGCCTCTATGTCTTTGTCGAATGAAAAAGAGCCTCATGTATGTCCTATCTATGTGTAAAATGTGAAGGAAAAGCTCTTCATTGTCTCCATAAATCTTTCTTTAGGAATTACAGCCTTTAGTGTCTGTCTTTGTGTGTTTATGCACCATTGCGTGAAGCTATAAACACTTTTAAGACATGAGGCTTGTAAAAGAGAAAAAAGAAGCTATAACTCTTTCTGGTATGTATAAATGACAGCTTAAACTGTGTTCCTTGCATGCATAATGGCAGGCCAGATTCTTTAAAAATCAATGTCAAAGAATCGATGTGAATATTTGACCTGGCTGTCCCAATTTGTTTTTGCAATTATAAACAACACAAATACACAAACTCTCTTCAATCCCTTTAATTCCACATCAGGGATGTTGTGCTTATGAAGTGAGCTCATGTGACGGTACCTGAATAAAAAGAGACCCTAGGCGACATCTCAAATGACAGCTGCATGGGAAAATTGTTGATTGGAGGGTTTAGATAAGAGCATTTTCCACCAAGGGCCACATAAAAAAGTATAAATGTGACTTGGCTACATTGATTAACCAGTCTAAAGTGTTAAAAAAAAAAGGTAAAACCAATCAAATTGAGGTTTAAATTGGCTTAGTTAGGCTGCTTTCAGACCTAAAGTCCAGCTGTTCAGTTCAGCAGTAAAATTGAAGAATTGTTTCATTTTTCACTTGGTTTCACAAAACCCTTTGTCAAGCGAACAAAGCCTATCAAATGTTGTGTAATATAGCCTCTCGCCACTGGTTGGGGCTGTAGCTATGGAATTTGTTCCTGTTCATTATGACCTGAAAATACACAACCGGCTTCGAGGAATAACATTGTTGATCTCGCAGAAGTTCGGAAGTATTCTTTGCCATAAAATAAAGATAAAGCTACATTTAAGCTGCATCAGGTGGCACTTGCATATTGACTGGAGTGATGTGTAAATTTATTCCGCACAGATTATAGATGTTAACTTGTTATGAGGACTGGAGGCTGATGGTGCTAACAATGTCTACACTGTAAAAAAAAAAAATGTAAAAAAACGGTAAAAGCACTGGCAGCAAAGTTTCCAAACGAATACCGTAAAATTACAGTCAAACATCGTAACACACAACTACGTAAAATAACTGTAAAAATACAGGACTAGATTTTACAGTCAAAATTAATTAAAATACAATGTTTCATAGTAAATAAATGCCATTTTACTGTAAAATAACATATATATTCAGTCAAAACACATTGAAATCAGATTCTTTTCAAGTTAGGCTCTGTAATTTCACGGTATAAATTATTTATTTTAGGAAACAGTCAAATCTATCTACGGTAATTTCTTGTTAAAATACAATTTTTTCCATGTACAGTAACAAAGTTATAATGTATAAAAACAAACTCTGATCACAAAACTAAAGATAAATGTCTGCAAATTTACAGTATTAATATGCAATTTTTAGAGAATTAGTAGGTTAAAAAACAGCCACTGGACACTGGAAAAACAAGCCAAGTATGTTATAAATACATCAGAAATAGCTACATTTAAGGCCAGTCTCTGTAAATTAAGAATATTTAGTAGTTTTTTTCCCGTGGAATAGCCTGTAATTTCACTGTATAAATGATTTATTTTAGGAAAACAGCTAAATCTGTTTACAGTAATTTCATTTGAAAATACTTTTTTTTTACAAGTACAATGACTGAGAAATAATGTATAAAAATGCTATAAATGCATTAAGCCAATGAAATCTCTGCCCATTTACAGTATTAATCTGCAATTTTAAAGAATTATGAGATTTTAAAATGTTCATTACACAATGGAAAAAGCAGAGTACATTAAATATACATCAAAAGTAGCTTTATTTAAGGCCAGTCCTTGTAAATGAACGGTATTAATTTCGTGAAACAGTTTTGTCTATACTGATTTGCTGTGTAATTGTGGTTTCCCCAAGTAAAAATACAATGACACAATGTATAAAGAAAATATATACCTTTAATCAAAAAGGAAAGTCTGCATATTTACAGTATTAGTTTCTTTAAAGAACTGGATGATGGAGCACTGTACATCAAAATACATACAAAACAGGTATATATAAATATCTGTAAATTTAAGATATTAAACAGTCATTTTAGTAAACTGAACAAATATTGTTAAAAATGATCATTTGCCCAAAAAACAAGGATAGTACTTTATTACACTTTGAAACAACTAAGAAATAGGAATATTTCAATATTTCTAACCCTTGCCCCAAACAACATGTTTTCAGTCACGATCCCTAATAGTGGAAACAAGATAGCTCCGACTTTCTGCATCAACATCAACATAAGAAACAATCTAAGGATCTTTTTCAAAACATGACATGACCAGGATAATCATACTGTAATCAGTCTGTTATCTTGAAAAGCATTGTTTGAAAAAAATAAATATGAATAAATAAAACTATGGAGATCATAGAAAAATTGCAGGTATGTTTCATTTTTGAACACCATGGAGTAAATGATATGATATACATGGTATGGTACATAAACATAAATGTTTCTGGTGTTGGATAGATGGTCCATAGTTATTAACAGAAAAGAATTGCAGATTTTGCTCTTTTCATAGGTCATTTTGACAATAAGTTAACACTGCACCAATTGTATCCCTTAAAGTGATATTGATAACTGTTGTGTTGTACTGTACATAATGTCCAAAATATTGAGCAGCTTTTTCAGCAGTTGCTCCTGTGCTTTACAACTAAGATACATTGACTAGACCCCCAAATACATTAAAGTCCGTGTAAAGCAAAATAAATTTGTGTTTTAAGTTTATCATACCACAGAAACATGTGTCATTGACCACTGAGCCAACTTTTAAAGATTAAAAAAAATTTAAGTTTATAAAATTAAGTCTCAAAATCATGCAAAAACAATCACTTCTCTTTGCTGTGAGACGCTGGGGGCATGTCAGTTA